>BJBW01001065.1:95413-170886 GCA_004320125.1 Scolopax mira | reverse complement strand
GTTGCCAGTGAGAGGACAAGGGGCAACGGGCACAAGTTGAAACTTAAGAGGTTCCACTCAAACATGAGAAAAAACTGCTTCAGAGTGAGGGTGACAGAGCCCTGGAACAGGCTGCCCATGGAGGTCGTGGAGTCCCCTTCTTTGGAGATTTTCAAGACCTGCCTGGATGCAGTCCTGAGTGACCTGCTCTAGCTCTGGGCAATCCTGCTTCAGCGGGGGAGTTGGACTGGATGATCTCTATGGTCCCTTCCAACTCTAAAATTCAGTGAAATTCAGTGAAATACCTCCGCTAGTGAGAAATATAGATAGTACTTGAGCAGGAGCCTGTTGTGTGTGGGATTGCAGATCACAGACAAAAACCCCTCAATTTTCTCCAGCAAGCTCCTCCAGGGTCAACCCCAAGCAAAGTAAGCTTTAGCAGTGGCTGCAAAAGTGCTCCAGCTGAGGAGGAGGGGGCAGCAATTCTGGTCACCTTCATCAGGGCTGGTCCCCCTCACCCTCATGGGCAAAATCTGGCCAAGTATATTTGGCCTCTGTGTCTAACTCCTTGCGTTCCTCTCTCATCATGCATGGATGTACTTGACTTTGATCAACCTGAACACATTTAAATGGCCTTATCACTTCTTAGCTCTTGTACTATTTAATAGGAGTAGACACGTGCATCACACTTCTGCTGCTGCTCATAACCACGCAGATCCATCTCCTGATGGCTTTTCCCTTCCCGGGAAGCCCAGCCCACCTTTCCACAAAGTTGCAAGGAAACTTGTAAGCAGCTCCCTTCTCCAAATGAGCTCGATTTTTCTCTCCAGAAGATTTATTTAGGCTTGTTCCTTCATGTCGCAAACCAGTTATTTGTGTGTCAGAGTGCGGTACGGCGGCATTGAACCGTGATGTCTGTTTTGTACCTGTATTGAAAGATTGGCACCGTAGCAGCATTTGTTTGAACTTGCCTGCAGGCAGCCTGTTACGCTGGAAGACGGTGAGGCTGCTGTCTGGGGCTGTTGGCTTTGATTTGGCTCTGAATTGCTGGCTCATCTCCAATAGCTTAATGGTCTTCCTGCGAAGGTACCAAAGCAAGCAGAAGGGGCAGGGAACAGAGGGTCTATTTACCAGTGCGGCTCTGATCTGCCCAGGGTCTGAATGTCTGCAAAAATAAGAGCTCACAGACAGGCCAGCCCTTAGGCAGTGCTGACCCCAAGCAAGGTTTCAGCTCGGGCTGGAATAAGGATGATTTTGTTACGAAGCAAGCTCCACATGCAGAGTGCGGCGCTGCTCCTCAGATTACATACGTGTAGAAGGAATTTCCCAAAGGATGGCGCTGGCTGGAGGTCACCTCACCACAACCACATCAACGCCTCCACAGCAGCAGAAGTTTGCAGCCTGTGCTTAGCACTTGCTGTTAAAGGCCTCAACTGGAAGCCTAGCCCATGCGAGGTCATTCGAGGTCTCTGATGCTTCTCTGAAAGAAGGGTGCGCTCTATCACCTGCACTATGAGAAAAGAAGTCTGGGCACAGAGGTGCTGCAGGAAAAAGTACCATACAACGGGGGCAGTAGGGCATCCCAGTAGTGCTGTTGACTGTGCCACGCCAAGAAACCTTCTAGCCTAGAAAAAGTGAGGTGGGACTTCACTCATGAGTGAGGCTGCTGAGTGCATACATAATGCTGGCGTTGTGTCTGGTTGTCTCTGTTCAGGGGACACAGGTGGCTGAGGCTGCCTACACACCCCGTGGGTGAGTGCAATCAAGAGGTGGATTGTAATTGCAGTGTCCTCTGTCACTGCGTGTTGGGCAACTTGCTCTGGTAGGAGGGCTCTTGAGGTGTGTCTGAGCCCTTGGAGGACTAGTGTGTATGGGCATCTTCATACAGAGTGGGGGAACTTTATTCTTGTTTCAGTATCCTCCCTTTCCAGCAAAGTTCCACAGCTTCACTCACCAGGACAGCAACTGGTGGCACAGTTGATCATCCTCCAGGTCTGCATGTCAGACCCAACCTATGTCCCAGCACAGAGGACATTTTGCAGAGGAGATGTGTCTGCCAAACACTCACCATTCCAGAATAATTATTCTTTGGTTATTTTTCATAAAACTTCCTGCGTCTTGTGGCATCATGTTAGAAAGTGGGAATTAATGTTGTGCTGCTCAGCTTTCTGCTCTCTTCCAGCAAACACTGATTGGTTTTTGTTGGTTTTCTCCTGTCTTGGCAGGTTTATTTCTCATACATGTTTGTGATTGACTTTTGTACCGGTGAAAGAAGCCAGATTGACAGCCAGCCCTGGGGAATCACAGTCTCTTGCTCTGCAGAAGACACAGCAGCAAAGGCAAACCCGCTCTCCCACACTGTCTGTCCCACCTGGACCTGGTGCTCCCTTTTGATAGAAAAGTACCAATGCCTGGTGCTTGTACAGCGCTGCGAAGAACAAAGCTGAAAAACATTAATATAAAAATAAATAAAGATACTGTGGTTAAAGCACAAAGCATACTTTCCTGAAAGCAAGGGAGCAGGTCGGCTTACACCAGCTCTGCATCCCATCCCCAGCCAGGCTGCATTAGTCACTAATCCTTGAAAAGCCCCAGGTAGGGGTCGATAAGCAAATGTTATTCCCTGGGAGTGCGGCAGGAAAATTGAGCCTTTGTGACTCATTCAGCCCTCGGCCTCGCTGCTGAGACTGCAGGTTGCGGAGATCTCTGTGATGGAAATGCTTCGGCAGAGCGTCGCAAGCAGGGGTTTCTGAAGTGAGGCACTTAAACGCAGGCTTTGGGCCCCAGGTAAATGGTCTGATTGGAAGCCAAGGGGAACTGTGGTGGCAAATTGCTATTCAGCTCTGCCTCACGCAGGCTGGATGTTGTGCAGCTAATGAAGCAGGACTCACATCAACAAGGATAAAACCCGATTTTCTGGCAATTGTTCCCTCCGCAGTGCACCCCTGGGGCAGCCTGACCCCATCCATCAGACTGTCCCCTCCTGGCATGGCCATGAGAGGCCGTGACACTGGTACCCAGTGGGGGCGTGGGGCTGTGTGTGCAGTCCCTCTCCTGACGCAGCTGGATTCTGCGGGGCTGTTGGAGGCAGTGCTGTGCAGCCAAAATAAATGGTGCTCATGTCAATGCGGAAAGCTTTCCAGCTGAGCTGGGGAGCCCCAGGAGGGAATCGAATTGCTCAGCAATGTAAGAGCTTTGGCCACCTCCATCCCGTTCGCCCTCTCGCATTGAACTCGCACATGGGCAGAGTTCAGGCTGTCCCATGCAGCCTTCACCTGGGAATTTCCTGACTCTTCAGCTGCAACTTTTGTCTGAACGACATGTTAGGATTTTTCAAAACCTACTAAAGCTCCAGGAAAGACATTATCCCATCAGGCTACCAACCACGGGCTCCAAATCCATATAGATTCTGCTGGGCTTACACAGGATGCTACTGGGACAGCTGGGAGGCATTGCTGGGGCTCCCTGTGCCTGGCACTGGGGAGGTTTTGCCCATGTTGACACAGTGTGTGCGGGTCTGTCAGAGATGAGCAGAAAGTGCAGGTCAAGTGCATGTGGAAAATGACTTTGTGTACACGGCGATGGTATCTGCAAATGAGTAACACACCCTGGACTGTGCTTCCTGAACCAGGGAAAGCGGAGATGTTTTGTGCATCCATCGGACACACATGGTCACCGGTACTTTAGGGGTGTTTGCTTGTACCTGCCTACATCTGTGTAATATGGTGTATTTATTGTATGTCTGCAATGCATTGAATGCAAACTTTACATGGGTTATGAGAGTGCTTGTGCCTGCAAATACACCTTGTGTGTGCTCACGGTCAGGGCGCAGGCGTTGTACCCATGTATGCCAGTGTAATGACTGTTTCTGTAGGTTTGGGGTGAGTGTGCCTGCATTTGTGTGTATTCCTGGGGTGTACAAGCATCCTGCCAGGCTGCGCCTGCTGCCCTGCTCAATCGGTGTTTGTGTGTGTGATACTCTGTGCACCCAAGCAAATCGACCTCCCTTTCCCTGTACTGCCCGTGGTTCCCTGTGGGCTGTCTGTGCCTCCTCTCGTCTCCCTCTCGTTTCCAACCGGGGCCCCGCTGTGCCTGGGTGGGGAACACTGAGTAAATGGTGTAAGCACCCAGTGCCCAGCAGTTTGCTGATCTCTCAGTCACGGAAAAAGCCCTGTGTGGCTTTTTTGTGGTTTTGCCAGCAACTGTCTGCTGCGCAGGATGCAGCATGGAGAGGCCAGGGCTCAGCTGGAGGCTCCAGCACCCAGCTGGGGAGCACCCCCCAGGCCCTCCCACCTTGGTCTTGTCTCCAGGCATGTGTCTGAAGTCTCACAGGCTTGGGTTAATCAATCATCCTCCATAAGAAAACACAGACACGATTCTGCTCACAGTTGTTCCTGCTGTTAAGTCCCACTGCAGGCTGTTGGTGCCTTATGCAACACTGGAACCAGGTGGCTGCAAACTATCAGGATCCTGAAGCTTCCAAGAGTAGTTGACAATGAGCTAAGCCATGGGATGCTTACAGGATGCTCACAGGATGGCAACTTCCTGATGGAAGGAGCTGGTCCTGTGCACAAAAGCAGTTGCTGTGGCAAAATCACCCAAGGGAGAGGACTAGCTATAATAACACCACTCCCTGGCCAGAGGCATTTCTTTGAGGAGGACACACCTTCTCAGTCTGTAGCAGAATTCATATACCAAAAGGAGATAGAGACAGAGCAGACCAAGAGTTCATTCCCTGCCATGAGGCAGGATTGTCTCCATTCTGGACAGGTACATGTTTAACTGCTTTGTAGATGCCTCAAGAAATGAAGACTTCACCTCTTCCCCACACAATGTGTCCTAGCACTTCATTATTCCTTGTGTTACAGGTTTTCTAACATCTAATCTGAACCTCCCTCCTAGACCAGGGCTTCTTGTCCCATCTCAAGTGTCCATGGAGAACGCCTTTCTGATTTGAAACAGCTTTTTTAATGTTTAAAAGTTATGATCATGTCTTGGGCTTCTCTTTTCAAGACTAAAAAGCCCCAGTGTCTTTGATCTTTTCTTACATTGTTTTCACTGCTTTCCTCTGGACAGCTGCCAAAAGGTCCATCTGTCTCTTGAAATACGGCACACACCTTGGACACAATTTTTGCTTGTATTTGGAAGTCCATGTTTCTGGACCATTGCATCTGTTTCAAATTCAGGTCACGTTCACAGCAGTAGAGGTCTGCAGAAATGACTGGTAGAGGTAAGCAAAGAAATGTCCTGTGAGAAATCCCAAGTCTGTGGCACCTGCACGCTTCGCTCCTCCCAACACATGAGATGAGAACTCAACAGATGGGAACTATTCATGAGGTGCACTGCTGGTTCTCCAGCACGTGGACGTGCCCTGAGTGCTGCTGAATTTCACTGCCATGGTTGGGGTAAGCCCAGTGCACTCGGCATCCTGTCTGGGATCCAGCAGACAGAGGGGCACTGCGCTTTTCCATCTCCAGGGACCTGCATGGCAGAGCCGCCCCTCAGAATGCTCTAGGACTGAATGCTAGGCTGGCAGTCAGTCAGGTGAGGGTGAATCCCCATTATCCAGGTATGTTTTGACCACCTTCTCCTGGGAAGGAATCTGAGATGCCAAGATGACGTGAGATTTTCAACAGAAGCTGATTTGCTTTTTCTTGCAAGACTTGTTTTCATACAACATGCTCAGCAGGAGAACCCAGAAGCCACAAAATCCTCATTAAATACAAAGAAGTGTTGTCTGTATTGGTTTCTTTCCAAGTATGAAGCCCCCCTAAACTCCAGGCAGACCAGAAAAGCCACAGTTGCTTTATCATTGCTTACCACAGAGTAAGAACTGGCATGATCTTGCTAGAACATCTCTGGGAGCTCCTGCCCATCCACTAGCAGATACTTCAATGATATATTTCTTTATGTGAGGAAAGCAGCTCAACCGGGAGCTGCAAAGACAGTAATTTTCCCCTTTACGAGTAAGATGTTGCCCTGTTTTTCGGTTGGTTTTTTTTTTTTCTTTTTTCTTTTTTTCCCTCCTCATTCATGGATATTTTTTAAAAAAAAAAGAAAGAGGGAAAGAAAGTGAATGAATGAAAATCCATTAAATCTAACCGGTAGCTTAAATGTCTATGCCATGTCTAACTGCCTGATCCTGCCATTACTTTCCTCTGCATCCTGCTGTACCTGCAATTCAAGAAAATTGCCTCCCAAATTGCCATCTTTAGTTTGAGATCCACGTACAACTTGGCTGTAAGCAGTGGATGAAAATGAAATGGACTAAAAATTTAATCCAGCCAGGATTTCTTTGCATTTTTCAATAGTCCTTTCTGTCAAACTGTAAGTCCTGCTTATTAAAGGTCATGTTTATTAGACAATGAGGCAGGGAGAATTACAGAAACTGACATCTTTAGCAGTGCAACTAAATAAAAAAGAATTGGTCTTTGCTCGCATCTACACAGTTGCCTCTATATATAGGCAGAAAGACCTATACAAAGTTGTGTTTGTTGCAGTGACATGTACATGCAGAAACCTTTGGCAAAAAGCTTCAACTTTCAAGCTGCACTGAGATTTGCCCTTAGAACGGGCTAAAATCCCTCTGCTTCACACTTTAGTGATCAGATTTCATCTCCTAATTTGTCATAACAGCCTCCAGAGATTAATGAAAATTACCATGTAGGGGTTTTTTTGTTGTTGTTGTTTTCCAAGTGAAGTACTCTTCCATCCCCCCCCTTCCCTAAGGAGGTTGTTAAAAATACCCTGTGTGGAAATATGGTCCTAGTTATTCCTCCTTTATTAGGGATTTCTAGCTAAACCACCACTGTTCTAATTTCCAGTAAACTCACAACTTCACACACAGATGCACACACTAATGTCTCGGCTGTTAAACTGGTCCTCAGATCATCTGCATTGAGTTCTCCAGTTCCCAAAGGGCAACCTCTTGCCTCTAACTCTTTCTCTTTCTTTCCCTTCTTTCTTCCTTTTCTCAACCTCCTTTTAGTAATCACTTATTTTTAGGACCATTAATTTGAAGATTCCAAAACTCAAAGGCATAAAAAATAAATGTAAAAAAAAACCTCCTTATTGCTTTGGAGAGTGGTGGCAAGCCTGGGGAGAGATGAAGAATGGGGATGAAACAGAAGGAAGGAAGAAAGCTGTGGAAGAGTGCTTCTGCAGAGAATCTTTAACCTCTGATATATCATCGGCAGCTCAGGATGTCCCTGGTTCACAAATTGCTGAGGCCTGGAACACAAGGATTGCTTTATCCTTCTATTCTTATCCTGGTATCTGCTGTTGGTCATCTTTGGAGATGGGACATACAGTCTTTGGTCTCTCCTCAGCGTGATGAGAGTTGATCCCTACAGGGTGCTGTGCTCTGTAGGGATTCTTGTGCCTGGAGTCCTGGCATCTACCTGCAGGGTCCTAACTGAACAGAGCACACCAGGGTTGTGCTTGATCTCGGCATGACCTTAGGGAGGTACCTCTTAATCCACAGTCCCCTGGGGTCTGAATCACATGCTGGAGCTGACTGCCCCTCTGTGGGCAGTGAGGACATGGGTTTCCCAGGAGAAGGCAGGATGCGTCACTGTTTTGGGGACAGTCTGCAGAGCTGATGGGGAGTGCCATACCAGCCCCATCACGCTGATGTAACAGCAATCGCCCTATGGACAAGGGCATGCTTGCTAAATGATCCTGCCCACCGCCTTGTCCCACTTCTGCTCACTGCCTCATTGTGTCCCCACTGAAAGGACGGACACAATAAATATTCATAGTGCACTTATGGGTCTATTAAAAGCTACGTCTTTTTTTTTTTTTCTTTTTTTTTCTCCAAGGTAGGTTCATCTATTCTGATTATGCTAAGGGCCCACCAAATCACTCTCTCTAAATATGCCGTCGCCCTAGTGATAAATGCAGCTGCTGGAGTGGGTCCTTTCTGGCGTTAATCGAATGCTTTAATGAAGTCAGCGTGCTGTTCATATGCATTAAAATGCTCGGTCCCAGCCTGAAGAGGTGCAGTACCTCTCTGGCTCTTGAGCCTCTGCACCAGAGGTAAATAAAACACTTAAAGCCTGTGTTGGGAAGGGGTGAATATCTATTTGTTGCTGCTCATCCTTTTGGGCACTCCTCTACCTGTTTGTTTTTTTTTTTGCCAGAGTGGGAATGGTTTTTCAGTGCCTCCCCTTACAGGATAGTGGCATAGATGGGCTCTGACGGCTGTTTGTTGTCTCTCTTTCCTGTTGTGCCTGACAAACTGCTGCCCTGACTCCAGCCTACCAGCTCAGTAACCAAAGGACACAGGCTGGACTGAGGAGAGCCAGGAGTGAGCTGTGTGAGCAAGCAGGGAGGGACAAGGAACCCAGTGAAAATGTGGCAGCACACATACCCAGGTTCCTAATTCACATGCCCACAAGGGTGGTGGTGGGCTTTGTAACCATGAGGTAGTGGTGGGCTTGCAGGGGTGCAGGTGGGAGAGTGGTTTTCCCTGGGGAATCCTCATGTGGGCGGGATGATGCTTGACTTCAGGAGGCAGGGGTCAGCTGCACATGTGGGTAAAGAAGGCAGCAACAAGAGAGGTGAACTGAATGATGAGCAGTCCATGAAGCGTGCCAGCCAGCCAGTCTATATGCATAGGCATAGGCAATATGAAGGGTAAGTAAAACTCACCCTTGAGGCACTTAAGTCTCTTATGTACACAAGAACTGGGTATCCAGGCTCCTGTGCGAGTCCAAAGAACTGTTTCTCCCACCCTGACCTAGGGACTGATGCTTGGTCAGCTGAATTGCTCTCTACTCGTTTGCCTAAACATAAACGTCTGCTGTGTGAGCATCTGCATGTGAGCAGACACAACCATTGTGGGGTGTAAGCTCCCACTGTACCCCCAGTTACATTGACAGTGTTGGCTGTGGTTGATTTTACTCACCCTCAGGAGTCTAGACATGCTCGGGACCTGTGGGATCCCTTCGGACAGAAAGAAGGGTATGCTGTAGGTCCTGCATTGCATTTCTAAGCCCTGTGTGGATGTCCTCAGGTACCTTAGATGGCACTAAATGTCTATGGGTAGGCAACTGAACGGAGCTCTGGTTCCCAGAGAGTTCAAATTGCTGAGCTACTGTTGCGTGCAGACACCTGAACTGAGGTGACTGACATCCACCCAAGGTATTTTTCATCCCTGACTGTGAATCTTCACGTGAAGAGCTGCAAGGGCAGTTCAAGCTCTTTCGTACATTACCGCTTGCTATTATCAACAGAAACTGTATTTTGTGGACCCTGGGTGTGTATCTTTGTGGGTGGGATGCAGACAAATAACTCTCTAGTCCCACCAACAGCCTTTTTCCACATAGGCTACAAATAACAGCTGCAAGCATTGCTACCAAGTAGATCTCAAAACAAATACTCAAGGGAAGCAATGAGATTGTAAGCCCTTCCCAAGCCCTAAGTATCTTACATTTACTTGTTTCTCGTCCATTTTGGAAAAGGAAGATACAGTCCTTAGCTGGGGAGCTGAGTCACATGGTAAATTGTGTCTTGTACCACACCACAAGTGAATATGGCCCTAATCAACATGGACAATTTAAAGGACACTGACTGCTGTCCTGCTCTTTATCATATCCGATTTTTTTTTAAAAAAGTTAATAATCTGTTGTTTGAACCATTTTCCCTTCTCCCACTGGGCCTGCCTCCTCTCTTTCTTCTATTTTTCCTTTCCCCCTGTTCACCTTCATGGATGGGAACCTCATTCATTGTTGCTGAAACACGCAGTCAGCTGAAAAATTGACTCTGCAGAAGAACTGGAGAGCTGAGTGGGTCACGATCATAAGAGTCCAGGAATCTTCTCCTGGACAAACAGACTCAGAAGTGCACAGTGATTAAGGAGTTCTCTATCAAGAGCAAATAAATTTTGTATATTAATTCTACCTTTATGTCAATAATCTGTGCTTGCTTGAAATACCTTTTCTAAGATGGTCTCTCATGACCTGAGGACATCAGAAGACAGAATCTTATGCATTTCCCTTTGGTGCTTTCTCTAATTATATTTGGAATTAAAAATTGGGATGTATTTCCAAACTTGAGTTTGCCTTCAGATTCTTGACACTGGTCTGTCATACTTTTCTCACTGTGTTGAACAGCTCCTGAAAATCTTTACTAACAGCCAAATTGTCCTGGTTAAGATGTGTATGTGCTGTTGCGGTATGCCTCCTGATCTTTTTTCCACTAATCCAAGGAGTTTGAGGTCAAGACTCAGACCACCTGCATCAGTAGCTAATGAAGAAAGCAAACGGAATTCGTGCCCTTAAGCTGGAGCCAACAATTCAGAAAAGTTGCACTCCTGCTTCACACACCTTTGGAGAGAACTTCAGCTAGCCGTGTGCCAAAGGAGGCATTCACTGCTCATCTTCTGTGCCTGATCTGAAGCTCCCAAGAAAGGGGCATATTCTCTCTTCCACCCTAGGGTAATTTCTGTGTGCAGCATTCCAGGAGCACTTTCACTGACCATTCCCAAAGTTAAAACACCTTCCTTCTCCCATTCTTACTCCTACCCATTATACCTTGCATCTTGTTTGTCTATCCAAATACCACACAATAAATCTGCCATCAAAAGATGGAGTTGGTGATGAATTGCTCACCCTTCAAAAACTCTCAATTTTCCCCCTAATTTCTAGAGACGGGACATTATGCTGTAAATAATTCTCACACTCTGTGGCCCAAGATATCCAGCTTCACTTCTTCCCTTAGGTGGACACTCTCCAGCTTGTCCTTGTAAGCCCTGACCATCTTGCTAATCTTCGTGTTCACCAGTAACTTTGTTAGCAGCAATTTTGTTTTTCGTCCCAGGTTATGAATGACAAGACACAGTCATGTCAGATTTCCTACCAACTCCTACAGACCTTGCCTTCTCAGAAACACCCCCGTCTGCCCTTGATGCCTCATAAACAACTATTGTTTAGCAGATTGCTTAGCAGTTCCTAATCCAGTTAAGGAGTGCTTCATGGACATTGCATCACACTAATTTTTTAATCAAACTGTCATGAGCTGCAAAGTCAAAGCTTTATAAAAGTCTAAATATGTTATAACTGGGTAGTCACATTTATCATCCCAACTTTTTACCTTGTCAAAAAGTGTTTGGCAAGTCCTATTTTCTATTAGTTTGTGTTAACTGGGCCTAATTGTGTTCCCATGAGCTAATTTAGTATTGATTGACTTCTGTATTAGTTTTTCCATTATTGTGATGAGATTATGTCAGACTTGCAACTCTAGAGCTGCTTGGGTCAGACCACTTTCTCTTTTCTAATACTGGCATATAATGAGAGCTCTCCAACTCTTCTGGAATTTCCCTAGTGCTCCAGGAGTTATTCAAGACTGATGTCAAGAGGTCAGAAATTTCCTCAGCCAGTTCTAGGAAGACTCTTGGCTGCAAGTTTGCAGATCCTGTTCGTATAAAATGTGTTTATCCCTAGAAGAAATTGCTTAACTTCCTTCTTGGTTGCTAGTAGAGTGGAAAGTATTTCAACATCCTTGTGTGATATAAACACATCCTCTTTTTTCTTTCCAAACTCAGAGCAAACACATTTATTGAATGTTTCTGCTGTCTCTAAATCATTATTCACATTTTTTCTGTCTCCACACGGTTGGCCCATGACATTGCTGGCATTTCTGTTTTTCCTAATTAGCCCAGAAAACTCCTTCCTGCTCAATAATTTGGATCTTCCCTTGCCATCTTTATCTTCTAAATTTTCTGTACTTCCCATCTTAAAATTTATACTGATTTGCATTTCTGCTTCATGTCCTTGTTTTACTTTGCTATTTTAGGGCTAATTGCTACTTTCATGTCAATGTTGAACTAAAATGTGTGTTTGGCCAAAATTGTCTTGTTCTTTTTCTATGAAATCATAGCTTTTAGGCCTTCATAAACCCCCATTAAAGCTCTCCTGATGGATATACATACTATACACATGTGTGTATATATATGTATGTATACAGATTTTTCCCCTGCTCAGTTAACCTCATACTTTCCCTCAGGCTTGGGAAATTGTTTTCTAAAGTCACAACACACACCTTTCAGGGGGGAAATTCCTTTTGTTATGAGTCATGAACAAGAGTCCAAAGAACAGAACCACTTGGACGGTCAATGCACCTGAGCAGACATTTTGCTGTACCCTCCAAGGGCTTTGTAGAGATGGGGGTAGCTGAACATGACTGGTCAGGAGCAGAAAATTTGTCCACACAGGGCAATCAAACACAAAAGTCTTCTTGTTTTCTTGTTTATCCCACCTTCCTCAAAATGACCTCCAGGCTTACAGTATGTCTTGCTAAAGCACTCCTATCACTGTTATAGATATTTTATGGCGGTTCTCAGGACATTTCTGTTGATACGTAACATTTGCTGTTGACTGAACACATCCATTTCATAAGACTCATTTGGAACCCAGATCTGTGTGACCAGAAACTCCACAAGTTTGAATATCATTGCAAGGAGAGGAGACAACTTAGGTAGCTGGAGGGAAAAACTCTTTTACAAGAGCAACATGTGGAAGACAAGATGGATTCTGCTAGTCTAAGTCCTGCTTGAAGGCTGCTTGACTCAATTGGTTGAATGATTCAAAATGTCCCCAGGTGTTGATAATCCTGGCTCCAATGAGATTTGCTATGAATTCAAACTTCATACAGTTTGTATGACTTTACTTCAGTTGTAAATCTGAGGACTATTCGATAATGACAGTCAGTTCGGTTAGTTTGCAATCTCCATATGTTCCCTAAGGTTTGTAAGGATGCCAGAAGATGCTTTGTAAACTTCAAGCTGAAGGAATATGAGAAAACTTTGGCAAAGTGAGATGAAATTGTAGGTAAAACAACTGGTGTAAAGCTGGCTGTGGGTGACACACTCTAAGAAGCATTACAGGCAAAGTTCAGTACATGGAAGGAATAAAACCCAGTCAGCTCAGCAGTTGTCAATGAGTCTGAAAAGGATGGTTCAAGTCATGGTTAATTTATTCAAATTGGCTTTCCGTCTTGGTGTGATAGACAGGCACGATATGCCTATCCCCCTTCGACATTTTAAAGAGTTCTCACAATAATGCGTCAAATTGAGTTTCACCACTAGTAATAACGCAGAACATTGACCTGTGACATTTGAGAATAAATGATGGGAGCACAAATGCACTTCTTCCAGAGCAATCGTGCTTTTCACACAGGTGGAACATTTTTGTTCCAACAACCGTTTTGTTCCAGCCATAGCACCCTACTCGTGTCAATCACACTGAAGATTCAAAGAGCTTCACTTGTTCAAAACAAACAGAAGGGAGCAATTCCTCTCACAACATATAATTAAGCTGCCAAACTCTTTGCCCCAGGACGCTGTGGACAATAGGAGTTTACCTGAGTTTAAAAGGCGACAGGAGAAATTCATGGAGGAGTATGCTACTGCTGGATATTAAGCACAATGTCCTCACCTGCCTCAGGATATCTTGTGTGATGGAAATTGCTGGAGCCTGGCAGGGAACTCGGGGGAAATATCACTATATCCTTGCCACATTCTTATACTTTCTGTGTAGGCATCTGCTGCTGGTCACTGCCAGAGAAAGGAGAGTGTTATAATGGACCCTTTGTCTGACTGAGTGCAGCCATCCTTATATTCTTAATCAAATCCAATGGAAATGCCTGACCATGGTTAAAATGGGCTTGGGAATGGGATGAAGGATACCTAAAAGTTTGGCATGGCAGCTCCTCACCCAAGAACGTGTCGCAAGAGCTGATGTATAGCTCAATGCAGTACAGCATCAACAACAAAACAAATGTCCTTCTTGGACTGGGATTTCATAGCTGAGCTTGCACTCTCCTTGGCAGACACGATCTTAATGGTGAACGAACTTCAGGGTAGACTGCATTTGATGCAAGATAGCAGTCATTATTCAAGCTGACATTGACAAAATGACAGTGGTAAAATAATGGCACATTCTTTGATATTGCCTTCAGGGTCAGGATACTCACTGTTATAGGATGGCTTATCGATCGGGCTTGCCATTTTTAGAGCCCAGACAAGATGTCAGGAGGAAGTAGCAACTGGAGAATAACAAGAATTAAAGGATTTAGCATTGGTTCATGGCCTTCACAGAGTGTGGACATGCAAGTTTCTTATGGTCTGTGAACAAATGGTCTGAAACTTGTGTACCTCCCAGATGATGATGCCATAGTTAGAAGGTACTTTGATAGCCAGAAACTTTCTTGTTGCTGATCTCATAATTTTATTCCTGTAAGCTTCCAAGAATACCACATACAGGGATGGATTTCATTTTGGGGGCCACAGTGACACAGAAGAGCAGCTCTGATTTCATAGCTGCATGCATTCTTCTGAAGAATGAAGGTTTTTGCAAAGACTTGGTGCACAAGGAAAGATGCCAAGCCAAATGTATTTTTAGCTGTCCAGCCAGCTGGGTTTCTTGTGTCTGTATGAATTCACTGCTTTTCCCCACAAGGATGATCAGAAACATCACTCTTGCAAAAGTTCTCAGTAAAATATCTGTAAAGATTGGTGAACCCAAAGGTGCTATGAAGCTCAGAGACTTTCTTTGGATCCCATCCAGCAATGGCAAAATTGCTTCAGTTTTATGGTTATTCCCTCTGAGGAGATGACGTATCCAATGGGTTGCACTTTAGTGAACTTTTCATGTTTTATATACAGTCTGTTTTCTCAAGCACCAGCTAGAGAGGACCAGCACTGTCCAAATAGCCAGCCAGGATTGAGCCTGATCCATCCATGCAGACATTACTGGCGGAAGGAACCAATGGGAATAGGCTGAGTGGCGTAGCTAAATATTCAAAGTAAATGTGTTCTACTTAGAGTAAAGCCTTCTAGTCAACACCTTCATAAATACACACCAAGCTGCAAGCTCTATTTAAGCCCAACTCCATAAACATCCTGGCACTCTGTGTCCTTTTCAACAGTTCATTAATTAAAGACAGATGACATTTGGTTTTGATCATTATTTATTTTTCACAATTTGATGCAGTCAACAACAAGACATAAAGAGCCGTCCTTTTTTAACAAACATGACGGAGGTACCGCAGGGAGATATATGAGTGAATGAAATTCTTTGTTAGGCTTTTTTTTTAGGTATTCCTGAGGGCCTTGAAATCTAGTCTGGAGAAGCAATAAATTATTTCCACTGAGGTACTGGCTTCAAAATTCAGACTGTTTAGGTATCAAAAGGCTGAAGTTGAATGTAAGTACCAGACATCTTTCACCCATATATTTTACAGAAGTCTGGGGGAGAGGTTGACTTGGGCTTGCTGGACACAGGTGTGGTCAGTGTGACCAAATTATTTTCAGGACATTAACAGTGTGTATGAAAAATGACCACTTTGGACAAACTGTGTTTGTACTGATGGGATTTCTGGGAAAGGCAGTGGTGAGACACTGCAAGCCAGAGTTGCCAAACAGCGAGTGGGTGCATCCTGTTGATTGAATCAAAATCACATGATCACAAGGTGATCTGGGATCAGGATTCGGGGAACTCACTCCAACACAACCACCACCAGATTCAACAAGGTCAGGAGGGGCCCCGGCTCCTCTGGACCAGAAAATCAAGCTGCAGGATAACCATGAGGTTCCCAGATGTGACCAAGTCGCTCAAAGAGACCATGAGGCACAGCAAGAGGAGCTGGCTTTCTGTGTGCGTGGAAAAGCCGGCTTAGCAGAGCTATTGACTTTCAAGTCTCACTAAGGCTGGGTGTTTTGCACATTTCCTTGGCTGGTCAACCAGTAAGAAAATGGATTTTTCGAGCGTGATATAAACAAAGCCCAAGGAAAACTGTCCTGGATGGACCATCTGGTGTCATTTTTGGTGCCTTCCCTTTGTATCAGCCAGCACTGGTATAAATACACGTTCTATGTGGGGAAAGTAAAGGTGATCTGTAGCTGGAAAAAAGCTGTATTTGCCCTTGATTTTGCACACTTTGCAGGCTTGACAGCAGAGTTCAAGCAGGGATGTGTGCAAGGTCTGGAGTGTTGACCCCAGCCAACTTAATCCTTTGCTTTATTCTATCAGCCTTGGCAGAAGCTGAATATCTGAGGCACTTCAGCCTACTCCCGGTCAAAAACCGTGCACAGCAGATCAAAGCGGGATAGACACAGTCTGTTACTTGCCAAGAAGACCAGGTGGCAGAAAGCTTCTCACATGTCAGCAGGCACTAGAAGAAGTTCGGGAAACGTTTACAGGCGGCTGACGTCTTCGTGGCGATCTCAGGCTTGGGGGTTTCAAGAGTTCACAGCACCTTCAAGTGCAGCTGCCGAGGAGCCGGGGTGCAAACAGCTGGGTGGGATACGGGGCTGAGCAGATGAACACCCCTTTCCTTGGAGGGCTTCAAAGCAGAGGTGACAACCAAGGGCGAGTTGGAAACAGAGGCAGATGGCAAGACAGAAATACCAGTCCTTTTACCCATAATAATCAGTTTTGTCTCTCTTCAAATCACAAACAAGTGTTTAAAGAGAAGTCTGTCCTCTTCCCTTGGTTGCTTTGGTGGTCTGGAACAGACTCCAGGAATTGCATCCAGTCAGCCGTCTGTTCCTACGCTCTGCTTGCGAGGAGATGATGCCCCAAATCTTAGTGGAATTTAAATGGAAAAAGGGCAAAAAGGCTAATCCAGGGAGAGAGCCAGGAAGACATTTAGAAGAGGGAACATGTTAACGCAAAAGTACTGTTCCCAATAGCACTTTCAGTCTCCTCCCTAGGACCAAGGATTAAATGGGACAGAGAGCTGCTGTGATTTGGCTTCTGCTCTTCATATGTTGAATTTTATTTTCCTATTTCATTTTTTTATTGTCTTTTTTTTTTTTCTTTTTCATTTGGGAAGTGACCCAAGAAACTCTGTTTCCCACATAGCCATTTCAAAGGAAATTTGATGCTGCAACAAGGGCCCTGGGGGAAACACTTTGGGAAAACAGCACCAGCTCTGTCCTTCCTCTCTTCTTTTTTTTAGGAAGAAAAAAAAAAAAAAGAGAGAAGAGGAGCCTTCAGTGAGGGGAGACATGAAGCTGGGGGAGATTGAGTTTCAGAAAAGCAGGCGGCGTGGCTGCTTCATCCTGTTTCTTAAGCCAAGGACTCAGCCTCTGCTCAGCCACAGAAATACCTCAACTCTTCAAAGTGATACTTTTGCAATCCCCTTTTTTGTCCCTTTACCTTCCTGTTCCCCACTGGAAGACTCCATAAAACCTTTCCTGATTTGGTTCAGCCTACCACAAAGTTTTCTGGACATTCCAAGATGAAGACATGATTCCTTCTGACCTTCCCTCAGAGATCAGCACCGCTTTGGTGGGGAGGGCTCCATGGTGTGGTTGGGCAACCCTTGGCAGTCCCCTGGAGGTCCAGAGACCGGGCTGTTCATGCCAGGGGCTGACACTTGCAGGCTAAGTTTCTTCATGCATCCTACACCTCTAACTTCTGCTCCCAGAGAAAAGATCTAAGTGTTTACCAGCGTCGCAGAGTGATTGCCCAACCCAGCAGCAGTGGGGGCTGTGAAGATATTTCAGGGCCTGATGTAAACATTCAGTATCCTGACGAGAAGGATCTCTCTCCCCAAAGAGACTCAGTTTGCAAAATGATCTCTCCCAGCCATGCTGGAGTTGGCTGAACTTGGAGAAAGGAGGAAAGAGCCCTTCCCCAGCAGGAACATGTCCAGCTGTTTCCCTTGCCTTGGATAACTAAGCAAGGGCTTTGATCAAAGCTGCTTGGCATGAGCATCCCTCCCTGCCTCTGAAATGCAGCTTTGCCTTGCCGGCTCGAAGAGAGCAAATGTGGGAGGCTGGAAGGAGCCAGCACAGTGTGTAAGGCATGTCCTGGCCCTCACGCTGGCCAGGTGAGCAGAGGGCCAAGCATCAGTGGTCCACACCTGAGCTTATCAAGCCAGCTCAGCTCCTGGCAGGCTGGGCTCAGCTGGGGTCACCAGCTCTGGCAGTGGCAGGAGGGCAGTGACCTCGGGAAGCTGCAAGGACAGATGCTGTCTTGCCCCCTGCAAAGGCGCTGATCCAAACTGGAAAAGTGATGGTATTTCCCCAGCCATCTCTCTGCCATTCTGCTTTCTGGCATGGGGATGGGAACAGTGGCATTGCTGCCCTGCGTCACACGCAGTGACCGGAAGCATCCAACAGTGGCCAAAATATTTACCTTTAGATTGCTCTCTCCCCCTATCCTTCACACTCATGGTGACCCACAGAGCACTGCTGACTGATGCTGTGAGCTGGGCTGGATTTAGTGCCTTCAGGCAATGAAAGCAGAAACCCATTTACCCCATCCCTGTGCCACCCTCCTGTCCATGAGCTCCTTCCCCATGGCTGGGAGTGGTCTGGCAGGAGGACACTGGGAATCAGCTCCCTGCTCAGTACAGCTCCAGACCTCACCCTCTCACATAGCACAAACTGAAAAGTGCTGCAAGAAGAACGTGTTGTGTTCCACAGGTCACTTGCAGCAGCCTCGCGTCCCAGGGGGTCACTAGGCAGGAAGAGCTGCAGGTGCCTGTCCCCAGCTGTCCCTCACTGTGCTATCACGGTGTG
Organism: Scolopax mira; assembly: GCA_004320125.1. Classification (NCBI taxonomy): domain Eukaryota; kingdom Metazoa; phylum Chordata; class Aves; order Charadriiformes; family Scolopacidae; genus Scolopax; species Scolopax mira. The sequence goes on along the minus strand of BJBW01001065.1, from coordinate 152,375 downwards.
GCACACACAGATGTTCAGATCTTCCACTTGCACAGCCCTGCAGGTCACAGGGATGTCAGAGGAAGTGGGCAGCTGAGCCCTGATCCTGTGTGGAAGGCATGAAGTCCCTAATAGGACAGGCCAAACAGTTCTTCCCCATTGTCTCTCCTCTTGTCCTCCTGGCCTCACTTCACACAGCTGCAAAGAGACAGTGAAAGCCCTCACAAGCTCCTCAAGGTCTGTTCAGACTCTGAGATTCCTGCAGGCTGGCAGTCTGTCCTGGTATACTGTGGAGAGCTGAAAAGCTGTACCTGCTCTCCTTTGGCTGAGCAGTCCACTCATTTCCCATGGCAAGGCATACTTCTCCGGGCAAAGGGGCTGCAAGAAGCAGCTGCTGGGTTAGAGAGGCCAGTGAGAAAGCCCAGACCCTCCCTTCCATCACCCATGCTGGTTCCCAGAACACCTGACTGTACATTTCTATGTTTCCAGTGATCCCCTGGGGTCATGTTTGGCTGAGCATCCCACAGTGTGTGGAGAAGATTGGAGCTAGCAGAGCAGAGGGATGGAGGAACCATGCTCATGGGTGCAGAGGCAGAGGACATTTCCTCTGCTGGCATAAAGTTGTCCTCTGTGTGTGTGTGTGTACAGGGGGAAATCCATTCTTTATGCCAGGAGTCACCTCAGCCACACCAAGCAGTGCAGCCCAACAAGCTCCCTCTGCTCCCATCCCACCACCTGGATGGTGAATCCCAGCTCTGCCGCACAGCAAGGGACATCTTTCAGAGCAGTAAAGGACTCACCAGTGTCCAGCACAATCCTATGCCCTCAGTTAGGACTGTAGGCAAAGGATTTTAGATAAGACTAGCAGTTTTTTGGTTTTTTTTTGCCATGTAGAGATTCACTCATCAAGGATGGACAGAGATCCATGAGATTCATTTCATGGATGGCTACGAACAGCTGTGACACAGAAACACCTTTCAAGTGCTCTCAGCCTGGCTGCATCTGAGCAAGTGTCCTGGGGGCCTGATTTACTTTCTAATCCATCTACCTAGGTATTTCAAGCGCATTGCCACTGCAGCATCTCGATCTCGGTTTATCTCCATATCCTATTGCATATTCCCAAATGATGTTGAATAATGTGTCTCCGATATTACTTTTTAAGTAACCTTAATTGTCTGATTTTGATTTCTGTTTAAATTGCACTTTTCCTTGCAACCTGAGAGGCATCAGAATTACGCACGCGGCGTTTTTGTGGAAAGTATTTTCGTGTGCTCGTCTGGCGCGCACTCCTGTTGGAGGGCATATGCACGAGGGGGCAGAGTTAAAGCTTCTGGGGGAAGATCAACTTCTGAATTTCCTGAGGTTTATGAGATTAAAACCTCACATTTAACGTTGCATTAAAAGAGAGCTGTCAGGTTCTATTTCACAGAAGATGTTGTTTTTTTGTGAAAAGTGCTTTTTGCAAAACATATGGCCAAGGTAATTGTTTGGGTTTGGGGGGAGAGGAGAGGGGGGAAGGGAAGAGGGATTTATTCCAGGGAAAGCGTGTCTTTTTAACAGCTCTGCCCTGAAGAATTTGAAGCCCTCACTTGATGCATGAAAATGAAGCTGACTTCACGGAGCAGCGATGTTGGTTCTCCTGTTTTCTCTGCCAGCAGGGAAGGGAGCAGAGGGAAGCAGGCTGCTTGGAGGGGAGGGCGATGCTGTGCCTCAGCACAAGCCTTAGACACTTCTGGGGGCTCACCTGAAGCCAGGCTGAAATCCCACAACCCGGCTGGCAAAAGCCTGTTTGCACGTGGGTGCCGTTAATGAGCAACACGCTTAGTTCATTACATGCCTTCATTTTAAATCATAAGCGACTTCATGAAGGATTTTCCTTTCCAAGCACATGTAGATTGGTCGCTCCCCTTTAAGGTGGCTTTTGTGCTCACAGCAGAGGGAAGTGCTTGGCCAGGCTGGAGCTCAGGGCTGACATCAGTGGGAGCTTTTGTTAATTGAATTACTATTTTGTGGCAGAATGTTTTAAAACTAAGCGGAAATGTCCCACATACTTTTTTGGCTGGGAGATCAAATGTATCCAAAGGAATTCAATAATATTCCTACATCTGTGAGTCCTGCCTGTCCCCGGAGGAAAAAAAAAAAAGTCAAATTCAGTCTCCACTATTGTTTGTGTTCATTATATTCCCTTATCGTCTTTTTGGCTCATGGGCAGCGGGGGGGAACTAGCAGAGTTCCTCAGGCCTCAAATGGAAACATATAGAGTCATATGCATATCACAAGAGCAGGAAGGACAGTATCAGAAAAAAAAAAGACTCCTCCACTATTCATCAGAATAAGAGCCATGATTTGCTTTGAAGGCATTCACCTCCCCTATTGCTTGCTTTTCTTCTGAATACTTATTGCAGCAGAATCCAGGCTGAAAAGGTGTAGGTAAAAAAGGAATGCGCGAGGTGAGATTCTTTGAACCTGCATTCGCATGCAGAGCCACATGTGGATATGAATTTTCAGGCAACTGTATCTTCAGATACCTATTGGCAGGCAAATCCCAAAGCAAGTACTTGCACTTATATGAACTGATGAGGATTTATCTAAGAATTTGCTGGCAAAAGAACACTCATGTGAGCACTTATTCAGAGATACCCTAGCAGGGAAGTACTTGTTCACAGGCTTGTCCACAAGCGCATTAGCTGCAAATTCATATGTAAATACTGGTGCTACAATCCCTCCATGTATGCCTGGGTCAGGGTGTGTGTGTGCGTGTACAGATGAGCAAGGTAAGCAACAGGCAAATAAGAATGTGAATATGAGGTGAGAGGAAAATGGTGTTTAATACTCATGGAAACAAATTGGAGTACTCATGCCCTTGTGTAAGTGCGTGACCCAGGATGCTGGTGTAATCACACATGCAAACGTATTCGTCCGGGGCCTTCCTGTGAGAGATGCTCATTCCTGTTGGCAATGCATCCAAATGTTAACGCATACCCATTGTCCTGGCCACTGCTCAGGTGGTGATTTTATGGTGGTGCAGGATGGTAAGAACTGGATGGGATAGGGTGACCCACCCTTGGCTGGCTGCTTGGGAATCTTTCAGGAATCCTCCTTGAGGTAAGGAGGAGAAAAGTCAGACAGCTCACACCCAGAAGACAAACAGACTTACCTCAGATGAACGCTAAGCTCATAGAGAAAGACCCCAGGTGGAGCCAGCTTGCCAAGACCTGATGTTGAGATGTCAAAGCAGAAAACAGGAATGGCACCCAATCTCTCTGGATACATCTGATGTCCTCCACCAGCAAAATTGTGTTGGACATTTCAGCTTATTTTAAAAACATTCTGCCATGAAGCAGTAATTTGAAGAGCTAAATCTCCTTCTGACATCAGTTCTCAGCTTCAGCGTCAGGTCAAGTTTTATTTAAGCTGCCTTAAATGGACATTGCCAAGCTGGAAAGAAAAATAATTCTATGAAACATCTGATACTTTAAAAGCAAAGAGTTATTTCTGACAGAGCCTGTGCTCACCCCATCCCCCAAGAGCAGACTCTCCTGCACCACTGTCTTGCGGGGGAGGGGGGGGGGATTTTTCAAGGCAAATATGGGGGTGAGTCAGAAAGCTGCATTTCATGAAGACTATACTAGCCAGTTCCAGGCTTTCCACTGATGGTCGTGGGTTCCAAGAAGCTGCAAATAGTTCAGCACTGGGCACTATTTGTTGGTGATTTAAAGCTTATCATGTCCTGTGCACTCGCAGAGGGAAGTGAGCCACACAACTGCAGAAGGACCATCATGGCCCTGAGACACACCCTCCATGATGTCTCCATGCTCCTTCTCCTCCAAGCTCATGGAAAATAATGCAATTACCACTCTAAAGTAAAGCGTGTTTGAAAAATGCAGTTGATTAGACATGTGCTCTGATGGACTGAGTTTATGTAACTCTGGCTGTGTGCGCTCCTCTCCCTTGCCTGTGCTCCCTCATTAACAAGTGCCATGCTCTGCCAGATTAATGATCTCCTGATATGCACTGGAGAGATGCTTTAGCTTAGATTTATCCCACTTAAGCAGTAGAGACTTCACCAAGGAAGATAAATGAGGAGTAGGATTGGCGATGCAAAGGGACTGACGCCTCCAGGTGGACAGCAGGTCTTAGCAAGGCTACATCCCTGGGGAGAATGACAAACTCAGGATGCAGAAGGAGCTTTCAGGGTCAACTTCTAGCAGAGGTACATCAAAGCAGGTAACAGGGAGTTTGGCTGCGATTACCTCGTTCCAGCTGGAGATTTCTGAACATGAGCCCCGCGGAGATGGGGGTCCTCACTCTTGTCCACATCTCTGCTGCCTGATCACCTCCTCTACCTGCTGATTCCTATTAAGGCAGGTGCTAGCTCACGGCTGAGCCTGGCTCCTACTTCTTTCTGAGAGCAGATGAGCTGGCTCAGAGCTGTGTTCTGGCTCCCTGGTTTCTCTCCAGACGCCTTTTCCTCTTCAGGAAGAGTCTCAGGAGCGAGTGTGAGTCTCTGTGCTGCGGGGATGTGCTGAAATGGCAGGGTGTGAGTTGCCCCTCCTGCCCTGCTCTCAGGGAACAATTCCTCTCATCTGCTCTCCGGAGCAGTCCTTACACTACCCTTACTCTCTAAGTAACATCCCTGGAATGAGTAGGAAAATGAGTCTCTGTTGCGGGCCTGAAGATGCTGTAACAATCCACTACCTGTGTTATAACAGCAGAGTCTTTTACAGTGTGCTTTTAACAGCCCAGAACCCCATCTTCCTTTGCAAAGGAGCCATTGATTCCACTATCCTGGTTTTCACAAGTGAGGAAAGCGGGACACAAAGGGGGAAAGAAAAGCTTTTGTTCAGCTCAGCGCTGCGAGTCAGCAGCAAAGTGAGGGAGAGAGACAGCTCTGGGAGCTCCAAGGGCTGCTCCCACTTTGTGTTTGCGAGGTGTGCGAGGCTAATGCCAAATGAGTTTAATGGGGGTCAGGGCTGCCGTGTTCCCATACGCTGTGCAAGCTCACAGAAGGCATTTGCGCTGCCCGTCATAGCTACTGGCTTCACCGCTTTCATGTTGGCGATAGTGTGGGGGAAAGTCAGCCTCTGGAAATGGGGAAGAACAAAGGTTAGCACAGGAAGGACACAGGGGTTTGCCCTTACGTCTGTGGAGAAGGCTTTGCATTGTTTGTCCCGGAGAGCAGCTCACAGTGCTCATCATAACTGCCTGTAGACTCCATCATAGCGGATCATAGCGAGCATTGGCAGTGTCCTGCTGCCATGTTGCCATCCGACCCCCAGCAGGTCTGTGGCTGACAGGTCTCACCGTGCCAAATCCCCTGTGGATCTTCCACGTGGGGGCTCTCCACTCACTTATGATCTGGTTCATGGAGCAAAAATGGTCCAGCTTTGGCGTCCTCAGCACAGGAAGGACATGGACCTGTTGGAACGGGTCCAGTGGAGGGCCATGAGGATGATGAGAGGGATGGAGCACCTCTCCTATGAAGACAGGCTGAGAGAGCTGGGGTTGTTCATGCTTGAAAAGAGGAGGCTCCGGGGAGACCTTATAACAGCCTTTCAGTATCTGAAAGGAGCCTACAGGAGAGCTGGAGAGGGACTCTTTACAAGGAAGTGTAGTGACAGAACAAGGGGCAATGGTTTTAATTTGGAAGAGGGGAGATTTAGATCAGACACCAGAAAGAAATTCTTTCCTATGAGGGCGCTGAGACACTGGAACAGGTTGTCCAGGGAAGTCGTGGATGCCCCAAACCTGGAGGTGTTCAAGTCCGGGCTGGATGGGGCTTTGAGCAACTTGGTCTGGTGGGAGGTGTCCCTGCCCATGGCAAGGGTGTTGGAACTAGATAATCTTTAAGGTCCCTTCCAACTCAAACTATTCTATGATTCTATGAGTTTCTCACCCATCTGGAACAGCAGTATGTGTTGCTTTTTCCTTTTGGGGTCACCTATGGCCACAAACTGTAGCAATCCAACATTTTTGAGAGCTTTATACCTACGCCTGACTGGATAAAATTAGCCAAAGCATTTGAGAGACAGACAAACAGACCCTGACTTGTTTCTTTAGGAAATCAGCCCACAAGCCTCATGCTAAACATATGTTTCTTTGAAGAATTGTACCCTCTCTCCTCATGCACACAGCCCATTTGCAGGTTGTCAGCCCATATCATGCTTCGGGTTCCCAGGGATTCAGCTGTGCAAATAAGGATCCAAAGGAGGCAAAGGCTGAAGCAAAGCAAGGAAGGCATGGGGAGAGCTTGCCTGAATGACAACCCACCCTGTATAAGCTGCCTTACATCGACAGACACCCCATTCAGTCACTGGGGCTCCCAAAACTGAGGAGATTTAGGATGTGAGTGGGATCCACCACTCAGTGTGACTTCTGCAAAACAAGCTCCCCTTTAGCTCCTGACCTAATCCTGGGAATGTCTGCCTGGCCACGTGCTGGGGACTCTCATGGGTGGAGGATCCACCTTTCACCTCACCAGCATTTAATAGATCACTTTCTTTCTTGTACGAATTCATCCCGCTTTGACTTCCAACAGAGACGCTTTCTTACCGCTTCCAGTGGTAGATTAAAGATCTCTTTGGTACTCGTAGCTTCTTCTGAAAGTGCTTAGACACTATTATCCAGTCACCTCTTCATCTTCTTTTTGAACCGCTGAATAGGTTTGGTGATTTAAATCTCTCACTCCGAGACATCTTTGTCCACTGCTTAAATTATTCTTCACTTTTCTCTGTTCTCTTTCAAATTTCCAGTGTCCTTTTTAAAAATGTGGGCACCAGAACTGGAGTTTTGAGGCTTGGTTACAAACGGATACAAACCATTTTCCCTCTGATGGGAAAACTGTTGAGATTTTGTCATGTTTTCCTGTCTGCTCTGAGGAGAGATGTCAAAACTTTGATAAATGCAGTGACACCATGATCCTGGTGAAATTTATTAGGGCCAAAGTAAATATTTCATATTGACGTTTTTTACAACGTTTTAGGAAACATTCTGTCTTTCAATTTCATATTTTTAAATTTTCTTCTTGCTTGCCCAGTTTCCTAGATAACAAAGTAATTTTGTGAAAGAAAAAAAAAAAAAAGAGCTCCTACCCCTTAAAAGGTGTTGGAAAAAATTGTTTTGACCAGGAAGGCTTTTGTCTTCTCATTTATTTCTTTTTTTCCGAAATGACAAATGCACCGCCCCACCATTCTCCTGCCAAATGTTTTGTTTTTAATTAACCATTATTCAGGAAATCACTCTTTTTGTACTAGTTTCTCACATTTCCCTCATCAATACAGAAGTGAACTGCTCTAGCTGACCCTGCTCTGATCTTTTCCAGAGATCTCTTCCAACTTCAGCAATTCAGAGTTAGCAAGTCACTTAGCAACGTAAAGCAAATCTCTTTTAATTATGACCACTTATGTTCATGTGAACAGGCATAGGGGACATCAGGTCTTGCTCCAGTTTAGCTTAAATCTGTTCTCAAAATACGGAAGAGAGAGTGAACCATGGGGGCTTTCAGACTGGATTGCAACATGGGAGTGTAGGGTATGCCCAGGCTCATTGTGAGTGGGAAAGGGTCAACTGGTGTCTTCTTGCTCAGCTGGTGAGCAGAGACTGAACCAAGGCCTCATGTCCTCATGCTTCCCCAACTCTCATACGCATGCTCCTGATAGAAGCACTGTCAGGAATCAGTGGATCATTGAGTCAGAGGGGACCCGAGCCCCGGGGGCTGGCCTTAGCATGTACAGGAAGGGGATAAAACAGATTTGATGCTACACACAGGTTTGATAGCCTTTTCTCCAGCGTATATGCAACACTTGCATTTATAAAATGAGAGCTTTCAGAGAGAGCAAGAGGGATGGTTTGTGTTCTCATTTTCCCCACATCTCACTAGGCTTCAAGTGCTTTATTGCTACCTTTGAACAGGATCATAAAAGTGGAAGGATTAGACCCAAGCCACCCGCTCTCATGCCAATAGCCTTGTTGAAGTCAAAGGGGCTGTTGGGTGATGGGGTCTCAGTGCAGGCTGCTGGCTTGGTCTCCGTGTCATGGAAAGCTTCCAGCTGGATAATTGCATCCTGCCTCAATAAATTCTCCCTGGAAATCCACTTGGATGCAGCATCTTCTCCCCCTGCCTCTCTTCAGCAATGGTGGGGAACGGACTGAGGCGGTGGAGCAGCTGCTTCATGCGGTCTCCGGAGGTGGCCCCATTCCAGTTGCAGGCAAACGACCTCGGTGCTCATCAGGTTCACCAGATTGCGAGGAGTGTTGCAGTGGGGAGGGATGTGAAAATGAGCCGCTACTGGACAGAAGAGCCTTGAGCTGACAGGGAACCACTCAGCTCTGTGCTGCAGCCCGAAAACTAGATTGCTCTGCCCTGGGATACCAGCTTGAAATGCAAACAGGGGAGTGCAATGGGCTGACATTTGCATCACTCTCATCTGAGCCCTTCAGCACAAGGCAAATATTTGCTGGTTATATTGATATCATCTTAGAACCACAGAAATGAGGCCTGGCAAAGGCATTTCATATCATGTGCTCCCAGTACTGGAGTAGGATGCTTTTATACAGAAGCATTTCTCCAGGCTTGATCCAGTTCTATTTCAGGAGTCCAGAGGGCCATTCACCACAGGCAAGAATAGATATGTTGAAGGCTCGAGTGTCTGGGAGACAGCCTGGCTGGAACACCCCTTGGAGTAAAGCCTCAATCTAATGAGGAATTGATGCCCAAAGTATAGGATAATAATGGAATAATTTATCTTAACACCTTTTTTTCTACTCTGAGCCTGGTTTCTCAGGCTCAGAGTAGCCTCTGCAATATCACTTGGCAAAAAGAGAGGGCAGGGAGAGGAGAGGTGCCTGAAGACAGACAGCAGAGTTGAGGCTGGTCACTGCCACATCCATGTGGGCACCATGTCCTGCTGGCTGCCCCTGTGTCCATCCTGCTTGCAAGGAGAAGCTGCAAGTGGTGGGACTGGCTGAAAAAGGGAAAGGGCGATGGGGACGGGAACAGATGCTCCCTGGACCTGGCTTTGGAATAACCCTCCTCCTCACATGTTGTCTTCATCTATGTCCCTCCTTCCGTGTTGCTCTGCTTTCCATCTCTCTCCAGCCCATGCATGCACATCGTAAAGCAGCTCCTGCACCCACCTTGCCTCTCCCCGCACGCCTGCAGGACTGCAGGCTGCAAACACACCTTTCCCATCATCAAACATGGACACGCACCCCCTCCACACGCCCCATGCAGAACCAGCCAGCCAGGCTCCCCGAATGCGAGCTCGGGGAGTTATAAAAAGGTAGATGTGTTTTTCAGGAACACGAGCAGCCCAGCTGAGCAGAACTTCAAGGGGGCCACTTCTCGCTCCCTTTCGTTTCCACTCCAAAGAGCGCGTGAATGATGTCCGGTGGGAACGAGCTCGCCAAGAAAAATGCAGCTGAACTGCCGTCGTAAGGGTTGTGTGCTTCACGCCATAAAAACAGAGTGGAAGAGCAGTGTGAGAAGCTAAGACCCTCACGCACAGGCCATAATGTTCTTTTCTGCTTTGAAGTGGATTTAGGGCTGGCTCAGGCTCTCTGGGGGCTGGAGGCTGCTGCTTATCCATGCAGCCTAGCAGCAGCAATAAGCAGCTGAACATCCTCGAGCCTCCTCTGTGCAGAGAGGAGAGAACGGTCCATATCCCTCTTCCTCCAAAGGAAGGCTGCATTTCAGGAATCACGGGACAGCTTGTCACAACACACCAGTCTCCTCTCTCTGGCATATTTTGGACCTGAAGTCTTTCCCCCTCTGATGTCTGTTAGCACATTTTGGCCCCATTTTCATGGTAAGAAGTGCCTTGCAGGGTGCCCTGGCTGGGACCTGGGTACTCTGTGGCCTCCTTACAGCCTGTATCCAGTCAGGGGTCTTCTGGACAGCATTCCCTAGGTTCTTGCTTATGGATGAAGAGAGGTGGGTGTTGTCTGGTTCCTTCTGGATCTGCTAGCTTTACATGGCCTGTTACTCCCTTCCATTTTTCCTGAATATACAGCAATCCTGGGCTTTTTCCTTCTCTTGCCTTCCTGATTAAGAGACACGGATGTTCAGTTGTGGATGGACCCAGGCCAACTCTTTTCTCCAAGACCCTAATCAGTAAAACTCATCACCAGTTGCTGGATGACCAGCTCATACAACTGCCCTGGGGATTCATGGCAGAGGGGCTGCTCACAACAACTGCTCCAAACTCTGCCCTCTAACCATTGAGTATATTTGCTGGGATAGTCCATAGGAACTGGTCACAGGGCAAGAAACCCAGCACTGGGACACTGTGGCAGAGCTTATCTGTTGGGATCTGAAAACTCACTCCTGGGGAAAGGAAATGTTGGAGGAAATGCAACTCTAGATGTTTGGGTCACTTGCTTCACTGCAAGCTTCTTCTTCACAGCTGCCTCACATAGGGTGGTCATGACAGCACACACTGATGCTAAAAAAAGACCATCCAGGGATCAGAAGCTAAATCCTGCTTTGGCCATGAAAATCAGCCACATCTTCCTACAAGTCTCCTGGGGGACTGAAAGAACAAGTAGCCACTAATGTGTGACTTTCTCTACCAGATGCAGCTACCTGAAAGCTCAGCATCTAATTCGCACTTGTCATCTGGGATATCTCTTGTTTGTGGAACACCTTTTGATGCAGATTTACCCTGTCTGTTGAAGGCCCTTGTATGAAGAAGGAATGATTTTCCTCATTCCCTGGAGGTAACTGTTTCTCTCCACTGCCTGTGAAAGGAACAAGCAGCAGCTACAATATAGATCAGAACCATAGCACTAACACAGCCAAAAATAGGTGGGATGAGTCCTACCTTCTGTGTCAGATGGGACATCTCTTTCTCACTCTTCATCTATAAAAAGAAATTTCTGATGGTTCTGGTACACTCAGATCTCAGGTGTTACACGAGTGTGTTTCTAGTGTAAACTCCAAGGTTTCCCACACTCCAGGGAGTGGCAGAGGAGGAGGAGACAGAACTGAGATTTTTAATAACCTTTCTAGGATATAAGTTTATTAAATTTGTGTCTGGTCTCAGAGTTAACCAAATCCCCCACATCTGCCCTGATGATCCCTCCTGCCGCAGGGATGATCCCACCCCTCAGTCACTGTGGTTTGCAGCCTCCCATTTAATTAATGTCCATCCAGTTTCATTTCAGCCAGCATTCTGCCTTTCCTATTATGCTTGAGGAGACTGCTGAAAAAATCTGCTTTAACCGTTGAAGCTAAACGTGCTGCCAGTCCCAAGGGGTGGGTCATCATACCTGCTTTATGTCCTCTGCAATGAAAGTGCTGGTGCTCAGCTCAGCACGGCGAGCGCAGGCTGCCTGCACACCAGGCATCTGGAGCAAAATTCTTCTCGATCCGACCTGCTGGAGATTTCTTGCTTTATTAACGAGAGCAGAGATTGTTGAGAACAATTAAAAAGAGTTGCCGTAGGCACAGGGAGCACACGCGCAGAGGTGGGGTGTAGTGGTCCTTCAGGTACTGCGCAGAGATTAGGGAAAGGCTGATAAATTCAATACCCAAGAAACACTTTTTCACTCAATTACAGTAGTGTAAAATAAGGCTGAAATCTTGGTTCACCACTATTCCCCAAATACACCTACCATAGTTCATGTCTCAAATGCTTGTATTAGATACATTCAGATGGGCTGTCTGGGGTGATAACAGACTTGGGGAATGACCTCAGGTTGAACTGCAGGGAAAAGAAATTGTTTCCTCATTAATATCTCTGCAAAATAAATGTCAACTGGAAAAACAGTTTCTGTGTAATCAATCTTGGTTCATAGACACTGGGCTCTGACAATTCCTCTCATGGAAAGGAATATATTTCCCATAGATCTGTAGTGTTTCATACATTATAGCTTTCATAATAGCAAAAGCCAGTGCTTGGGTTACATTGAGCTTTTCTTTCCAACCCTTTGGTTTCACATGATCATAATTCTCTGAAAAATTTCTCTGTTCAGTCTAAAACTTTCACACTTTGTATAGGGCAAGAAATGATGATTTTTCTTTCACTGAAGAAAATCCTTTTAGCTATCTTTGATTTATTAGTATGTGTGTAGGGGAGAATTACACTTTTATGGCTTTTTAAAATGTATTTTTCTTCTTGGCAACTAACAAGGCTAGAAAAGCCCTTTTCCTAACCTACTTGGCATTTTCCTTACCAAGAAGCAGAGATTTTGTTGGGGTTGGGCTGGGGAAATCATCTACAAGAAAAACAGCAGTTGAAGGATCACCTCTGAGCACGCTTAGCTGAAATATACTGGGATTTTAGGGGGAGGGGGAAGAGAAGTGTTTAAATTTATTTCTTGCAAGACAACATTGTGTACTGAATCTGCTGCTGAGCCTGGGGCTGATTTGGGTTGGTCTTCAGGTTAAGGACAGGAATGAGTGACAAGCAACTCTCTCATAGATGCAGAAGGAAGGTGCATCTCTACTCACGTTCTCACTGGGTTGTGTGATTTGGATTCTGAAAACATTCACTTTTAGCTGGTTTTCTTCTAACAAAGCTCCAGCTCTGAGAGTCAAATGATACGGGGGAATCTCATGTATCATTACGAAGTAAGTACTCTCTCAACTTCACCTTTATGCAGAAAAGTGTGGAAGCATGGCTTGGCAAGGCTCCAGGATGTCTCCAATCTCACATCTCGAGGCTGGTTCTCACCTTCCTTTTTGTTCTTTCCTAGCCACCCATGGCAGAGGCAAGTGGTTACTAAATCTCTGGTCAAATGGCCCTTGAAGGAAGGGTTCTTCTCTGCTGTAGCCCCATGCCACAGCTCCCCCGTCACATGCCCTGAGTGTGCCCTTGCTCCAGTCCATGGCCCACCCTGATGGGTATATGGAGTCAGGTGGGCTGGGAAAAGCAAACACCTGCAAGACTGACAAAATTTCGAGGTGAATGAAAGAACCTCATGTTTTCAATGAAGAACTATCATTTAATCAGTGTCGTGTTGCCCCTGCAGACTGGGAGATGCATTTGAGCCCCAAACTCCATGAGTTCACTCATTTCCAAAGGCCAGCAGAACACAAGAGAAAAGCAAACAGCTGCACAGTGCTTTCTTCTACTCCCGATTTTCTCTTCTGAACTGGAGGTAAGAAAATGTCATGCAAAATGACTCTGTTAATGTGACAATAGGATTACATATCCACGCAGTGAAGGATGGCAGGAAGTTGAGAGGTTGATCCCATCTCAGCCACATTAATTTGTAGCCCCTATTTGTTGTGCTGTCTGCCTCCAGTCCTGGTCAGTGTGGCAGCTAATTCTAGCAGAATTTCAGCAAATCTCCAGCAATCTGTTAGCTGAAAAGCAGATTTTTCACTGCTACCGGAATTTTTAAATATAGGAATAGGGCTCATATATGAATTTGGGCTCAGTTTACTGCCTTGCTTTCTGAACTGTGCAATGCAGCTTGTTCTGCTGATCTAGCCTTTTTTTCCTATTTATTATATATCTCCTACATTTTCCCTGCATCCATTTGGAAACTTGATTCACCCTAGTACCTCAGAACCTTTCCTTCTTAAGTCTCTGTTTTCTATGCAAGAAAGTGCATTCGCAACTCATTGTAACTAGATCCAGGCATTGCCCTATTCAATGCAGTTGGCTACCCCACAGAGATCCCTTCATGTCATAATGTTTGTCCTCGGAAATCTTAATTGTAGACCTGTCATTATTGCCTACTGCTATTTGAATTTAAACCAAAGCTGTCAGGAATTGCTTGATCTGAGCCTGTTTTTTTGCAGCATGTTTGTTTAGGATATCATTTATTACTTACCGAAAGTCAAATCTCAAACAACATCACAACACTAATACTCAAAGTGTTTGGGAGAAAAATCTGCCATCTGCCTGTTCTCAGCAATCTTGACTGACTTCGGTAATTGGGCTGGAAAATTCTGTTAAAAGGATTAAGCGATGCGTTGCTCACAGGCTGTCAGTTGGATCCCTTCAGCCTTGAGACCCTGTATCTCACTGACTCAAACTGAAGGACAGTGTAGGATTATACAGCCATTAGTACACATTTCAGAGGGAGACATGAGACTACAGCTGGCAGATAAGACCTACAGTTTTCCCATTGATGCCTAAAGCATGAAGTGCAAAGACCTTCCCTGTCCCTGGATTGAGAACTGTTGGTGTCTTATTACCTGCAGAAATAACCCTGGAGAAGACCAAGCGCCCATCAGCCAGGCTTTGGACCTTCTGAGCTGCTTCTTTCAGTGCCTTCTTTTGGCAGGGAGCTTCATGGTTTAATGCCCTTGTCCTGCAGCCCATGCAGCATCTGACCGGACCCTAAATCTGTGTGGCAATTCACAGTTTTAGTGGTGAACTGACCTGGGACCATACCCAGTACATTTAAAATACAGCCAAAGAGACTGGTTGCCAGGAAATGTAGACCCTACAGTCAGGTAGGAACATATTTTAAGACTATAAGACTGTGTATTAAAAGTATATTTACAACATAATAAGCCAGGCTGTATATTTCAAAGATCAATGAGAAGGGGCCAGTTTTGGTGACGTTTGAAGTCTATCTCCTGGGCTGTCACATATATTCGAAGAATGCCTGCTATACATTTAGATCAACCCCCATCCCCAATGGAGGGGAACGCGGCTCTCTCCCCATATGGGGCTAATCTCCGGGAAGGCGGCGTGAGCACATGGTACCAATTCCTGCACACTTTGGTCCCTTAACTCAGTCCTGAAGGCAGGGAGCTGAGGTGGGGGCAGGGGTAAAACCCTGGTGTCACCCGTTTGTCATTCCAGGGAGGGATGCTTGCCACTCACAGGTGATCAGTCTTGCTCTGCTTCCATAGCAGGAGAGAAATATGAGGGGACTAATCACAGGGACCGATGCCTTGGGACAGGAATGGCTCCTGGTGGAAATGCAGAAATGGCAGCTCCCTCCCGCTTTCTGGGACAAAACCAAAAAAATAAAAATTAAAAAAAAAAAAAATAGCCAAATCAAGCCCAGAACGAGCTGCCACCTCTCTCTGCAGCTTTTTTTGTTTGTTTGTTTGTTTTGCTGCTGAAACCTGCAAACTCAACCAGACGGCTAAATAAATATGTTGCAGTCAAACAGCAAGCCAGCAGGAAGCCCTATGACTTTGGGGCAGCAGGTCACCTACCATCACAGCTGACCCTTCATCCCCAGAAGGGCTGGCTGGAGCCGATGGTACCTGGCACACGCAAGCAGCCAGTTACTAGAAGATGGATATAGAAGTGTCCCTTCTTCCAGGAGGAAAACTGCAGCGGAGATTCCACTGGAACACCTGGCTGAGAACAGAAAAAACACTTCTGTGTGAAGAAAAATCCAAACTTTTCAACAATATGTAGCTTCCTGGGAGTTTCCAAAAGCTGTTACAATATTTTTTTTTTCTGTGCTGTGCCACATTAATAAAGTCAATCCCTGTTTAGTCAGTCTTGAATTTTTTTTCAGTTTCCTCATCTCCTTCTCCTTCATGTGGAAGAAAAATGTAGAAAGAGAGACAGAATGATAATATGAGTACAAGAAGAAGTAACATTAATGCCAAGCTTGGAAAACCTGTCATTTTCAAGGGAACAGAGAAACTAGGGGAGTAGGTGCTTAAAATTTTGAAACAATAAATACTGATACCTACAAATTTTTTTCAAACTTGGTTGATTTTTCCTCTTCTAGTTGCATTAGAGAACAACATTTTCTAGGAAAACCCATGATGAGTTGAGTGAGGCAGAGCTGTAAAGTCTGGGAGAATTGGTCACCTTCCTTAAGACACCTACCTCAGCCAATTGCACAGAGGATGCTGTTTTGGTTGTGTTCACCCGGCTCTGCACAGACTGATCCATTCCCTCTGGTGCTCCATGTAGAAGTGTCTGTGCCTCCAGGCAAGGGGCTGGGACCTGCTGAGAGAAAACCAGCCCAATCCTTCTTCTCCTTCAACAGGGGGCTTTGCCACAGGAGTGAGCATTTTTGGTGCAGAGGTTTCTATTCATCTGAGGCATTTTACCACGAATTTCAGAAGGAAATGAGTCCTTCCTTAGCAGTGTTACATTGTCTCACCTCCCTTTAGACATTAGAAGCAAATTGTCTTTAGATCTCATGTCTCTTACCCAGCAAGAGCAGAGATGTTGGCTTATTGAGAGGACATCCCACCACCCTTGGAGGAGTTGGCTTTGCACTTGGAGGAGCTGCTGGGTCCCAAATCTGAGTGACAGCTCATATTCACACCACTAATTTCCACGTGCATGGCAGGAGAGAAGGCTCTTATCCTGTGTTAATGGTAACCATACAGTCTCAAGGATCTGGAATAAGCTCTGTCTACCACTGTCGGTACCACAAATGAGGGAGGGACACTCAGCTCTGTGTCCTGGCCTCTGTACAGCTCTGAAGGATCAAAACTACCCTAAAGTGGACTTATTTCTTGGAACTTTCCATCCCTCACAGAACCTATCAGATCCCTGTAGCAATACAGCTCCCTTCATCCCACTGCCTGTCCATGCCTCAGCAACTGCTGTCAGACCTCAAACTCTTCAAGTAGCTTTGTCAAACTTTAATTACGTGACTACAATCTGTCCAAGAATTTTGTGACATTAATAAGAATGTTCCTAATTAGCATTTATTGTTTATATTATTGAAATTCTAAATTACACGACCAATTGATTTTTCCCCGTTGCCCTCATTAAGTCGCAGTGAAATGCATTTTAAAATAGATTGGCATTTAATTCCTTTAGAAAGCGCTGATTAGATCAAGGGCCTGTTTCACTGCATTTGGTTGCATGAAGTCGCGTTAGGTTTTAATTTCAACTTGTTAGTATGAAGCTGAGTCACCGACTGAGTTCCTTTTCTCCTGCCACACAGGCACCTACTGGAAAATTCCCTCTCCATGGCTTAGACCAGGACTTTGGAATAAATGAAAGCAAAACAAATGTCTCCAGACAGCGGATTCAATGGCAGATGAAATGCAAAGCTCAGCCGGGTGTTGAAAGTGTTCAACTAGCTTCATGAGCCAACAAGATGGGGAAAGAAACCTGGAATTATTAAGGGGTATTTGGCTCAATATACAGACTCTGGTCTTTTCCTGTCTTCTCAAAGGAAGGGTCTGTCTGTGCCTGCTGCCTGTCCCCTATTCTCTCCTCCCCACTAGCTAGACACACCTCTGGTTTGCCAAGTAGAGCTGTGAAAATATCAAGTCATGGATGGGGATGAGGTTCCAGGAACCAAAACGCTTCTCTGGTTGAGGCACAGGTTTCTTGCATTGCTTCATCAAATCGCTTGGTCCTCATTAAGGTTTCTTTCTACATAATAGTGTAACAGTGTTTCCCTATCTCACGTGTTTAATAGGACTGGAGATATGCAGCTACATGAGGACCCCCGTCACTTCATAAATATCAAATCCAGCTTTCCCCTAAGCTTGTTGCAACCCATGAGGGCAAATTGTATGGTCTTTGGGGTGTATCTTCTTGACTTTCCTGCAGACCCTGAAGCAGAGCAATTTCACAGGCTGATGTGAATTGCTCTTTTTCAGCCTACTTCCTGGGTGATGCTGCAGACAGTGGAGCTTTCAGCAGATGAAACCCTGTGCTGCGACAGGGGATGAAGAGATGCTGCACTCTCCTGTCCTGGCTAGGACTGGGCTGGCAAGTCCACCAGGGTCCTGAATGTATATCACGGGAAGAGTTTTCTTCTAGATGAAGAGTCTGATATCAGAGTATTAACGACAAGGTACATGCTTCAAAAAAGTCCCTCCTCTTTCATTGCCCAGTTGTGTCCTCCTGTATCAAATAACTCACAGAAAGACAAGAGAAACAAAAGCAGGATTTATCCAGACAAATGTGCTGAACGGGGACAGCTCCCTCCTGCCCAGCTGATGCCCAGAGTTTCTGTCCTAATTGTGCTTTACAATTAGCTCAGTCCTATCCTGGCTCATGGTTGTGGCTGTGCTGGAATAGCTGCACACACAGGTCAGTGGCAGTGCCCTGTAGGGACTGGGATGGATGTGTTCCTCATAGACCTAGACTTCCATGGGGCAAAGAGACACCCTGGTATAACAGCTGCCAATGCCAAAGGGAGAAACTGTGAGAATGAAAGTGGGCCTGCATGTGATGGAGCAGGGATGTTGGACAACATTTTCCTTCAGTGCTCTTTTACAGAATGGGACTTTGCTTCAACGTGGGGGCATTGACAGCACTTCCCAACCCCTCTTCATCCTGCAAATAGACAGAATAGACACAATCCTTTTCTTAGCGGCTGCTTTTCTCAGAGTCGTTGCAGGTTTCCCTTCCCTTGTGCAGGCGTAATCTTTTTTTTTTTTCCTTATAAAATCCAACTTGAAATAATTTGCCAATTTTGGGGAATGCCACTTGCTGGGCTCAGACTGTGTCTGCAGCTGTGTGTGTGCTGGGGCTGTGTGTGGGGCTGTGTTCCTGGGGCTGGAGACCCAGGGTGCTGGTCCTGGGCTGATGCCACCATCTGCTCCTGTAACAGCGACACTGAGAACACAACTGACAATAAAAACGCCTAATGCTGGGACTCCTCTCATGCCGGTTTTACACATGAAGCTAAACAAAACACAGTGTTTATCTTTATTTTTATGACAAATACTATTTTTTTGAGAAAATTATTTTATCTGTTAGGATGAAAAAAACCCTATTTCTTTCTTATATTGCCAGGGGTTTCTTTTCCCCAAAAAAGTGCAGCTAGTCCAAACAGGGTGGGGAACTAACTGCTTAAAATTCTGCCAAAAGCAAAAAGAAATTATTTGGTCTCCACCATATTTACTCTCATGGAAAATAAAACATGTCTTCCCACTTCTCCGTCAATGGCAACTGACCACCAGAGAAATCTGTGCACAAAAGCACAGAGTTTACCATGGACTTTCACTGTTTCCTTTTTTTCCACATTGGCAATGCCAGCAAAGCCAAAATCTTTTTTTGCCACCTAGTTAGCTAAAATCTGAAGTAGACCTGGCCTTGGAAGTGGTTGGTGCAGTGTCAGCTCACCTGAGCTAATCCTGCATCTCCATCCCTGCCACCAAGCTGCACCAGGGAGTCCTGGGTGTTACATGGACTGCTGGCCAAGACGGCTTTAAGTCCTTGAGCACATTTGTTTTACAGCACAAACGGCCCAGAGAGTCTGGGCTCAGCCTTGGGCTGAGACTGCAGTGGTCAGTGCCACCACAAACACCTTGGAGTGGTTGGTAGGATGGTGGTGATGGTACCAGGGACAATTTTCAGCGCTTTGATCATACTTTGGGCTCTGCCAAAGCACAGAAAAGCACTAAGTAGGCTTAGGGTCTCACTTGGTAGAGAGGGAAACTGAGTCATGGAGCAAAGGAAGAATTTGCTCTGGAGCTGTGCCAGAGCTGGGAAGGAATCCAAGTATCCCGATGGTTGAGCCTTTGACCCAGACAACACCCCACGCTGCCTCCTTATTAAGCATCCTCTAAGATTTCTTTAAAAAGTCTTACAGAAAGGCTCTCTTGTTCTCTCACAAGCTCTATATTAGCATCTGAAACACCCATGCTAAATTTGAAGAGGGAGGGGGAGGCGAAAACGCATGAGTAGCTACTTTGATTAGGTAATAAAGTATCAATTTATTTTTTATAAATACAGAGAAAATTCAAACCAGCTGGAACTTGCAGTACCTCTTTGCACGCCACATTTCTAGCAAAATTTCCCCTGATTCCCTGCAATCTACCCTACGCATTATCGCGCCCGAGGGTGCGTGGACGGCCTCTTTGCTGTCTCTCTGCTGGTCAGCCAGCCACAAATGCGAGGAGCAGGGAGGCTTTTACGACCATTTTCACTGAATTTTTTCCCCCCTCTTGAATGCTAAGGGGATTTTCCACAAGGGCTGCACAGCCCGTGGCACCTGGGTCTTTGGGAGAGCTGGTTGTTTCTCTGACAGCTCAGAGACCTGCGTGGCTGCCGGCAGAGGATGCTTGTGGAGAGAAAGGCTGGATGCGGTGTTTGCACGCTTGGAAGCACGCAACGCGTGGGTGTGTAAGCCCATGTGCACACATCTCTTGGGTGTCTGCTTCTCTCGGCATGTTTGTGTCTGACCATCTACCTGTGTCACTCCAACAGGACCTGCAGAGAGAAACAGAAAAGCCGGGGGGCTGTGAGGAAGACAAGGCTGTGCGAAAGGCAGGAGAATAGTCAGGAGGCTGCAGAGAGGGTGGGAATGATCCATAGCCATTGGACAGGAAAGAAGAAACAGGTTTAAACTGCAGGAAGGGGATTTCAAGCAAGATAGGAGTAAATCAAAGTGACAAGAATTAAGTGTTTGCTGACTGTCTGGAGAGAAGGAGACTTGCTATTTTGGGGAATCTTCGAGAATAACATGTCTGCCAGGAAGGGCTGGAGAAAGACTAGTTCTGGGGAGGGAGATGACTGATGGCTCTCTGCGTCCTTTTCAGCCCTCTCAGCTGTGACCCCATATCCCATAAGCTGCAGCAGGAACTGAGCTGTTGTAGGGCTGGTGGGAAGAAAAACTTCTGGAAGCAGCCTGAAGGCAATCCCCACCGCACTCTTTCCCCAAACCCCCCCAGGGCCTGTGCGGGATTAGGCAAAAACTTGTTGAACTGAGACCCTCCAAACCCCTCCCACCCTCCTTTCCCCCCCTCATTCCAACCCAAAGAAACAGCATCTTGTGATAAAGCTTTCTTTAATCATGACACTCAGGAGTGACTCTGGGTAAAGGAATATATGGTCTCCCGTCTTCGTGTCGATAGAAGCAAAGGGAGAATAACACAGAGTGGAAAGATCCTGTTACTGGAGGGGGTTTCCAGGGGAGTTTCTGAACGCTTGGGTCTGGTCCTACAGAGGGGAGGCAGCAGTGGGGCCCTGGCGCGTTGTTGCATTTTCCAACCCACGCTGCGCAGATCCTCGCATCTGTAAGATCCTGTTCAGATCTCTCCCTTTCTGCAATTTATTTTTTTTTTTCTGATAGGAGAGCTATATTTTGCAACATGCTGAACTCCACAAACAAACTAGGATTCTATTTTAGACTCCAAATTGATGTATCCAACTGGCAAGGAAATTAGCATGAATTAATTAGAGGGAAGATGAAAGACTTTGGTAAGCAGCGTTACGAGCAACAGCCTTTATTAAAGCTCCACAATGCGTTCTCCTCTTATCGTGGGATATAGCATGCGGTGAATACTAGATCTGAGCAAACCACTGAATGGGGCTGACAGGATGGTACCAGCACTTAACTAGCAGCTCCCTTGGCTAGGAAACTCTGTGCTTCGGTTGCCAGAGGCAGTTTCATACCCTGACACCCTCCTCTAGCCACCCTCTCCTGCACAGCTCTGTTGGGCTCCACAGCCTCTCACGCTCCTTTAGCTTGGTATAAACAAGCCCCTGTTGGGCTCAGCTGATAAAGAGGCTAGCAAACAGTCTGATAAGTAATAGCTTAGCCGGCAAACAATTCATCACGTCAACAAAAGCATTTAAGGGGGGGGAGAAAAGGCAAGCCAAACCTCCAGAGTTTGGCCGCTGTGAGCTCTTAGCAAGGCCACGTGGGGAATTTACAAGGGTATGTGCCTCTTCTCTCCGTCCTCTTGGGCACTGTGGGCACCAGACTCTCTGTTTCCCGGAGTTTCAGCTCAGACTGGCAAACAGTCAGGCTCACTTCAGAGCTCTGACTTCTGGCTTTTTTTTCCAGGGCGCTGGAAGGGCACAAGGACACACCTCCTCAATTAACAAAGTTTGGGACAGTTAATTAGAGCACACCTCAGTGCCCTGTAACCCTGCCCTCGTCTCATTGTGTCATTTGTAGTAGACGGATAAAGAGTGTGTTACACCTGGGTCCTCCAGGACAGAGGCTGATTTTAATGAGAGATCATGTACTTTTACCCCTGTAAGAATCACTTAGCTCCTCAGCAATGCCCTCCTTCGCCTCCTCTTCCTCCTCCTGCTCTTTAATTGCTCCTTTTACCCCCCGCTGGTCCCTCAGACCAATCAACTCCTTTCAGTCTTCTGATACACGTTATATATTTCTCGTTATTTGAGTTTATGCCATTAACTATTTGCTGTTTGAATTCCCTCTTGGCCCTCAAGTTTCCACCATAAATGTGATAAGTTACAACATCTGTTCTGCCAGGGCTGGACTTCCACTCTCAAAAGATTGTTATTTTGCTTAAAAAAGCCCAAAGGGCTGCAACTCACGGCTCTCAGGGCTTCTTCCTCCGTTTTCATGGGAGCACCACCACCCCCTGCATGACACCTCTGCGGCCGCGGGAATGTGAGGAAATTACACTCTTTGGGTGAAACTTTCTGCAGTTTGTTGTGAGGAATGTGTTTTGAAACCTTGTGTCAATTTTGAAATTAATTTGGGTGAGAATAGAAGTCAGAAATAAGCCTTTCTACAAGCACTAAAATTGCATTTTGACATTTCCCACATGAAAAACGGATTTTTTTTTCTTTATAGAGATTGCATTAAGAGATGTTGTGAAGAAAAAGAGAGGCTTTCTTTGAGCCAGAAGAATGCTTTTCACCTTTTAAATTCACCCAAAGTTTTATTTCTGGGGCAAAAATATTTTTCAACTTTACTGTTGAAGCAAGCCTTACAAAAGCGGGGGAAAAAAGCTTTGTTTGTCCAAGCTCAGTTCTGAGCCTAGCCTCCCTTAAATAATTATTTATTTGCTGGCAGGGATTTTGTGTATAAACCAGCAGCATGGCCTTGCTGGGTGAGGGTGTTAGAAGACTTCTGTATGCTGGGAAACAGCCCAAAGAATGAGGCGGGACAGAGTGAAAAACATTGCATCAAAGGGGTCCCAAATACTGTAGAAAAGACAAGGAGAGCAAATAAACGTCCTTGAGTTCACAAAGCTGGATGGCAGCAAAAGGCGTTGTTCCTTTCTCTGCCTGCCACCAGCACAGAGGCAACCTGTCTGACCTTGGGCTTGGAAAAGTGAGTTACCATCAGGCACGGGCTGAGAAACGAGAGTGAAGATCATGCCAGGAGCGATGGAGAGCTGATCCCAGTGGGTGCCAGTGCACTGGTGGGGTAGACACACGTGATGTGGGATCCCTGCTTGTTCCATGTGCTGCTCCCCAGCATATGGAGCTGACACAGCTGCTATTGCCCACTCCATCTCCAGTGGCAAAACTCCGAGCTTGTTTTCAGGGATTTTCATGCCAGCAAAAGGCATTCGACTGGCAGACGTGGAGCCCAGCGTTTTCTCCTTCTACCAAGTAAAGGATGGGTAAGTTTTGTACCAGCTCTCTGTCTTTCTTATCAGAGCTCAGCATGGGCTAGGAGGATTATCTGGGGCAGCTGGAGAGCCAGCAGGTCACGCGGGTTTGATATCTTGGCTTCCAACCACAGAGGTCATCCCAAAGAGTGGGGAAGTGGTTGTCTGAGAACTTGGGGGAAGTTCAGTGATTTTAAGAGTTTTTCCGTTCCAGAATGGAAAAAAAGCCAGGGAGATTTAACCGTCTTCTTGAAGGAAAACAGCAGGGGAAAAAGAAAAGCTGTGGGGATGACTCAATAGGTTCTGCTTCAGTTTCTGCTTTTTTAATTTTTCACTTGGTTTTACAATACATTCCCCTTTTTGAAACAGAGGAGGAAGTCATCTTGAAACACTGCTCTCCAGAAAGACTCAAATGAAGTATTTCAACCATATCAAAGTGCTCATCCTCCTTTCTTTTCTTTTTCCTTTCTTTCTTCTTTTTCCTCTCAAAATGAGTTTTGTCCGAAAGGCAACACTTTTAAGTGAAACACTTTGCTTTTGACCTTTTTCCCTGGAATGTTTTCCAGCAGAAAGAGTTTGTGCAGTTTGGGAGGAGGTCTGGCACATTGTCACTGCCCTCACTGCTGAGAAGGGGGCTCAGGTACATCCACAGTCCCTTCCCACTGGATGTGTGTCACCTGAGACAGGACCATAAGATCACAGCGGGAGAAATTAAAAATTCCCTCTAAATAATCTGTCCCAGTACTACAAGTTCCTCAAGGGTGTGTATCAAACCGGGACCTGTTTTTTCCTGAGAATCAGGAAAGCCATCATGATTTTTCCTGAGAATTGTCTTGCAACAACACACCACTCCAGGATTAAGCATTTTTTGATGAATTACCCCCTGTGGAATAATCCAGGTAATTTTTCACTTGCAAATGTTTACCATCCAGAATATCCTGTGGCAAGAAGTTCCACAGGTTAATCTTCATATATGAAAAGCCAAATCCCTTTGCCTCTCTTGAACCTGCTCCATTCTTGTTTTATGTGCTGCTGACACAGAAAAAGCAGAAAAGCATCCATTCCCAGTCATCTTTCTCATGCTAGTTTAGACTTGCTGGACTCTTGTCCTACGTGTCCCTAATCATCACCCAGGCTTTACACATTCTGAAGAGTTCTCATCTGCTAGCCCACGCAGCTCTGCTTCCGCTTCTACAGGTCGGCTGCTCCTTGTCCTCAGTTACTCCTTGGCTTGAAGAAGTCCCAATTAACCCCAGTACTAGTATATATATTAAAAAAAAGGTAGAAGCTGCTCTGTATGTCTATACCTCTGATCTTGCTGGTACTTTTTCCTTCATCTCAAATTTAGGAGAATACATATCTCCCAGAGTCTCTTACACAATGCTGAAATGGTCTCTGTTCTGAGTACGTGCCTTTATTTTTTTTGAATGAATGAAACTTTTTCTCTTTTCCTTCTAAAAATGCACCTTGGGTGATGGGGACAGTTCTGATATTTTTATTAGTTTTGCCAAATAGCTTCAGTCTGAAAAGACACTGAAAAATACTTCTGAAGGGTTGGAATGTCTCAGTTTTGCATTTTAGGAACGAAACCTTTCAATTTTTTTTCAAAGTTGTGTTTTGCTTAAGTTTAGAATGGGAAGCAAGTGATTTCCTACTTGCTTAGGAACAACATGCATCTTCTTACCATGGAGAAACAATAATGTAAGAGACCTGCTCTTCTATGGCATTGGAGAGCATTTGCCAGGCTGGAGGAAAGGATCCATAGTCTGGGAATGAAGAAATAGCTAGTGTGATATAATTTGGCAGACAGTTTCAAATTGGCCAAACTGTCTTCGCTAAAGCTCTCTCTTTTCAAGGAAGAAAAGCCCCACCATCCCTCCAATCTCCATCTGCCAGGCTGAAATCACCGAGCTCCCTGCAGGATGCTGGTGACATCCCATACACTGCAGCTTCCAGAGGGGTTCATGGTTAGAAATGAGCGCTGTGAGGAGCAATCAGGCAGTGATTGCAGGTTCTTTGCTGGATGCTCTCCCCCCCCAAAAAATCAGACTGCAAAACACCAGTTTGGGCTGGTCTTTGGAGGATCCATCCTCCTGCTCTGGCTATGGTGCTGGCAGCAGAGTGAGGAGGTGAAGAGGGTAGGAAGAGGGAAGTGATTCTTGTTCCCAGCACTCCTGAGCCACTGCTTAAATCATTTAACGCCGAATAAATTATAGTGTAATTTAGCTGCATAGCATTTCATGCTCAATTAGTGCCACTTTAGAGGGAAGCAGTTCTCTATGGAGGGTGAAGCTCAGGAATTTCATTCTGCATTGGTGGGGGGGGAATGTATCACTTCAAGATAGAGAGGTAACCATGGCAACAACACAACTTGGGTGAAGCAGGGAGGAGAGAAGCCACTGCAAAGGAAGAAAAGGTAGATAAGAGACAGGCCACCAATAGGTCTTATTTGGGAAACATATATATATGCCAGAGAAACAGTGCTGCTGGATGCTACAGGGAGTGTCTCTGAAGGAACACCCAATTTGGTAAGCGTCATCTGCCCTGATGACATGGCCACTCAGGGTCAAAGAGTGAGGGAAGGTGGAAGAAAGACAGTAAGACTCAATATCCCACAGGAGAAACCTCATGGGGAATGCAGAGTGGTCTGGTGGTCACACCAGAGCTTGAAGACCACTGCTGGCAGAGTTCACACCCAAAGAGGTGCACCATCTAGCTGTAACCTCCCATCCATCATACCCACCGCAGTGCAGGGACACCAGTGTGGGCACTGGTGTAAGATGTCCAGGATCCCTGAGGAATCATCTTCCTCTTGCCCATCTCGATCACTACTGGTGTCCAAACAGGCAAGATGAGAGCCATCCAGGGGTGGACCCCTGGGAGGAGGATGCAGCAACTTGGGATTGAACACCATGAGGAGGGCTTACCACCCTCCCAGCCAGGGAAACCAGACACCTCAAGGTCCCAGGGATTCACAGAGCACCCAGCAGCACCCTTCAAATGACACAAACACAATGGGTGAGTGACGGTGGTTCTGGGACAGTCCTGATTTGGCACAGCTCTGAGATGTTGACTCCTCAGCAGGACATTTCCCTTCAAGCTCAGAGACCCACTGAGTATGTCTTGATCAACCATGTCCTTACCCCATGCTTAAGGAGGCAATTCCCCAGACTAATACATCTCTGTGACGGAAAGCATTTCCTGATGTTCAGACGCAATTTTTCTTGCTCGATTTCATTCCCTT
This sequence comes from Scolopax mira, assembly GCA_004320125.1. Lineage (NCBI taxonomy): Eukaryota > Metazoa > Chordata > Aves > Charadriiformes > Scolopacidae > Scolopax > Scolopax mira. Next base: position 125,976 of record BJBW01001065.1, on the reverse strand, counting down.
CCTCCCCATGAAACCACGAGGGGACCCTTAATAACCTCCCCCCTCCTCCAAAGTTCTCGCAGGCAGGCAAGTCCCCCTTTTACTCCTCCTTCAGGCCCTTTCCCTGCAGACCTTTCATGACTCCTGCCCGTTTCTGAAGTGCCTTCATGTTTCCGGCAACTTTACGGTGTCCAGGAAGTCACACAAAGCACAGTTCCCAGGAGAGAGGTCTGATCCAGATGGGTCCTGTCTCCAGATGTCTCCTTGCACAAGACCTGTGTGCAAGCAGCAGCACATTCAGCCAGCTCCCTCACGGAGTGCAATGGCAGGGTCAAGCCTACCCACACTCTTGGCCTTACCTTTGTTGTTAACTTAAATAATAGCGGCAAAAAAACCCTCCAGCCCTTCTTCTCCACCTTGGCTTCTTCCTGGAGTCCCAGTCCCTAGAGCCCACTTTTTCCCCCTCCCACAGCATTTGAGCCCCCCCCTGCAATTTTAAGTTAAGGTGCATTTAAGTGTAGATTGAGCCAGCAAGAATCTCTCAGGAGCTGCATTCAGTGCACCTGACACCAGGTTCTCCCAACCTAGAGAAGAAGAGGCTGTGCTGCTGAAAAGGATGCTAGCTTCACAACTGAAAAGACATCTAACAAGCACAGCGAAGAATAAAGCTTTCCTAAAAGGGAGCACAACATAAGTCTCCCTCCTTTAACAGGCTCCTGCAGGTCTGGGAATAAAGCAGAAGCTGCCCTATAGAGATCTTAATCACAGGTGTGGAACATGCTTGAGGAGCAATGAACTGTGCTTTGGAAATGACAGACAGTAGTGTGGGGTGAATGCAGACACTGGAATAGCGAACACAACCAAATCAAGTGCTCCACAGTATCTCAATCAGACACACACACAAAAAAAAGTGAAATTCAGATCTGGACTTAAAGCTGTGAAGAGGATATAATAAGGCACTCAGTGGATATGCCAGCAGTTGTGGAATGAAAATGAATGAGATGTAGCATAAGGTATTTAAACACCCATTTTCAGCCAAGTAATTCTGGAAGAAAACCACAGGTCATCTGTCATGACCCCCTTCACAGCACAGCCCTCTTGTGCGGAGCAGGGAGTTGCATCTGGTTTCTACTGAACAGAATCCAGCAAGATGTATTTGACTGGAGCATCTCACAGAAAATTATCCCTCACTTTAAAGATGTGAAGAAATTACCACGTTCCAGAAGTTACCACATCCCTGGGATTTTGACTGAATGTCCGGTCACATTTTCTGCTGCAAATCTGGGCCTTAAGTCTTACTGGAATTTGCCTGACCTTAATTTCCAGCTGTTGGCTCTTTTGTTCCTTTCCCCATGTGATTGAAGAGCCTTTCACACCTTGTATTTTCTTCCTGGGAAGGTACTTACACACTGCAATCAGTTAAATCTCAATCTTCTTTTTGATGAGCTAAACAGATCAAGATTTTTTTCAGTCTCTCATTGCAAGGTTGTTTTTCTTCCAGCTCCACAGTCATTTTTGCAGCTCTTTCCTGCACTGTCTCCACTTGTTCAACATTCAACATCTCATTTTCCTGCCCTCATCTTCCTCCCCAGCCATTTCGCTCATAATTCCCTTGAGATGTGGAAAATTAGTCTTTCTGAAGCACTGAGTGTGCGTGTATATATGTGTGTTTCCCCAGCCAGGACTGTCCTCCAAAAGATGACATAAATGAAATAAAATTACAATTGTTGGTATCAAGCAATCACCAATTTCTGAAAGCAGTGATCTTACTGATCACTCCATGCTTGCTTATCTATCCTTCTTACTGACACAGCATTCCTTAGCACTGGTGCAATACCTCTAGATTTGGGAAAGACAGCATCTCTTTAATTTTAAGTGCTTGCTTGAAGCTTCCTTGGAGGAACATGACATCTTGAAGGGACCATCTAGCACAGGAGGCATAGCTGCTGGTTCATACAGCCCCTTGCATGTGCCTCTAGTAACCCTTCAGGGGACAGAACAGAGGCTTTTGGGGGGCTGTGGCACAGGGTTTTCCCCAAAATTGCTGTTCCTCAGTAACTCACAGCATTCATCTCATGTTTCCTGCCTGGGCTGCTCTTCTAGACCCCAGTGGACCCGCTCTCATGCCATGTCCATGATTTATCCCTTGACCTTGATAGCAAAAAGCAAGGGTCAGCCCTTGCAAACTCCTCCTCTTGGCTCTGTCTAGGGAGTTGTGCTGTTTAGTATCATCTTGGGATGTTATTAATGTGTTGTTTACTTCTCCCTCCCTGTCATTAATAAAGATGTTAAACTAAACCAGCTCTAACATCGATCCCTGTGGCACCTTCTGGACACCTCCCTTCCCATGCGGTCTCCTGCAGTTTATCATGGCTCTGTGTTTACACACCTTAAGCCAATTTTCCGTCAGGTGTCTCAGCTTGTATCCACTCCAATTGGAATTCATTTGCCAGGTACGATTTTGCAAGGCATTGTATCAAATACTTTATTAAAGGTGGCCTCTAGACACTTGCATTTTTCTTCTCTTAATACAAATGACTCCATCTGAACACACAGACTGCAGAAAAACCCCCAACATTTAGAAGAAGATAGGGCCTTGTTTCATATACAGGTAGTGGTTATCAGTGTGGGTGTTTAAGTTCAGGGGTGTTAGGGAATGCTAATTAAAATTGCCTATATTCCTTGCAGCCTTTCTGGTTGCCTTTACCCTATGTGATAGTTTTTCTTTTGTCAAAAATGCAACTGGCATTTTTTAAGAATTGGCCATATCACCCATGGGATGGGAGAGGTTTCCAAAGTGCTCAGCAACACTCAGCACAGGTTCTGTTTCCTGGAAAATCCCAATTTGCTTAAAAGCTCTGATGTGAGGTGACTGACAGCACTTGAAAATTTGGACCAAATCTACCAAAGAAGGGCATGGGAGGGGATGTCTGTCCAGGGAAGTGTTACATCCTGTCCGCTTTCGATCTGAAACCTTTCATTTCCAGGTCGGAGAACCTATGTGGGCAGTGGAAGGAAGCCAAGTGGTGGACTTGCCATATGAACAGGCTTGAGGCATCACTGTCTCTCCATGCCCTTCCTCTGAGAGCAGAGAGCCTTGGTTCCTCCCCCTGGAGACAGTCCCAGCTGCTCTCAGCCCATACCAACACTTTCTGTGCTGCTGGGGGAGGCTGTCAGCTCTTGCAGCCTGCTAATCTAGGAGAAGGTCTCCAAATCCTGGTGACCTTCCCCCAGCCCTGTGGAGAGCTGTTGGTGAGGGGATATGGTTGGCAGAGGGACCAGTGCCAGGACAAACCTTGATGTGCTGCAGGCAGGGTCTGCAGTCAATAAGCATCATGGCAGGTCAAGGAGGGATCACATTCCCATCGCCCTACTTCATCTTTTCCTCCTTCTTCCAGCAAAGCTCTCCATTGCAAAATGTGTAACTCAGGCAGAACAGCCCATCTCCCCTCGTTCATGTGCGTGCGTATGTGTGTGTGCAATCATTTTTCTCCTCTGTCAGAAGGCAAAGCCAGCTTGTGAAGAAGCCATTAATCTGAGCCCATGCCTCGTGCTCCTTTTCTGCTGTGCAGGACTCCGGAGGACGTGCTGGAACGAGCCATTCTGCTGTGCTAATGCCTCCTAATCTTCCCCTCTACCCTGATAGTCTCTAGCAAAATCTCGCTGAGCTTGGGGGCTATACGTCTTCACGGCTGCTCACCAGGGGCATCATTAGGAAAGGGCTCTTAAATGGCTTGACATTCATGGCTTCCCAGAGGAATGGAGCCGCTGACAGATCTCTCCATTTGGAATATGAAATCTATTTGTTCAGATGCATAATGACCGATTTGTCTTCTCAGAGGAGCTGCTGCTGAGTCCTGGGACAGCTGGTTATGGTGCTACAGGCCAGCAGCTGCACGCTGAAACCACCACAGGGCCAGCCCTAAGTGACACTAATTAGAGGAAGGGGTTAAAAAAAATTGTCCCCGAGAGGCAGAGAAGGTGGGGAATTACAGGTCCAGGGGTGGAGAAGGTCTGTAGAAAGAGAGAGCCCCAAGACACCCAAGCAAGACAGTGTACTAGGGCCCACTGAAGGTGAAGGGAATGAAAGGCAGCTGAGTGGGCCTGGAGGAGTTGTTAGATCATGGTGCTATTTCCCATAAGAAGTCTTGTCTGTGTCTGCTTTTTCTTGTTTGAGAGCAGCACCTGGGCATTCACCCTCCAACTGCCTACCTGACACCTGCACTGGTGGTTCCTTTGCCACTGGTCAGAGCAATGTGGAGAGCAAGGTGGAGCAAATCTGTGCAGTGGACTGTCAGGGGCACAGCGCTTTGACATCTCAGGCTTAAGTAGAAAAGGTGAGGGGGTAGGCACCCTTGCCCCTCTCGATTTCATCCCACCCAACACCCTGAGCAGCATCGGTGCAATGAAGGAGATGACGGGGGCAAGGAAAGGGCAGAGAGCCCTGCTGGGAAAGCAGAGAAGAGATATGGTACCTCAGAAAGGATGGAGAAGGAAGAGAAAGCCATTGTACCAGGGGTGATGTGTAATCAAAAGTAAAAGGAGCATAATGAGGGGATGTGAGAAAAGCTTTATCTGAAAGCAGGAAGACCTTTCTAAGCTCTGGAGAAGCAACTTGGAAATAGGGCTCATTCTTCAAGTGACCTGCATGGAGCCAGCACTCCAACTGCCTCTGGTGCCAGTGATGGAAGCTGCTGGTTGTAGGCTCTGTTTCCTAAGGAATAAGGGCATGAGATACTCAGGGCATTGAAAGCCTCCTCACAGCCTTCACTGAAGGGCCCAGCCACACCGTGGCAGGACCTCCATCCACGGGACACCCTCCTGCTTCAGCCAAATCAAGGCACTGACCTCTCCCACCGAGACATGGGATTTTCGCTCCAAGGGGAATCCCAACATTTCAGTGTCTGCTTGTTTTTTCCCCAAAAGGGATGGAACAGTTGCTGTTTCGAAATTTTCCACAGAGCGATAATTAAACAAACAAACAAACAAAATCAGAAACAACAGAAAATTTGGACTGAAGCAAAATGTTTTGATGCCGTGAGAAGGTCTGATGGAGCTGGACTTGTGTGGTGAAGGAAAATGCAGGGTGGGGGAGGGGGATATGGGAAGCCGGTACAAAATTATTCTCAGGCCTGTGCTCCCCTCCAGCCCCTTGGCTTGGCATCATCAGGTCAGAAGAGAAAAAGGCATCTCAGGACAACATTGTACCTGCTACTTCAACGCCAAAGCATCTGTACTTGGTCTGCCTCCCACCTTCCACCACGGATGAATTCATTTTCAAAGCAGAAAACAGCTGAAGACGCCTGGGCTTGTCCTGTGCTGATGGGAGGGCTTCCCAGGCACAGAATGGCTTGATTGCCACGAATGTTCCCCAGCCCTGCTGCCTTCTAAATCAGAAACACGTTAATTGAATCAGAACAGGAGAGAAAAGCCACTTCTCTGTTCTTCTGCGCTCCATCAGCAGACTGGTTGGCTATGGTGACCTGTGGGGCTCTTTCAGGGAGCCCTTGGCAGTACTGATCACAGGTTTGTTTTCTTCTCTAATTATAAACAACTCCAAGGAGATGCCCAATGAGCTCAGAGCCACCTTTCATACTGGGATTTCTCTGTTTGCATTGAGTTATCAGTGTACCATGAATTTCCGGGCGTGCAAATCAGGGCAGATACCAGCTGAGGACTAAAGCCGCGAAAAACTGCAGGGAATTTGAGGTCCCTGAGGTTCCCAGCAGACAAACCCATGTCTAGCACTTGCCTTGGTCATTGTAGCTAGATGAAGGGTCTGGTGGGCACCTGTAAGGTGGCTTTTCTGTAGCACAACAAGGCAGGGTGTGCAGCCAGGGTGGCTGTGGAGCTGGAGGTGCTGAATGTGGCTCCAGGGCTGGGGTATGTGGTCTGGTTCAAAGTCAAAACAGCCTGGAATATGTCACTTCCATCACTGTCTCCATGGCCCTACAGACCCAGCCTGTTCTCTGGGCGGCAACTTAGGCTTCTCCCTTTCTCCTTATCCTGACAGGCATGTTGAGAGGAGGATGGTGGTGTTTCTTCACATGCAACACCCGTGCTGCCATTTTGCTGTGGAAACAGCCTGGGAACATGCAACTAGTTGCCATGTGGCAGCTCCCTAAGTGAGAAGGAAGAGGAGGGAGCAGACAGCAAAGCTCAGCCAGGGCACCCAAAATGTTTTATCAGTTGCAAATGGTTCTTGGGTGGTATGGCCATCAGGGTGCAGAGATGCAGCTAGAAAGCAGCCTGGGTTCTTGATTTTGGCTAGATGGAAGGGAACAGAAGCTCTGTTTCAGCTAGAGTCAAACCCCAACTCATGGCCACCTCCTTTCCAAGCTGAGCCATGATGCCTGTGATGTAGCTTAGCCTGGTCTGTGTGGGCAGAGGTGTGCGTGAAATCTGCTTGCAGTGGGAATTCATCCCAGGTCCCCTTTCAGCCCAGGCTGAAGGCACATATGCTAATGTTCACCAAGGCCCAGCTCATCCATGGGAACTTGGTACCCTGCTACCAACTTCCTGCTGTCTGAATCTTCAGACAGAGTTTGGTCTGGGACCCAGATATCTAGGAGAAGTATGAAGGTGGTTTTCTCAAAGTCTATGGAGAAGCACTACTCCTGATAGAGTGGCAGAAACATCAAGGTCCTTGGGACTGGACCAGGCCACTGCCTGTGTGGATGGACGAGGATGCAGCCTTGTGGTACATTCTTGTGGGGCTGATGGAGCAGCCCTGAGAGTGACAGAGTCTCCAGAGGAGGGACACTGCTCTCCAGGGACTGGTGCCTTAGCTCCCTGCTTGTGTAAAAGCACGGGCATCCCGACAGAGAGGCTGCCTTCCCTGCCAGCAGCTCTCAGCACAAGCAGAGTGACCCAGCACCCTTCTCCTCCCCAAAACAAAACAACATGACCAAAACAGAGCCTGGCTTAGCAGGCTTTTCCCTGTTGCAGGAGGAGGACAAAACAAACAGCATGTCAGGCAGATGTTAGTTAATGAACTGGAAGGTGCCCAGGGTGCAGCATCCGGCTGGAGTCACACCAGAAGATCTGTGCAAGTGTGGTAAACCCCGGGTAAACTAAGTGGGCACTTAGTTGGGAGCAGGATGTGAAATGCAACTCCAAGGCATTTCAAAACCTAGTGACCCTGCTATGCTTTACACACAACGTCTCCATGCCTCATTGTAAGAGGAATTTATTTCCTCCCTGGATGGGATGCTAAGATGTTCCAATCTCAGCCTGGCTGGTGTCAAGGTGTAGTCTGGGACAATTTACCTGAGGAAGGAGGTTTGGGATGTTGGGTTGGGTTATTTTATTTTTCTCTCTCCCTGTAGTTCTGCTTCCCAGCAGCACAACCACTGTGTCTTTTTGGCAAACTTGTGACAGAGGTGAGAACAGTCCCTATGGGGGACGTCCTATTGGGGAAAGTTCCTTGATGACATTCCTGCAGGAGGTGGTCTGGCTTCAATGCAAGGGCTCTGCTGCCCTTCCATCTTCATCCTGACCTGCTGGATGGCTTCAGGATCTAGATGGCATTCCCATCCTGGCTGTCTTGCCTCTCTCAAAGGTTTTGAGACAGACGTTGGTTTTTGTACTTGGAACTTGGGAAATGTGTACCAGGCCCTTTATATAGCTATGGGAAGAGAAATGAGAATAAACAGATGCCTGTGGCTGTACCATTCTGAGTCCTGTTACATGGCTTGGGCCAGTCTGGGGTCTCTCCCTGTGACAGGCTCTGCCTAGGCACGTCCCTGATGGAGGCATGTCACCCCCAAGCAGACACAGAGAGTATACTGAGGGTCCCCCAGTCTCCTCTGTGTCACTGCCACCAGGCTGATGAGGACGTATCCCTCCATTCTGGTTTTACTGTTCACTCTGGTGTCTCAAGGACATCCCCTGGGTGGAAGAGGGTTAGTCTCTTCATCCACACCAAGGAGCAGCTGCAAAGGGTTATGATGTACTAGAAGCAGAGCAGAGCCAAAAGCCTGATGATATTTGCTATGCTGGGTGTCTCCGCTGCCCCCTAACTCTGCCACACAGGGACCAGTCCCCTCTGAGGAGCAGAGTAGCTGTGGGGTCTGAGGTGGGATGCTTGGTGGGTATGGAGGCCTCCTGCCCATGCCTCAGATTCCTCCACAAGTAGAATGGGCAATGGTACACTCCAATGCCCTCGCTGACCCTCAGCTATCAAATTGTCACAGTCTTGTTTTGTCCCTCAAACCCATGAAAAAGCAGCTGCCACAATGGTGCAGACACCCTGCCGTCCCCACAAGCATGCATTGATGTGTTCACTTTGTCTCCCTCTCCCTGTTGTCACCCGTCAGGACGCTTTCAGGTGCTTAGGACCATCAGTGCCTCAGGGCCACCATGCAGCATTTGGCCCAGCTTCCACAGAGACACAGTGCATCTTGCAGACCTGGCTCCACCTTGTGCGTTTGACCCAGTGACATTTACTGCTCAAGTAGCATAGTGAAGCTGACATATAAATGCCTGGCTCCTTTACTGCTGGTTTCTAGCAATGAAAGAATGTTGTAAACTTTATGCAAAGTCCCAGGTGACAGCTGCAGAGTGGAGGTACATATTTGCTATACTTTTCCCCCACTCTGATTTGGGTTTTTTTTTCCCCTTTCACTGTGGTGCAAGGGGAATCTGCATGAAGATTGCCTCTTTTTTTCCTTTGCTGCCCTTTGGTGGCTTCTGTTGTCTTTCTCCACCTGAGCTCCCTGTGCAGGGTGATTTGTCACCAGGAAGACAGTCATGGTACCATGGGGAAGAGTCTGATGGAGGACCTGTGTGACTGAAGCGAGCTGGCATCTGCTGCCTGCCAGACACCATGTCCAGCTCTGCTTCTTTGCAGGGACCTGGGAGAGGTTGTGTAAAACGCAGGTTTTCCTGAAGGTTGTAAAAGCAGAAGTGCTGCATACGTGTTCCAGGGTGGCAACAAAGCCCATCTCTTATCTCTGTGGTCACTGGAGAGAGCTGGGCTCAGGACTCTGGTCTGCAGCTTGGTATAGCAGCCAGGCAGAGGAAGAGGTGAGGTGCTGGCTGGGGTAGGGGTCCCTGCAGCTGCTTTTGCCTCCCAATCCTGAGCTTTGTGTATGTGCCCCACAACCAAACAGTGACAACACACACTGATATATTTCCCTGGCTACAAAGGGGCAAAATGCCTTATTTTTTTCATTTAGTCCCTTTGCAGGATTGAAGTCTACAGAGAGGTCACAACTAGTTGTCCTCATCCGGCCACTTCTCAAGGATCTGTGTCAGCTCCCCAAGCTGCTGCGAGGCTGTTGATGGATGCGTGTAATGTATGGACATGCAAGGGAATTGTCAGCTGAAGTCACCTGTATCTCAAGGCATCACTCCAGGGAGCCCCTAATGCAGTAGGGCTTGGATGCCCACTGCCTCCTGGACCCAACAGGACTCTCTGGCATGAAGTTTACATGCAGTCCAAATGCTAATACCTCCATGCAGTGTTACCTCCACAAGATCTGGGGGAAGAGTTATATGAAGGCGGCTGATTTTCACCTGGGGAAAGTAATATCAGAGCACAACTTCCCTATCTGCTTCCCCATGGGCAAAGGGAGATCACTCGGGCTGAGCCAGCAGCACGTGTAAGGAAGCTCTCGTGTGATTTTCGTGTTGTTTTTGGTGCTTCCCTTAGAGTGCTCTTTGATATCTCACCTGCTTTTGTTCTCCATGTTCTATGTGCTGTTGGGGCTCCTTTTGTTCACTCTGTGCTTGTTCTCCTCCCCCTTCCCTGGACTTACCATGCCAAATGGATTTTGACTGCTTTTACCCAGAGATCAAGCGCTGCTCTCTCTCATTAGATGGAATATTTGTTGTACCAAGACTCGAATGACCCCAGCACAGAGAACTGTGGAAGAATGCCTTTAACTGCTATGCAGAAGACAAATATTTGCTGGTACAGAACACTTTGGATGATGTTATAGGGAAGATTTCTGCACACATCAGACGTGCAGCAAATCTGACATGCCTTTTCACCGAGTCACAAGTACCCTGACACCTTCTCTGTCAGAAAAGCTGGCAAACAACAATTTTATTTTACAGGGAACGCACGTTTGTTAAAAGTCTGATTTTTTTTAATTTTTCCTTTTTCCCCCTTCTCCTGAACTGGAACAAACCCAAGGTTCTTAATTTTATTTTTAATGTATTTATAGGTTGTGGGAAATGAAATGGAAAGAGCAGTGCTTGAGACTGGCCAACAGCCAACGACCACTTCTTGGTGCAGGAGAGCTAAAATGGGTCTGAGCCAGGCTGATTCCCCCTTTCCCACCCTGAGTGCTCTGACTTCTGTGCTACTGGCTACTTAGCATCTCTTTGACTTTTATTAAAACTCTAATCACGGACCTGTTGAATTTTCCTATCAAGGATTTAATCAAAATTGGTGCATTACCATCACAGGTTTTGGTTTCAAAACTTCTTCCCTCCCCCTTGAAATGATGGACAATGTCCTTTGAAAGTAAAAAGAAAATTAATGACCATTTCAAACTGAGAAATAGAAGTAGAAAAGGCATTTTAAGTGGGTTTTCCCTTCTTCCAAATCTTGGCAGGAAATAACAAGTGGCAAAATCAAGTTAGCATTCTTTTCCAACTGCAGCGACTGTCAACTGAGCAAGCTGAGCTCTGAGCTTTGAGTGAAGGATCAAGGTCCTTTTCTCAAGCAGCACATCCTGAAAAACAGCCTTTCTCTATGCATCCACACAGAGAGGGAGAAGTGGAGCATGGATGCTTTCCAGGCTCCAGTTAGCCACCCAAAAGGGGACCTGGTTTTCGAAGAGGGGGCAATAGGTTGTGTGTATGCTGAGAGTTGAGCAAGTTTTTTTTTCCCAGAATATCTAGTCCAGGCTGTGGATGCTGGAGTCTTACACAGCTGGGAGCAGGTGGGATGGGGACAGCTGGCTTCTTCCAGGGCTGCTCTCCTTTTTGGGATGCTAATTTTTAAAAGATAATGAGACACGCTGATTCCACAATGGGGAATTTCTTCTGTAATAATAATTATCATGCTTTTCCCTTCTCTACCAGTTCCTAGTCCCAGATTTCTGTGCCTCCATCCAGGAATAGATCTTGTCTCGCCAACCCTTCAGCAGGCAGACAGATGATCTTCATTTCACAGACAAGGGAAAATAAGCCTGGGTAAAAACAACATGTATTTCTTCCCCTCACCACCATCTTCTCCAGGTTGTTCCGTGACAGACTGGGGTCTCCTGGGGATAGACGCTGTTCTCTCCCTCTTGCTCATGGTGAGGTGAGCCTTGACTGATTGCCAGCAGATGGATTTCATAGAATCATAGAATCATGGAATAGTCTAGGTTGGAAGAAACCATTCAGATCACCGAGTCCATCCATCAACTAACAGTAACAAAACCCATCACTAAACCGTTTCCCTCAGCACCACATCTACCTGTCTTTTAAATACCTCCAGGGATGATGATTCTGCCACTTCCTTGGGCAGCCTGTTCCAATGCTTGGTAACCCTTTCAGTGTAAATTTTTTTCCTAATATCTAATCTAAATGTCCCCTGGCACAACTTGAGACCATTTCTTCTTGTCCTATTGCTTGTTACTTGGGAGAAGAGACTAACCCTGACCTCACTACATCCTCCTTTCAGGTAGATGTAGACAGCAATAAAGTCTCCTGTCAGCCTCCTTTTCTTTAGTCTCCCTCTGCCATATGGCTCTCAGAGTTTCATAGAAGGCTTTCAGGCATACAGCCCTCAGGCTGAGCCTTCCCACTGGAAAATAAATCCCTTGCTCTCAGGAAAGGCTGTGCTGCATAAGAGGTCCTGGGGTGCCCATGCTGCTGCTTGCCAGGTCAGCAGCCTGCTGCTCTGCCCCATGGGCACATTTGCAGCTAGTCCTCACGCTGGCCCCACTGGGTGGCACAAACAAGCACAGTCTAGCAAAGGAAAGGGAAGAAATGCTCTGCTCCAGACCCAGAAACTCTGACAGAAAAAGGAAAAGAAAACAAACAAACAAACAAAAAACCAAACAAAAGGAACAAATAAATGGATGAGTCTCAGTGTCTGACTGTGTTGGGCACGCAAAGAGCTTTACTGCAGCGTGTCAGGGCAGGTCTCAGGCAGAGCGAGTGAGGAACAACTCTGCCACCTCCAGCCCCGTGTTTGGAGACCAGCCATGCCAAGAAAACTGAGCCCTCTTCCCCCAGGGCTCCCTCCTCTCCTTACAGCCAGGCAGGAAAGGGGAGTGTTTTGCTGTGTTCTCCCCCAGCACAATCCCTCTTGCTCCACGTCTCACACAGAGGTCCAGGTGTGAGTATCATCCCAGGGGATTTAGGGGACCATAGAGCATCACTCAGTCACCCTGTGTTCTCCATGCAGCAGTAAGGAAGTGTAGACCAGGCCAGTGGGCAGATATTTATTCTTCCAGGGACAACACATCTCGTACTCCCTCACAAAGGCACTGAGTGCTAGTGATCTCATCCCTGGCATCTTCCCCTTCCAAGTGTTTGCCGGGCAAAGGGTTTAAACAGGTTTATAAGTTTCTGGTTGGCATCGTTAGTTACTGGGTTGGCATCTCTAATTATTTACTGCAGCCAAAAGAAGATTTTTTTGGGAATACAATAAAGCTCTAAAAATAAATACTCTTAAATAAAGTCTTTAAAAAATAAGATAGCCCTCAAATAGAGATACCCCGGTCTCTCTCCTAGACTCAACTGTGCCTAATTAGGTGGGCAGCAAAAGGTTTTGGGAGGTCTTTGCCAGGACCCTGCTGTTACCAACATTACAGGATTAGCGCTTTCAGGGCTCCAAACCTCGCTCCATACATCACACAGTGCCTAACCCAGGAGCAACGAGAGTCAGAGAGGAGAGAATGCAGCCTGATTTCCCATCTATCAACTCTCTCATGCCTCTCTTAAAGCTACAATCTGCCCTTTCGCACTAAACAGACAAAACTGTGACCGTAATGGGTAACTTCTTTCCCCATCCAGCTGCTTGGGAGCTTGTAATGACACTGCGAAGCGTCTCCTGCTCTGCAAATTCTCCTTTCAAGATACATTAGGGTCATTCTTTTTTTATGGGAAGGAACAGAGAGGGGAGGAGGGAATGATCCTGAGGGAAAGAGATAAATAATCTTCAAAGAGAACAATTAACAATCAATTGCTGTGCCGCTCTAGAGCAGAGACAGACACATATTTCTGGCTTTTATTTCTGATTAATGAGAGAAAGGACTGGCATCCCCTCTCCCCAGCCCTGAGAAAGTGGTCTCCTGATTATGTCACAACTGATCTGCAATTGTTCTCTCTGAAGATTATTTATCTCTTTTCTTCATGATTGCCTGCTCGGAGGCCTTAATAAGCTGGATCCAGCCAGCAGCAGTGCTTGCTAATTTCCCCCTGAAGAAGATTTGAGGTTTTGTCAAGCTCTTAGGGCATCCGTTTGCTTACTCTGTGTTGGTTTTTTTTTAAATGGTTGTGTTTCAGACATCATTTCCCAACACTGTAGCATCACAGCTGCTGGTAGTTATGTGTTCACACTGGATGAGATCAGCAACAAGAGCTCAGCATTGACCTTAGCAAACAGGCTTTGTAAGGTCCCGTTATTCTATGCTGTAGGGAACACCTTGCTCTTTTCCTCAGATTGCAGCAAAGAGTGGGATGGGGCAGGATTGCCAGCAGCTTGGGAAAGCCCTAGGCTGAGCCAGCTGGAGCCCAGGCAAAGCTGCAGGTTTAGTGTAAAGCAGCAGGTTTTGGGGTGGTAAAGGAAAGCAGAGCATCAACTGATGCAGAAAAGATGCTCAGAGATAAACTCATGGCACAGCTCTTTTGCTGTGCGTGTGGATCCTGCTCCGGGGATGGATGAGCAGGGGACAGAGCCATCCCACTGACCTGGATTTGCAGCCTGGTGTTTTGAAGGAGGGTGGCTCTGGTATCCTGGGCTTGCTGTATCTATAGCATCCCTGTGGTCTCTCCCAGGATGTCAGGCACACTGAAGGCCAGTTCTGCAAGAGATTTCTCTTGCCCCCACCCTACAAGGTACTTTACCTGCTGAATTCAAGCTGTCCTGTGGATACGCAGTGAGGCAGCCCTTCCCTTCCAGAACATGCTTTTACAAGGAGAGGAAGGGGAAGTGGATGGTGCCCATTTTGGGGGGGCAGCACAGAGGTGTCAATACCCTTGTTTTCCTCTGCAAGTGGAGATTAGAGATTTCTTGCCTTGCTCTTTTCCTGTTCTCAAGGCAATCCTTTGTGAGTGTGTGCGTGTGAGTGCCTCTCTTACTGCCTGCACGCACACAAGGGTCTATCTTGCATTAATGCAGTCAGATAAGGAGGTCTCCTTGGGGAATCATTCCCCACTGTTTTTATTTTAATATGACAAACATTGCGTGCTTGAGTGGTAAATGAGATGGTGTTATTTCTCCAACTTCCTTTACGTTCTTGTCCTAATCTTCCCTCCTATTTCAAGCTGTTGCTACAAACTCTCTCTCTACTCCCTTTTCTCTCATCTTCAGATGTTTAGGCTAAATCTCTCCGTGGGGTCTGATGGCATCAGCTTCGTAAACCTTCCTGCTCTTATGTTTCCTAGGAGAAAGGCCATGGGAAGTAGTGCGACCAAAGGCCATGCTATCCCCAGGGCCATATACTGTAGCCTGCTTTGTGATCTGACCATTTCCTCCTGGTCGGAGTGATGAAAGCTACACTCCTAAAAACCTGCATAAATATTTCAGCTGAAAAAAAGAAAAAAAAAAAAACCAACCCAAAAAATCATGATGAAAACAGAGAGCTGAGTGCAACAGCAGTTCTGCTGGAAACAGCAAACTGGGACGTGGACACTCTAAAGGTCATCCTGAGCCAGAGAAAGCCTCAACTGAATTCAAAATACTTTCCCTTCTTATGGCAGCAGCACATGCATTTCCAGATATTGTGTAGGTTTCACTCTTATTAGTGCTGTTGCCCTTTTGTATGCACCAGGGTCAGTCCTCAGCTTGCACTGGGGTGGGAGCTCCCCTGCTTTTTGGGTTGCCACAGCCTGGTGTGGCTGGGTGGAAATAAGGTTGTACTTTCTCAGGTCCACGCAGCTAGACCTGGTATCAGTATCCCAGCTGGCCTCATCCTCTGCAACACTGACCATGCCATCAGCCAGGTGGGGAAGCTGCTATCAGATATTCAGCACTCACTGCATAAAGTCCTCCACTGCTCTGCTTGGGTGAGGAGATGTCCTCCCATCAGCTCACTAGAAATTCCAGCATAAGTGGCAAAGCCACACAGCTGCTTTGGGCACCTCTGTGGTACCAAGGCTAAGAGGAATTTGTAGCTGCCTCCCACTTGCCAGTATTACAAGGACAGGGTATCCAAGGGAAAAAGCATCCAGCGCTGCCTTAAAATGTGGTGGGGTTATTAGTGGGGCTGCTGGAGCCTGTGAATAGCAAACCCCTTAAATTAGAATTAAGTTGACATTTTATTCCAAACGTATACCATGTTATCATTAAGGGAAAGTGTTGCTCACACAGCCCTGACGGTGCTTGGAAAATTGGCAGGGGCGGAAGGCAGTTCTCACCAGCCGTGAGCTGCAAGGTGGATATGAAAAGCCAAGCTGTTAACTGCAAGAGCCAGCTGAGTTTCCAAATGCTCAGCCCCAACTGCAGCCTGCTTTGAAACACATGAGAAACCAGCCATAAGTATTGTCTGTCATAACAGCAGCATGAAGCCACAGGTCAGGATTGGACCTGTGCAGTTCTGTGGGCCCTTTGCCCAGAGATGCACCCTTGGCTCTTGCCCACTGCAGCTGAACTTTCATCCTGCTCCAGGATCTCTCTGCCCAGATGGCTGGTGACCACATCAAGATGGGGAGCAGTAGATGCTTCAGGTGGGATATATACATTTCATAGAATCATAGAATGGTTTGGGTTGTAAGGGATCTTAAAGATCATCTAGTTCCAACCCACCTGCTTGGGCAGGGACACCTCCCACCAGACCAGGTTGCTCAAAGCCCCATCCAGCCTGGCCTTGAACATCTCCAGAGATGGGAGTGCTAAGTTGCTGAGGGTTTTTCCAGAAACTCATGTCAGTCCTGGTGGTGCAGAGAATAAACTATCTTATTACCATTTTACTAGGGTTGAGACAGAAAAATTAAGCTCAGGACACGGCGTCAGAACTGCCAGCTTACAAGTTTCTCATCTTAGCTCTAGAAGACCTCATGCCTACCTGTCTCAGGCACAAGACCACTGGGCTGGAGAGACACCCTCGTTTTGTCATTGGCCCCTACTCTAGGCACCAATACTTCAATTCCAGCTTCTAGGTGTTGAAACTTCATCTGTCATCACAGGTTCCTTCTCATCCATGGAGAGAAATAAATTTATGTCCCGTGACCAATGTCACCCTACAGGAGGGAGATCAAGCAAGACTTGCCCACCATGCATAGAAAAGGGAAGTAGAGGTGGCTGGGTCTGGCTTAAAGACCTCATTTTTGTATCATATAACTCTGGGGAGGTGGGACTTCTGCTAACCCCTGCCACCTCCCAACTGCCCAGCCAGCATGTGAGGACACTCCTGTCCTGATATTGAGCTAGAATTGCCCCTCTGAGGGTCACCCCTGCAGCCAGCCAAGTGGTTCGTATATTAAAAAGTCTCATTAACTTTCCACCAAACAACAGTGGTAAGCAGAAGGGCATCAGACCCATGGGGAGAAGAGTTCCCTGAACCCTCATCTGCCCCAGGAGTGGCTGATCCAGCCCAATCTGTTTGCCTGGAGGAGGGAACTTTGGGGACATGTCTTGCTCAGGAGGGAGGTGACATGTTGCACTGACTTCCTTCTGCTGCACATCTCTGTCAGACAGAAAGATCTGCCCATGGAACGCAGAGGGATGGAGAACAGCTCACTCCTCAGTACTCATTACATGGAACAAGCTCCTGGAAACACCAGGGCTGCGCAGCCTTGCTCACTAATGGGGAGGTCTGGCCTGAAGACTGCAAAACATGTTATTTTTGCAACTTCCCTCCCTGTGACTATGTGGAGTGTAACAGGGAAGATTATCTTGATGGCTCTCTTACCTGATTCTCTCATTACAGCTCATCCAGCGAGAATGGAAGGGGTGGCAGGGAGGAGGGAGGGGGGAAGTGAAGCAATTTTAGGACGCTGCGCATTTTTTATGGTTATGTCTTATGATGTGTTAATTTGCCAAATCAAATATATGTCTCAGCACTTCCACCTTTACCTCCTGCATGCCTGCAAAATAAATAGTCATATTAATCATACTTTGCCGTTCTCTCTGGGGATTAGAAAGCAATTTGCAAAGAACGGTTAGGCCGGCCTGGCCCTGAGAGGGTGCGCCGTGGCCACCGTGCGGCTGGGGAAGCTGAGGCACAGGGAAAGCAGAGCACCTTCCTCAGGGGCAAATGGGAAATGAATGGTTTAGTTTGATACCCTCAGCTCGCTGTCCTCCTACAGGGAGGGAAAGTGGCCAAAGGACAGGGTGGAGAGGACCTACCAAGGGTGTTAAATTGGGTCTTGCAAGCCCTCGCTGGCTGGCATAGCCCAGCGTGGGGTGTTGGGGAGAGAATGGTCAAGGGGTACCAGAGAAGTGAAAGGGAGCAAAGAGGGAACACCACTCACTGTAAATCCAAACGGGAGCAGAAAACAAGGTAATTGTTCAGCTGCAAGAAGTCAAGGCTAAAGCCAAACAGTAGCTGTGTACTGAGCTGGAGAAAAGGGTCTCTCATGCTCTAGTAAGGAGTCTGTTCTGCTTCTTCTTTCCCTTCCCTCCTACCTGCCTGTTAAAATAATCTTTCCTTCCCTTGCAGCCCTGATTGTGCCTGCTTTTCCTCTTTCTTAATCTTTGATGACTTCATTTACACCAGTTCCCTGTCTGGTGACACCTGCCATCAGCTTTGAGCCTCTCTCTGCTGGAGCAGGCTGTGACACATGGGCTCCAGCATGCTAAAATATGTTATTAATAAAAATAATGTCATCCAACAACATTGCAAGCCAGGAAAAAAATAATTTGCTGTCCACTGTTGCCATTAGTGGAGATGTTCCTGGAGATGTGCAATGAGAGACGCCACCAAGTCCATGATGATATGAGGTGTCTGTGTTCCTGGCCAGACTTCCCAGGAAGAAGTTGGTGTTGCTCACTGCAACCCACTTTTTTGGAGCATTTGGGCAGAGGGATTCACTAAGATGTGGGCAGTGCAACATTGAAGGCAATCTCCAAGTCCTGCCAGTGCGTGGGGTTGGTAGGTGGTAAATGGGGGCAGGGTAGGAAAGGTTTGGATGGTGTCACTTGCCTCATTGCCTCTCCTGCAAAGGACCACGTCCATTCCATGAACTTGGCACCTCTGCAAACAGCACAGGTGCATCCTTCCCCGGAAGCATCTCACTGGGTTGCCTGGTAGAGGACGGACTATTACATCCCCTCCAAGGGTGTAACTGGGAGGGGACATTTTTGCAGCCCTAGTCCAAGACTCTCCCAGGTATGATTGACTGTAAAACAGAAATCAGTCCTCCTGGGCATTGATATGTGAAATGCCAAAGCTATGCTGCCAGGGAGGAGATCCAGGGGAGATTTGACAGAGTGGAAGAGGAGGTTAGAATGGAATGAGTGACTCTTGTTGTCTGCATGGGAGGCCTAACTTGCTTTATGTGAGGTTAAGAGACACAAACTATGCCAAGCATGTAAGTGAGCATGCTTCAAGTTGCAGAGGAGATATAGGATGGTGCATGGGGTTTCCTTCCTGGCTTCTGATGACTCAGTCAAGAACTGAAACCACACAGTATGACATTAACAGGCTTTATTAGTCTTTTGAGGCCAGTAGCTCCATGGTATATAGGTCATGTTTTTTCTGGGTATCCTATCATGTCCTCCACAGTGAATGACACATTTTCTTGTCCTCTGGCCATGGTGTTGGCAGGCCACCCTCTTCCCAGCATGTCTCTGGTGTCTCTCCCATTCACACGCATTCCTGTTATGTCCTTAGTCTCAAACAATTTGCATTAAGGTCATGGGATGAGATCGCATTGTATCAGAACCTCCCACGTGTTCCAGTGGTTTGGGAAAAAAAAGGTGATTAAGGCAGGTGAGGTCTCCACTAAGTGCTTCACATTCAGGGAAAGACATGAGCCCACCACCAGCACCAGGAGGGGCAGGAGATGCAGTAGATGCTGCTTCCCTGCCTATGCTTGAAATTGTACTTTCTCTCCAGCTCTGTCATGCAGCCAATTTTGGAGGGAGAGTGGCATCCTGCAGCGCCTTGTCTGTCCCTTTGACAGCCAGGGAAGCAAAGCAGGATTTGTGCAAATGTCCTATCTTGGAGGCTGCGGTGGGCAGGGACCAGCTAAACGCTGATGCGACTCATGCAGAGACTGTCATTGGAATGACTTGTGGGGAGCAGCGTGGCTGGGGATGGAAGGTGTCACAGGAATTAAAATGACTGTCTCCAGATTATTTGTGAGCCAAGGATGGAGGCATCCATCAGCAAGTATCTCCATAGAGTACAGTTCTCCAACTGCTCTGCATTTTCTGCTGTAATGCATACACACATCTTATTGCAATGGGAGGGACAGCCTCTAGTCCCCTTGGGGACACCCCAAGGACGTAAAAACTTTGCACAGGGGCTGACAAATACAATAGAGGACGCAGGCTCTTGCACCTTTACCAAGGCCAGGCAGTATCTCTTGGACATCTCCCCAGGGGCTGGAAAACTCTCTCAGATGCATGAACTGCTCCTCAAGGTCACAGAGCAGAAAAGCAGCTGGAGTTTGTTCACTTTCTGTTTTGTTTTGGTTTGGTTTTTTTTCTTAAACAAAACGGGCCTTTTCCTAATGTATTTCATCCTAGATACTGTTTTTAGGAATTTCGCCAGGAAAGAAAAGATGCCTTTAATTTCAGGAACATTTTCTTAATTCTCCAAATTGACATGTACACTGACAGCAAAAACATCCTGAGCCCCCTACATTTTTATCTTTTGCACATAAGAAAATTTGCATATGTTAGCATATGTATTTGATATATAATGTATATATCTTCTGAAAAGTAATTAGTATTTTTTCAACCAGCTGCAATGATCACATGTTCCTGGGCTCCGTGCTGGCATAATTGGATGAAACTCGGTTGTACGTGTTATACTGCCGTTTTGAAGAAACTGATCCAATGTTCCCATCTGGCTGTAAGATTTCAGAATTTCTGTCAGTGCTCTGAAGCAGCTCTACCACGGCCGAAAGGTCACTACAATGTGGGAGGCTGCAAGGACCCAGCCTGGGTGTTAAAGGTCACGTCCAAAAACAACACCAGAATTTTTGCTCGCTCCTGAATTTGGGAGACTGGGGAGAGAAAGGAGTTTTGAAAACCCCAGTCCCTGACAGCACACCTGAAGAGTGGGAGCTATGGCTTAAATAATCTTGTTACTGCTTATTTTCAGTTATCACATTATGCAGCTAAACCTGGAAGGCCACTCCTTACAGCTATATGTCACGGAAGAAATGGTTTCTTCTGAGGACACCGGGAAGGCTTTCTGAGGATAAAGAACGAGACTCATGCAACTTGTTAAAGAAGCTGCAATACGGCAGGAAAACTGTAGAAAGGAGAACTTTCTGTATTGCTGGAGATACAAATGAGCTGCTTAAAACTGATTGCCAAAAACCCTCCTGCTGTGTTTGGGTGAAAGTGCTCCTCATCCCCCACCCTGGCTGGAATTTCTCACAGGGGAAGTAGCAAGAAGCAAAATGCAAGAATTATCCACATGTTTTCCAGTTCAGCAGCTGGAAAATTTTTCAGGGGTTGTTTTTGTTTTTGTTTTGTTTTGTTTTGTTTTTATAAGCAGATTTAAAATGCTTTAGACCTTGTGAAGAGTTTGTATGTGAAGAGGAGTTTAAGAAGCAAGAAAGGATAAGCTTTGCTTTCAAGTCCCTACTATGCCAAGAGTTTTGGTGGTGCCCAGGAGAAAAGCACATTGGGTTGGGGTTGGGGGTGAGCTAAGCTCCCCATCTGCAAAAGGAGGTCAGTTGCCCTTGCCCACCTTGCAGGGGCATCGCAGGGATAAGTAAAGCATCACATGAGATGCTGTAGCAGCCACCTGTGCACTTGGGTGGCTTCTGCATGGCCCAGAGGCAGTCGTTTGCCAGTTGGAAACTCACTGCCTGGAGGAGGTTTTGTTCCAAAGAGGATTTTGTTCCAAAGCAAACTCAGTGGCAGCAGCAAATGACATCCCAATGGGTCTGCAGGATGGGATGCCATACCATCAGAAGCTCTGCCACCAGGCTTTGAGACAGTTTTGAAGGAGGAAGTCTTGGCAGTCTTGCTGGTGGAGGGAGAGCAGTGGTGGAAGGCTGAAGGGAGGTTGTTATTTGCTACTTGTGATGTGTTTGTTGGGCAGCAGGCTCGTGCCATGAGACAGCACAGGCACCTCGGATCTTCAACCTAGACAGCAAAAAATGAGGAACATTTTTCCTGGTTTCTCTCAGCATACATTCGAGCTAACTGCAAAATGTGAAGGATGATGAAGAGCAGCAGAAAACATTCCTGACAACAGAAAGCTAGGGACAAGGCACTGCACGTTCAAGAGAGCTTTGGACACTCAGAAGTAAATTCTGGTTCCCTTCCAGTCAGGCATCATCGAGGAAATGTAGTTACTTTCCTAAATTGTACAGAACCAAAAATGTTAAATCTTGAGAAACTTCATTTAGAAAGGCTGACTTCGAGAAAGAAATTCAGGAAAATTTCATTTCATTGGCCCTGGATTTCACACTGTTGCTAGCTTCAAAACCATTGCTATGAGTGTCCCAGTCAGGGGAACTCAGGCTTTGTGGAAATCCTCTGGCCAACACAGCAACAAGTCATCTTAGAAAAAGTCTTACTAGTTTGCTGACAGATCAGGCTGGCCCCTGGCAGGAGTACAGAACGGGCAGCAGCATGGCATTCAAAATGCCAGCCCAGCAATGCCATCTCTTGGTCCTTGCTGTAGCCTGCCACCATGCTGTGGTCAGCAGGCAAACGATAGCCAGGAACACACCATGGCCAGGAGACATATCCACAGCCAAGAGACATGCCATGGCCAGGAAACACACCATGCCCAGGAGACAGCTGCCTGCACACCGTGTAACACTGCCTGAAGATAAGTCTTTTAGGCTCTCTAATTATTTTGTCACTCCGGAATCCGGCCAAAAGGATCCTTTTCAGGCTGTGAGCGTTACCATGGTGTTCAGGGCAGCAGGATCATCTTCCCAGTTTTATCAAAGCCGCTTGTACAATAAAATGCTAAAATCACTGGATATCTCTGTGCACCCAGCAAAACAAGGGCTATGGCTCTCCTTTGTCCCCAGAGCAGCTGCTCTGAGAAGTCTAAGGGTTTTATGAGTCCAGCCTTAGTCCAGTTTTCTAATGACTTGTGCAAGTCATTAGAAAAGGGAAGAGCTATCCTCAGCCTGACACCCCTTGGACAACTCCCTTTGAATCTGAGATGGCATAAGGGACCCAACTCCCATGTGGTCCTCACACTTGCTCATTTCACACCCTCACACACTCTGAGGGGTGCAGAATGGTGGAAATATTTTTCACAGATGGAACTTTTTCACACTGACAGGTGTTTCACTCCCTCTATACCCCTCCCACCTCTACTGACACAATGAGGAGAGACTCATCCCTGAATCTGGGTTAAGACCTTCACCTCCCAGCTTGGGCATTAGATTTTGGGGGATTGCTTTTAAGTTGCTTTTTCTCAATTACAGCAGCTACTGGTCACTGACAGCTCTTCTTTCTGCTGGATGGCAGTAGGCTTGTTCTCCCCTAGAAGGACATTGGTAGCTTGAGTCCATCCCTACACAGGTCACGTGAAGTCCAGACAGGCTTCCAGAGCTCCTCAGTTTTACATTTATCTCATTTACAGTTCTCCAGCTGCTCCATCTTCCAGTTTGATCAAATCTCTCTAGGGCTTTTCACAACCCTTCGTATTTCTTCCTTTCTTTCATTGGCTTATTTCCTTCTTGAATTAACAAATAAGGCCCTAAATAGTTTGATGCCACCTGGACAGATTTCACCTCCTGCTCTGTCTTCTTGATTCTCCAAACCATTAATAAATGTTTTTAACCACACCCCTCCCAAAGCTAGTCCCTTGAGTCTCTCCTATTTAACCTCCCCCTGCTCCAAGGACCATTCATTCACTCCAACCCTTTGTATCCTGTTGCTCAAGCAGTTTTTGACCCACAACAGGATGCTGCCCCTTACCCTCCAGATATTTATTTTCCTTAAGAGCCTCCTGTGAGGGACTCTATCAAAAAGCCTTTAGAAAAATCCAAGTAAATTATGTCCAGAAGTGCCCTTGATCCCATTTGCTGTATTAACCCTTTCCCAGGTTTTAGAAGTCTCAGAAAAGGCAGGTCTCTGGTTCTGCTGTGTTCAAGCTCTTCCTCATGTGCTGTCTGTTCAGAAATGACCGTATTTCTGCAGTGCTGGGATGCTCCATGGGCCTCATCCAGCACTGGACCCCTCAGGATCCTGCCAAGCTCAAAGGATCCAAGAGCATGGTGCCATCTTAACATGTGGAAGGATTTTATAACAAGGGTAAAACTGTGGAGCCCAGATGAAAGTTTGCACTTACATTAGCCTGATCTCCCATACAGAAAGTGTATTGAGAAAACAAAAATTAGTTCCTTTCATATTTTCAGATTTTGATTAATTATTCTTTATATCTTTAATTTGCTGGTTTGTTTCCTTTTAAAGTTTATGTTTATTTAGGACTTTTTTTTTTTTCTGTTCAAGTTTTTGCTATACATTCTTTCAGGCAATAACCCTTTTTCAAATAGGAAAAAAAATGTAATTTTTTAACATCACAGTTTTGAAAACCAGTATAAATGAAATTCAAGAAAAAAGGGAAAATATAATTTTGCAAAACATTTTTGCAAAATCTTTACATTTGTCTGTATGGAATGGGGTTGCAGATAGATTGAAACAAAACATGATTTCTTAGAATATAAGACATTTACAAGATCTTTGTTTGAACATCATCTTTCAGTTTTGTGTTCAGCTTTTAGAAAGATGTTAAAAACTGAATGCGTGAACAAAAGAGCTGTAAGAATGACGGGAGACCTAGAAAAAAAGCCTTGGAAATGACTGTGAAGGAAGTTACTCTATTTAGCGTACCAGAGTGAAGGGTAAAAAGCAATTTGACCTGTAGGTATCTACACAGGAAGATGGTATTTGATATTACAGTGCTCTTTAATTGAGCAGACAAGGCAAAATGAGGTCCAATGGCTGGAAGCTGAAGCTGGAAAAATTAAAGGTGGAAATAAGGTGCAGATTTTTTTTAATAGGTAGAGCAATTAACCACTGGAGCAATTTGCAAGAATGGAAAAGATTATCCATCACTCGAAGTCCTGACGTCAGGACTGGATGGCTTTCTGAAATGCACATCCCATGTTAGTGCCCAGTTGCGAGCACTGTGTGGGGACCACTGTAATTCTACGGATCAGGTCCTGCAGGAGGTCAAAACCAATTACCATAATTGCAATATCTGACTTAAATTCTCTGAATCTCCACAGCCCTTTCTCCACCACGTTTCTAAGACATGACTATGAGAGCTGCACAGTGGAAAACTCTTCTTAGGCTGAAAACGTAGATCAAAGAAGAATTGCCACGATGTCCTTTTCCTTTGCCCTCAGCAGATGGCCTTTGGGACTGCAAGGGTAGCTCTGAACCCCGTAGCACCTTTCCCCACTGCCTTTGTCTTGGTTGCACACACATAGAAAGTCTGCCTGAGGCTGATCCCTTCTTGCCCATCTCCTCCCAGAGCTGAGCAGTGGATTCCCACCTACTGTCATCTCTCAGTCCTGGCACCAAGCTATTCCCAAGCTGCCTCATTTGTTTCACGCACCAGAGCTTATGTTTGTGAATTCCCTTTACCACGTTGGGTTTTGCTGCAAAGTTTACCCCACTATTGGCAAACCAGGGCTGTCTGTGACCTAAGACCACTGCCTGAAACGGGTCTCACTGTTCCCTTGCATTTCCCCTACAAGTCTGCCACTTCCTTGTGTTTCATGCCATGTTAGAAAAGCAGAGCTTCCATGTGAACTCAAACCTGGGCAGCCCAAAAGCTCCTTTTGTCTCGCTGCCCATCTCTGTCAGTAGTCATGAGACAAACCCAAAGAGTAGGAATTAGACACGTTTTTGTGCCCCCATTTCCAGGAAAATCTCCTTGTTGTGTGTTTATAGAGCAGCTCACAGAGCTGGCCTGCAATGCAAGTTCCCCAGGGGCACGCTAAGAGGAATTGTTACTATCAATTATTGCAATTATTGCAATTATAATAACTATTATTCTGTCACTTAAATTTCAGCAATTAATTTTTCCAGAGTCTAGTTTAAGCCATTTTCTCTCTGCCAGATGCTGATCACAGCAAGAGTGAGGTGCAGCATCTGCTGCTGATCAGAATCCGCTTTAACTCATGAGCCACCACAGAGGCAGGTGCCTGATAAAGCAGAGACCTGAGTCTCCTGGACGGGCTCAGAAAGAAGCAGCTGGGTGTGGAGGGTGCTCTTGATGCTGCCTGACATCAGGCACGATGTCAGTCTGGGGACTTTGGAGGCTGGAATAAGACTGCAGTAGACTGGGCTAGAGTGCTTCAAAGCCAGGATGTCCAGAACACCAGTTTAACTGGTTTATCAGATTAATATGAGGGGTGGAGTACGTGTTATTCGGCTTTAGGCAGCTGAAGGCTGTGTCTCTGAGCTACAGCAGTTGTCTAACAAGCTGCCAAGAAAGCCTGACCCCATGGAGGAGCATCTCATTCCACCATCGTAGAAACGCCTCTGATCAGTGCATCGTCTCACCCTCTGGAGAAGCCTATTTTCCTCCAATGACATTACAGAAGCCCAAAGGGTTCGTTTAAACTAGATACCTAACTAAAGTGAGAGGATATGAATCCCACCCTTCATGGTCTCAGTTGCAGGTTTGATAATAAGGAACCTCGACATATGAGAGGTTTCCATCAATCCAGAGGTCTGGGAACCACCAATTCGGGATAAAGGTAGGCAGGTTAAAGCCAGCAACAGTTTCCCCTCATCTCCCACTATCAAGTGACACTAATAACATGCTGCTTTGGCATAAATGAATGCACAGGATCCAGGTCATCTTCCTGAGTGACAGCTCTGAGACCTAAAACGAGAGTCAGTTGGATAGGTCCATTGAGAAGTATTTAGCCATTTCCATTTGCATCAGCTCAGAGCTGGCTTACACCATATTCAGGATGTAATATTAATCTCACACAATGAGTTGCTCTTTCCTCGGGCATCACTGCTGCTTCCATTAATAAGCCCTCTCTTTTACTGCAAACTCTATTGAAGAATTTCACATCCAGGCCAGCAAACCTTAAAATGAAAGCAGGGAACTATATCTCAGAAAGCAGTCACTCTTGAAATGACTGAAGGTTCATAATAGATATTAAGTTCACTGAGGGCTGTCTTTGCACAGCTATATGGAAGGGAGTGAGTGATATCTTCGAATCTTTCAGCAACAAGACAGTAGGCAAGCACTAGGAGATTGCTGCTATTTTCTTCCTTAATATTGTGTCCAATTCTGGGTTTCCGCTTTCAAAAAAGAGCTTTAATTAATTAGGGGAGGATGAGAAAATTGCTGCTATAATGACTTGATTTTGGAGAAGGTTGTCTTTTAGTGAGAAATTCACTTATGTTATTTACCCAAGGGAAGATTAAGAGGCAATTTTGTCATGGCCTATGGGTCCAGGCATTGCAAAAAGGTCTAGGGAAATAAATGGCACTTTGATCTATTGGGAAAAAGACAGATAAAAATCCAGTGGTAGGAAGTAGAAATTCAGTCACGCTGGGAAAAGTGTGCAAAAACTGAGGGGGTAACCGGGGGGGGGGGGGCTTTAAGGAGTGTCCCTTACTCATCTTAAAGTCAAGACTGGGGATATGTGTAACTGATGGAGAAATTAGTGAGGAGGCTTCTTTGCTCTCCTCGCTGCTGTTTGTTGTGTTAGGTTCTCTAATTGGATTCCTGGGGCTACAAGCCACTGCATTACCTCCCTGAGAATAGATACAAGGCCTTTCTCACATGCTGCATTATGAGTTAACAGCGTAGCAAACAACCTGCCATTAAGGTGTCAGGGACAATATCTGTTCTTTAAAAGACAATACTTCAGTTATGTGTTTGCTTGAAAGTTTCTTGGTGTTCCATGGGCAGACATCTGGAAAAGAATTAAAATAAACGGACTAGAAACCAGACATGAAACACCATCCTTTCAAATTAAGGAAAAGAGAAAAAAAATGGCCCAGCTTCTTTAAGATCCACCAGTAAAGGCCATCTTTAAGGCCATGTAGACTAGGGGGAAGTTCTCAATTTTTTCAGGAGCCTTTTTAGTGACCTCTGCTTCAGCAAAGATGTTGCATAGTTCCCTAGCTAGAAAAAGGAAAATAGGCATAAGTTTTCCTATAACATCCCTTGGTTGATGGTAGAGATACAGGAGGCTGCAGGCTGAAACTCAGGGCTGTGAGTGGGTTCCCAGGGTGGTCCCAGGGTGAGGCTGGGCCCTGGCTCTGCTCTCACCACACACACATTTTTAAAAGGCCTTGGAAAAGCAAGTGTGGAGGCCTGGGAATAAAAAAAGTCTTGTTATATGAAGGCAATTCACTCATGGTAGTTGACTGAAAAAGAGATGGAGAGGTGGGGCACATAAACTGTGTAAACACCTTCACAAGGAATAAATACCTTTTTTTTAATCTTCCAAAGGATGGTACCAGCCAGAACCAGCAGCTAGAATTCAATTCAGTCAGGCAAAATTCAATTCAGAAGGAAAGAACAGGTTTTTCACTGTGAAACTGATTAATCACTGGAACGAACAATGAAGGAAGTGGTGTTTTCTTTTCCAGCCCTGCTCACATACTGGTCTGGCTGAGATACCTTAAGCAGCCACATGTAGATCCAAAATGGGGTGGAACAGGGCTGTGTGAGGTGAGGGAACATCTCCCCATGATGGCATCCAGGTGAAGCTCTGCCCTCCACATTACCACTGTCCAGAATGGGTGATCGTATTTGGTGTTTCAAACACTGCCTGGTCTTCTTAACTAGGAACATGCAGAGAGGCATTTCAGCAGGCTCTGCTTAGCTACAATTGCATAATGAAGTCCTTTAAAGAGTAAATGTTTCTGTTTAGTTCCATAATAGGGCTTCATTAAGAGCCTTTATAGACCAAAAGGGGAAGAGTAACCCAATCAAAGGTTCCTATTGAAGAGAAAAGAGCAAAGGAGGAAAATGAGAATTTACTACAAACCAGGAATGTGTGAGCCTATTCCCTGCCATGAACTGAGATATAGTTTCTTCCTTTACTTACAAGGACATTTAGTGATAATTTCCATAATAAAAACATGTGCACAAAGAAGCATAAACCCAGGGAGGTGTCAGCACCAGGAATCAGTCCCAGCTGGGATGGAGCACATCCAGCTTGTTTTATAGGCTGCAGGGAGGTAGGTGTGAGGGCTTGGGTGGATGACGGTGGGCCGGTAGATGTGATGGTGCTACAAAGGGAGAAGATCCAGCCCTTGAATGCTGGAGGAGCTCCGAGGAGCCCACTATGCAGATTTTTCACTCTCTGCTGGACCAGCCCCACGCTTGGATGAGAACTGAGACTGAGGTGGATTGCTCCCCAGCTTCAGGCATTTCAGGAGAAAATGCTGTGATTCTGTGAAATGTGCACACAGCTACTGAGCCACCCCTCTCTCTACGTGCCTAATCCAAGGCATGGAAGGACCATATAAATGATCCCAAATTCCCCCAGTGCTTCTCTTGTTGGAAGGCAAAGGGTCATGGACAGAGTCAGGGGAAAATATAGCCCTACAGCCTGGCCCTGCTACACCCCAGAAGAAGACCCCCTCCACTGTACTTGATCTAGACCTTCTTTCTTTATTGGCTGCATCTACTAGGGAAGAAAGGTGGGTGTCAAAGCCTGCAAAGGGATCCTTGCAGACACAGTGGTCTCTACAGCTTATCTTCTCCAGGCCATTGGCGAAGTGCAGCCCCAGCTCTCTCCAAGATATCGCATGATCCCCATGTCATGACAGCCAGCACCAGGACCTGGCAGTCCTGGGAAATGAAACCTTTGTCTCACAGCAGAGAACAGAGTTAAAATAAAATATGCCCAACTGTGAAATAGCTCCTTCACAGTAAATTGTGGGGCAAAATTTGCCATTGGAAAAGACCTCCTAGGCTGCTGTAGTCACTCATCCACAAGAACCAAAGCCTATAATCCCATTAAGAAACTTATCTTCCCTGATGGACAAAAAAAAGCTTTCTTCCTCAAACGTCTATTCTGATGGAAATCTTTATACCAGAACTCTCTCTGTCTCACAGAGGGCCAGGGTGCAATCTAAGCCTTTGATGTTGTGTTTGGAGTATAATGAAAGGCATTAATTTGAATAGAATTATTGAAATGGCATGTCTGTTTCTGCTATTAATAGAAAAGAGTCTTAAAACAATGAGCAGCAGAGATGGGGTCTATTGCAGTGAACAGGAACAAAGACAGAGCATTTTGCTTTGGTTGTTGTATTATGGGAATTATGGCCTGAGGTCTCTAATGTTCTGGGCCCTGTGCAGAGCAGAAACGACAAACCTTGCAAGAGGCTATGAGAGAAAATCTTGGGACCTGAGCTCTGTCTGTAGATGTCTTACAACTCAAGAGCTCCTGGCAATTAAAGAAAACTGGCAAAGAACAGATTCAAAACCAATCAGGGGGGATAGGTCTTAATTTAGTTGGGGAACTTCTTGCCACAGGATGCTGTGGCTGGTAAAACTTTACCTGGGTCCAAGGGAAGATGACTGAATGAATTTATGAAAGAGAGATCCACTGAGGACCAAGCCTGTAAGTCTCTAAGGCTGGAAGAGAGCAGGAGGGGAGCATCATACCTGCTTGCCATGATATTACGCCTTCCCTGCACATCGACTTTTATGAGGGTGCTGAGATATCTGGGCTTTGATCTAACTTAATAAAGTTCTGATAGTCTTGAGTTCCTCTGATCCCTGTATGTAAAGGAGTATTTGTATTTTTATATCTGTGCAACATTACATAACAAGCTGAAAATCACAGAAGTGGGTGGATTCTGCAGTAGAAAAAAAAACACCCTAAACAACACTTCCCAGGAACTTGAATTTCTAATGAATTGTATTTTTGCCTTTTGTGTTTGCCTCCCAGGAATAGGCTGGCAAAGCACAGAATCATAGAATCATCTGGGCCAGAAGGGACCTTCAAAGGTCATCTAGTCCAATCCACCCACAGTCACAGGAACACCCCCAACTAGACCAGGTTGCCCAGGGCCTCATTAAGCCCCACCTTGAATGTCTCCAGGGAAGGGGCCCCAACCACTCCCCTGGGCAACCTGTTCCAGTGCTCCACCACCCTCATTGGAAAGAACTTAATCTCCAATCTAAATCTGCTTTTCTTCAGTTTAAACCCATTGCCCCTCATCCTGTCACTGCAGGCCTTTGTAAACAGACTCTCCCCAGCCTTTCTGTAGCCCCCCTCAGGTACTGGAAGGCTGCTATTAGATCTCCCCGGAGCCTCCTCTTCTCCAGGCTGAACAACCCCAGCTCCCTCAGCCTATTCTCGTAGCAGAGGTGCTC
>BJBW01001065.1:45872-95376 GCA_004320125.1 Scolopax mira | reverse complement strand
TAATCATTTTTGTGTCCCTCCTCTGGACCCGTTCCATCAGGTCTATGTCATTCTTATATTGAGGGCTCCAGCCCTGCACACAGTGCTCCAGGTGAGGTCTCCAGCAGAGTAAAGTGGCAGACCCAGTGATTGCTGTGCATATGCTGGTGTAGGCTGGGAGCAGAGTGGGTGAGGTGGTATGAAGCAGCATGGACTTACCTATGCTGGTTCCCCAAGGAGCTCACAATAGGAAATATCTTGGGGAAAGCTGTCTGCACAGTGTGAAATTATATACTTCCTCTGTGGTCCAGAGGGGCAGAAACATGTCCTTATCACAGGGTAAAACACCGAGCCCAGTGGAAGAAGACAAGAAGCACCCTCAAGAAGAAATCACCTAGTGGTAGATGCTACAAATCCCACCAGTGTCCTCATCAGTGTTTTCATGAGGTAAGCACAACAGGGAGGTATGTGAGTTTATTCCCTGCCTTGCCAGGAGCCTT
Organism: Scolopax mira; assembly: GCA_004320125.1. Taxonomy (NCBI): domain Eukaryota; kingdom Metazoa; phylum Chordata; class Aves; order Charadriiformes; family Scolopacidae; genus Scolopax; species Scolopax mira. The sequence continues at coordinate 94,897 of BJBW01001065.1, read as the reverse complement.
CTGCTGCTCGCTGTCTGGAATAGACTCACCTGTATCCACTAACTTTACCTGTGGTTCTGGTGCCGTTCGTACAGCGTGATGCTAGACTAGACATAGCTTTTGTAAGAGGCTAAGGACATCAATGGCAGCGTGGAGCTTGGGGGCTGGTTGCAGGAAGACTCTGGAGAAAGCCTACCCACCCTAGGATGCCCTTCCACTGATCTTCCTCCTGTCCTCCACCATGTATGATCCAAGATGTCTTGGCTTGCATAGCTGTTAAGAGGTCCTCACACTTGCTCCTCAAGGCACCAACACCCAGTCTGGCAATGTCCTCCTTCCTCCTGCTCCCCTGTGGCCCTGGCTTGCAGTGCACACTCTTGGGGTTTGAGAACATGAACATGCACAGGTCCTTGTGGAGCTTTGGCTGAACGTAATCAAGAGTGGAAATGATACAGGGTACAGTCAGAAAAGAGGGAAACCAGCAGCAGATTTTCAGAGCAGAGGAACAAGCAGCAGAGACAGGAGACTGGTAAAAGCTAAAGCTGTGAGATGGGGGAGACCAGAAGCAGCCGAGACCAGGAGGCAGCACTGCAATTTCTGATCTTTGCTGCTCTGGTTTTAATTACATGGTAAAGCCTCCTGTAACATTCCCATCCCTCTCCTTTGTCGCACTGGGGTTTCTTTGCCGTTAATCACTGCAGCCAAAGCCAGGGCAAGGTTTTACCTTCCCCAGCCCAGCAAGAACAAGGCTGATGCTGCCGTTAGGGGGGTGTGTGTGTGTGTACCACAGGCAGGAGTCTGCTCTGTGTCAGTGCCACCAAGCTTTCTGCAGGAGCCGGCCGGGCTGGGCAGCTGTCCCACCGGTTGCGCTGTGTGAGTTCAGGCAGCCACTCCGGTCCCTGCGGGAGGGTGCTGGATCCGCCTGCGAGCCAGGGATCAGCAGGCTGGTGGCCACCGTGTAGCATTTACTGCTCGGGGAGATGCTGCAGTAGCAGAACATATTTCTCCTCTGCTCTTGCAGCCCAGACCCCTTGCTGGAAGCCCTGAGACGCTGTCAGTGCTGCATTGCTGCTACTTTTTGCATGCTACGGCAGAGTGATGCTAGCTCCATCACCTAGCAATGTGAGCACCCCAGGCCATGTCTGTATGTACCCAAGAACATAAAGAAAACCACTCCAGTGCAAGGTGCAGGAGGCTCAGATGAGAAGCTGGAAGCAGGAGATCTACCTGAGCTTGCCAGGTAGTATTATTTGTCCTGCGGTGCATCTGCTGCATGGATGCATCCTTCAGCTCCAGAATGAGCCCCCACTGCATGGTCTCCCCCACTCCCCAGGACCTGCTGTGTGCAGGGTGTGCTCCACCCCTGAGGCTCCCTGCAGCTGAACCTGGCCTCCCTAACATGCTTTTACGTTCGTGTTGCTTTTAATTCATCCCCCAGCCACTGGGTCTCACAAGGCTGCCTCTGAAGTGGGGCTCTGTGATGCCTTTTAGGGGGAGCCTGTGTGGGCTGACATAAAACAGATACAGAAGTGCACTGTATCTGAAGAACTTGCAAGCTGTAAACATCTCCCTGCTTACTAGCCTTGCTGGTTGGTTGCTGAGTTTTCACACACACTTTCAGAAGCCTCTTCTTCTGGCAGAGAGGACTGGAAACCAGTGTAAAATGGCAAAGCCAATCAATCTTTTAATGGAGTTAAACTGAGCATCTACAACTAAGGTAGGCACAAGTATGCTGCCAAGGATGCATTTTAAGTGTTACCTCTCTACTCATGATCAAGGGGAGTCACAAGGAGGAGAGATTTCTTCAGCCTTCCTTCATCCCTCTGCTTACTCTTCCCTGAAACTCCTCTTTGTTGAGGAAATGGCAAGACCTGCAGCAGGAGGGAGCAGCAGATCACATCACACAAAGCCTGAGACAGGACCAGCAGCAAAGGTCCATCCTATAACCCAGGCACGGGTTCATTAGAGGCTGACAGCTCTGCTGGGTGCTAATTGCTGCTGTATTGCTCTGGATGCAGCAGTGCTGGCATCTCTGGGTTGGCACCAGTGTGGCCCCACAGCAGCTCCTGCCCCATCTCTCCTTGACATTGCTCACCACCTCACTGCTGTCTGCCCTTTGGTAAATCTGTCCTGTGCATTTGGAAATGATGAGACAAAGCTCCCAAAATGAAGAGGCTTTGAGCAGGTGTTGGATCTATTGATTCGTCTGCTGGCCTTTCTGTCAGCGGGGTTCGCATCTTCAAGTTCAGCCATGAAATTGCAAGGGCTATAAATAAAGCAAACAGGCTGAGATTTTTCACAGGACTTCAGTCGCTAGCAGCTCTAAGAAAACAAAGTACCAAGTAGTACAAAAGTCCCTGGGATGTACACCAAATGAGTCAGGCTGCAGCCCATGACCACTTCTCTTATCAGCCAAACAGGCGAACCCATCTCTCACCGTCTCCTCTGCCTCCAGTGCCTCTTTCTCCCCTCTCTGCACCATTTCCCCAGACGCATTTGCACAACCTGCTTGTGAGGCCAGTGATGAACTGGAGCTGATCTGTCTTAAATGTAGGTGCAGGGGCACATTTCCGTATTTCAATGTATTTCTGTATACTACATATAACCCATAAAGGCAGCTTGCCTTCTGACAGTTCCCTGACTGACCTTCTCATGTGCCTTCAGAAAAAGGGGGTGCTTTCCCATCATTTCCACCATTTGCCGTGAACAACTACTGTGATCTATCTAGTCTGCTCTTAAATCACTTAAGCAGCTGGTTCTCTGACACTTTCCTGTGGAGAAGGTTCAATAGCCAAAGCCAGCTCTCTCTGAGAGCACTCCTCCCTGATCTTCAGCTTAAATTTCCTTTTTCCTTTTCCCTCTGCTTTGTGCAAGAGCGCCGTGGTACAAGGGGTGTTTTCTTTGCTGTAGATCTTTTAGACAAACCTTCCCGGAGTTAAATACAGGAGTTGCTGTGCAAAAGCAGCTTGTTGCAGTGGCTAAGGAGGGGGAACCCAGGGTGGGCTTCCCACAGTGGCGGGGGGCTGCTGATTTGGGGAGAGCCGGTAGTGTATGATGGAGGAGAAGTCTGGCATCCCAGAGGACTCTTGTGAAAGGAGTGAAAGCAAATGAGTACAAGGACACAAAGCTCAGCAGAATGATCTATGGCAAGGCTGGAAAGTGATGTTAATGTCAAGGAACAAAGTTTCATGCCGCGAGACTGAAGGTGATGGGGGACCACTACAAGGCACTGAAGGTCACCTCATTGAAGCTCCCTTTTCCCCTGCCAAAATTATTACTAAGAGACAGCTGTCGGTGAACATTTTGGCTGAGGATCCCAGGGTGTCACGTTCTTGCTCCTGCTGCTAGCTGCTCCCTTGTGTGCTTTTTGTCAGGCTGAGACCCCAAAGGAGGTTGCTTTGACTCGCTGAGGCACTGTGTGCCCGTCGAGCTGCGGTAGCATGGGCTGGTGCAGACCGATGTGATGCCTGAGCCAGAACGACTGTTTGGCTACAGGTGAGGGGGTTAAAAGCCACAGGCAAGAGCAAATCATCTGCTTTCTCCTACCTGCTGGCACTGACAGTCCACACTGTGAAAGCTGCCCCGTGACAAAAATGCTTATGCTAAAACTGCCTGTACTGTTCAGGGCAAGAAAAGGATAGGGGTAGAAGGGGGGGTCAGTAGGCTGTGAACTGTGCACGCCACTGCTTGGTATTTTACTTACCTCTGGGACTCCATCTCCTTCCTGCAAAATGGGGGTTTGCAGCTGAAACTGGACTGCCTCACCCCAGCCTTCCCACGTAATGGTGCTATTTATGTGATACCTAAAGCTGTGTTTCGGTGGACCAGCCCTCCTGATGCTCACATTGGGCTGGAGACAGTGGGACTGGAAGCTGCAGGTGGGTGGATTCTCCTTTGGCTAGTAAGGTGTGAACACCACCACCGCCACAACATGGGGCTTTTATGCCAACAGGAACATTAAGACTGTTTCCTCTCCTCCACTTGGTGCCCACTGCAATATCCCAGAGACTTCTTGCTCTTTGCTTGCCTGTTGAATGGGTTGAAACAAGGGCCACAAAGACTGTCATAAGGCTGGAGCACCTCTCCTGTTAGGGCAGGCTCAGAGAGTTGGGGTTGTTCAGCCTGGAGCAGAGAAAGCTCCAGGGAGACTTTATAGCATCCTTCCAATACTTAAAGGGGGCCTAAAGTAGACATGGGGAGGGACTTCTTACAAGAGCATGTAGAGACAGGGTACGGGGTAATGGCTTCAAATTGGAAGAGGGTAGATATTAGGAAGAAATTCTTTACTGTGAGGGTGGTGAGCCACTGAAGCAGCTTTCTCAGGGAAGTTGTGGGTGCCTCATGTTCAAGGCCAGGCTGGATGGGTTTTTGAGCAACCCATGTAGTGGGATGTGTCCCTGCCCATGGCAAGGGAATTGGAACTTGCTGATCTTTAAGGTCCCTTCCAACCCAAACCGTTCTATGATTCTATGACAATGATCTGCGTGCTCTGAAATGTCTCCTGAGAGGGCAGATATGGCAGCTCCCTGTGCACATCTGTACAGAGGCAGTGCTTGAGCAGATGCCTGTCCCTGAGGAAACAAGACAAGGAGAGTGCCATATGCCTCACCCCAGGGAGCTGTGTCCCCTGGGGGGCTAAAACTTGGTAGGGAAGGTACAAGGACAATTCAGCAAGGCAGGTGGTAAAATATAATTTCAGATCCCATACAGGCAGGGGAAGAGAAAAAAGAGACTGAGAAGACTGAATTATTTGCTAGTCTGGAATGCTTAATTTTTCATCTTCTCTGAAGTATTAGCATAATCCTTTTTTTTGTGGTTTTTGTTTTGTTTTGTTGTATTTTTTTTGCTTAGTTTTTTTTTTGTTATGTTTTGTTTTTCAAATGAAACCTTTCTTGTTGGTGCTACCTTGGCAGCCTCTGTTTGAGCATCAGTAAAAAATTCTGTGTTCTGTATCCATCAGAAAACACCAGCTCCTCAGAGCTTTGCAACGCAATTACAAGCGAAGTCGTGGAGAAGCTGGGGACAGGGAGGTCATCACTCGGGATGGAACCATCATCCCCACAGAGAAAATCATTCCTTGATACTCCTTGATGAGCATGCAGTAACCTGCACATATCCTCAGAATGTTGTGGGCCCCTTGGGCTTTAAACCCATGGCTCTGGGGTCGGTCAGGGTACAGCATTCAGTGTCATGTGGGTGGAAATGTGCTCACCAGAGCCCAAAATCTCTCCAGTCTTTGGCTCATTCAGATTTCTCCTGATCAGAAAGCACTAAAGCCCAGAAACTGTGAGTGAAGGCTGTGCCAGAGTGTTTCAACTAGTTACTGAGATCCCTTGCTAAGCCCCTTCGGCACATTGTCAGGCTGAGACACACAAGCATTGCTGAAAAAAACGGAGACATTTCATTTAGAAATTTTGCTGAAACCCAACATTCAGCTTTCCCTGCAAGAAAATATCTTTAAACATCCTCTTTTTGGCTTGGAAACACTTGCCAAGCTTAATCTGAAAGTTCATTACACCCTCTCCCCACATATGTTTTCCAATGAATGAACTATTTATCGCCTCCCCATGCAAATAATAAAAAAAAAAAAGTCCGTCTCTGGTTGTAACACCAGACCAGAGTGTACCAGACCAGGGCTCATGTCTAGGGACACAGTCAGGCTTGCACTGAGCCCCTCTGTTCCCCTGCATGTCTGTAACTGCTGGAAATCTCCAGACCATGAGCTTTCAATCAGCTCCTGGGGAAGGGAGAGGCCACTCCCAATGGGAAAACTGAGTTAAATTATTTAAAAAAAAAAAAACAACCCAAAAACTCTTGGGAAGAAAAAAAAGTAATCTTCTAGCTCACTGGTTGCCTTGGTGGCTAGCACAGAGTTATCCAAGCGCTTCAAGTCCCGACCTCCCCAACCCTCCTTCTGATGGGGAATATTTATTCTGTGTTGACAGAAGAGTGCTCCAGGGTGGGAGCTAATATTAATTATATGACAAACACATCCTTGGGCAATGATTTGCATGTGGCCTTACATCAAACAGCTCAAGGTCCTATAAAAGAGGAGCGGAGTCCGTTCCTGCTCCCTGCTGCATATCGAATGAATGCAGGCACGATGTTTGACGGCTGTGACCTTCGGGAAGGTCTGAGCGTGTTTCCAAGCTCCTCCACACCCACACAGGTGGCTGGGTTTGTGGATGCAGCCAGCAGGGAACTGGCAGCCCATCCTGATGGGGCTCTTCAAATAGTTTGGAGAACCTCTTGTGAGATGATACGCTCAGAGATGGGGGGTGGAGGTGGGGGTGCTGGCGAAGCACGTGGTGTCACAACCTACGGGCTGCCTCCTTAAACCGGCATTATATTTACAGCTTTATCATCTGCAAAGAGCAGCTGGTGCCTCAACCCGCTGCATACTCCACAGTGTGACTCTTTACTTGCAGGCTGATTTATGGAGCATGTCCTGCTTTTCTCAGTAAAAATTATAAACGGCACCAAAAAAGAGAAGAAAAAAAAATAAAAAGAAAAGTGACTGAGTCTCTTCACTTCGGGCTCTGCCATCATAACTGACAGGTAAAAGGGCAGATGGGAAAATACCTGCTGAGAATGAAGGAAGATCTACTAAGCAGAGATCTATCTCAATTCCCCATGAGGTTATCAATGCCTTGGTGATCCGAGTATGAAAGTAACATATTGTCAGAGCCAGGTGCCAGCAGAGGAATAGCCCAGCTAGCTATACAGGACCTTGTAAAGAAACAAATCTGGGGTGTCTGGAGTGGCCCAGCCAAGGGATATCTGATCTCAGAGCTGTCTCTTATTTTGCTTATCCATTTCATTACCCGTACTTGCCTTTCACTGCTAGAAGACAAGGAAACAGCACCGTGAAATCCTCCGGCTCAAGGGGATCGGCTTGGAGATGTTCAGGAAATCTTATGATTTCCGCCCCCCCCCATCCAAAAAATAAATAAATTCTGATTTCTCAAACCTAAAACTTGCCTTGGGAAATGGTTGGGATTGATGGATTTCCCAACTCTAAAAGTAATTGTTCCCAATACCTTTTGGAATTATAAAACTAAGGGTGTCTGACTTCTTTCAGTGCTCACTTAGAAATGCAACCCCAGGGTAACAGAAATGTTTGAGGCAAGAGCAGAGCAGTCGGCAATGACAGGAGTGAAATACTTCAATTGTGCCAAACCAGTCTTGAAGGATTATTATTCCTGCTCTAGCCCAATCTGGAATAGACATTTTGTTTGTTTTCTTTTTTCTGCGCTTTTTTTCCTTTTTTTTTTTTTCCTTCTATCTTAAATATTCACAGTATGAGAAAATAGCTCTGGGCCAGGCTCCTGTTCTGCCAGAATCATATCATCTGTGTGGTGACTACATGGGTATGCTACTGCTAGGACACCAGGATAAAGGTACAAAGAGTAGCCTTGTTAGAGAGAAGTTCCCCATACCCTGATGATGTGAAACTGGGGAAACTCCTGACTGAAACTGGAGAGAGGGGAAAATGAGCATATGCATTAAACCAAGAGTGTCTTCTGAGTGGTCCAGCACTTGGGTGAACCTTAGTGAGTTGAAGATAAGTATAAACCACTGGTGTGGAGAGTCTGAGGGGAATCACTTTCAAATGTCCACCACCCAAAAATGAGACCTCAGTGGCTTCTTATAGCCATATTTTCCTTAAACCCTTTGTTTCCAATATCAATATTTGCTGGTCTTTTGTTTTGCTTTCAAGTTTCCCTGAGCTCCGCTCCCATAATTTGGGATTCAGGACCTGCATACCCATCCCAATAGAGGAATTCTTTTCCTCAAGGAAAATGGGCAGCTCTTGCTAGTGCCCTGCCCTGCCCCTCTGTTAGGACACAGTCCTGGCCGTGCTTGGAACATCACAGGGAGGGATGCAGGTCTGAACCTTAGCTGCAGCCAACGGGAGCCTTCTCCTCAGTTACAGTCAGAAATGAAGCTTGTCCAGATACCTCGCCCAGTAAGGGCACAGTGCTGAAGAAATAACCCTCAGGACATGGGGGTCTTTATCTTTTCTATGCTGATGTAGAAAAGCCCAGGTTGTATGGGAATCTCATTTCCTGGTGATCCTGAGACAGGGTCCACCAAAGATGGAAACAATTTAAGAACAGAACAAAAAAAGGAGGGGAATGAGCAGAAGATGTTGCTTGATGGTATGAGCACTCGGGAAATCCAGTATCAGGTGATGGAGTAGAAAGGAGAGGTTGAAACGTAGGGAGCAGAAAGAGAAAAATCCGAGGATGAAAGAGAACAGCCCCTACCGATACAATGTGGCTTTGATGGAGAAAGGATATATGCAGCTGCCAAGGGTTTTTTCCACCTTCCTGTGTGACAATTCATGTGAATTATTTAATGAGCAGATTTACATATTTTCAAATAATTTGTAATTTCCACTTCCATTGCTTCTCATACAGTTGCTGTTGCCGGAAGCCAGTACTAATCTTGGAGTGCTTTTTGTGTCAGGTTTCATAAGAGATGTTGGCTGAGACAGTGTTGCTCTGTCCAGGAGAACACCAGGAGGATAGGCCCAGGAAAGGGACGGGATTTCTCTTAGGACCCACACCAAAGTCCCATTTCTCAGGGAAAATACTATTTTTTGCAGGCTCCATGCTCCTTTCCACCCAGGGTGGGAGGAAGCTAAAGATGAGCTTGCAATAGCATGAGGACCAGGGCAGTTAAAATGTGGGGAGGGGTAAGGAGACTGTATCCTCTGAAGAATGGCAGGCAAAAAATAAAATTGTGGTGTATTCAAAAAGGCTGGTGATGGTTTTCTATAAATATGTCTGGGGAGTAAGCACCATGGAGGGAGGAGAGTTATTTCAGCCAAAGGACGGTGCTGGCATGAGAACAAATGGATATAAACTGGTCATGAATAAACTGGGCTGGAAATTAGTCGAGGGCTTCGAACCATTAGAGCAATTGGGTTTGGATCAGCCGCCCAGCAGGAGCCACGGGGGCAGAAATCCAAATGGCTTTTAAGAGAGAGCGGACTCCAGCTCCGAAAGGGCGTTGTGATGTGTTGCTGCAACAGCAGGGATTGGATTTGGCAAGTCTGTAAGACCCTGCCAGCCCCACGTTCTTGTGTTTCAAGCATTTGGGAGGTTTGACTTCTCTTTTGTAGATAAATATGGCTTTGTGAGCAAAAGCAAATAAAATCCTGCTGGAAAAAATTTATTTGAGCACTTTTCAAGATATTTTAAGAGGAAAAGAGTTGAAAACAGAAGTTGAAAAGCCAGCTTTTACCTTCTTATCAGTGCTGTGGCAGCCTGGAGTTTCCTGTCAGGTGGGGGAAGCTGAGAAATGTGGGCATGTTGAACTGTCATCAATCTGTGGGCTCAAAGGAGACATGGAGATGGGTCATCTTGCAAGCAGTGCTTGCCGGGTTGCAGAGGGGTAGCCTGGCTTTAGGCAGGAAAAGTGTTCTACCAGAGGTTACTCAATGGTGGAAAGGTTTTAGTTGAATTTTTGTACCAAATTACTCTTCGCCAGTGTCTTGAGAGCCCTCTTACCAGAGGTTCTGGTTCATGTCCCAACCCAACAGTGGAACCAGGCTGTTTTCAGTGGTGCTCAGTGACAGGAACAGAGGCAGTGGGCACAAACTGATATACAGGAAGTTCCCTCTGAACATTAAGAAATACTTTTCTACTGTGAGAGGGACCAAGCTTTGGAACAGGTTGCCCAGTGAGGAGTCCTTGGCCTTTGAGATATTCAAAAGCCATCTGGACACAGTCCTGGGCAGCCTGCTCTAGGTGGTCCTGCTTGGACAGAGGGTTTAAACAAGATGACCTCCAGAGGGCCCCTAATAGCCTTAGCCAAATTGTGATTATGTGTGAGGGGTACTACAAGTAAATGACGTTCTGTTTAAAAAGATCTATTTTATTTCCAATCTACCACCTAGAGTTCTCATTTGATGCCTCCTAATTCTTCCACTGTAATGAATAGAAAACAGCTGACTGATTTCCATCCCTTCTTTCTGCCTTATAATCTTCCAGACCTCTTTCACACCTTGGATATCAGTTTGCCAAATCTTAGTCTTAGCTTGTTTGGCTGTTCTTCACCCAGCTGCAGTTCTAGTGGTTCACTTGCTATTTTTGCCTTTTTCCTAATCTTTCCCAAAACTACTCATGCTGTGGGAGCATCATGGCACTAGGAAGCCCCAGCCCACAAGTAACAGAATATACATATGATGAATTCATTGGCCTCAAACATATATAGAAGAATAAGTTGAGGTTACGGAGAACAGACAGAATCAGTATTGACTGGAGAGCTGATGGACCAGCAGTTTTCCAGCGTGCTGAGTCTACTTGGTTCCACCAGGGTCACCCTCATGGAGGAGTTTCTAAACCAGTCTTAAAGCTGTATCTCCTCACACATGCAAGATGACCAAACCCCATTAAACAGACTGTCATCTTGGGGCCACTAGTAGACTCTGAGCATGATGTAATTGGGGTTCAATATTCACTACTTGTGGCAAGATTCTGTTAATGTGGCATTCCATGTCTCTCCTACACCTCTCCTACTCTCCTTTCATTGGTGAAGCCCTCTTTGTTTGGTCCCATCAGTTCCTGGCATGTGAATGGAGAAACAACAATTTCCAGGAGTGCTGAAGCACTGTAATTTACTTTCTGGTTGCTGGGCAGCAATATAGACCACTGTAATTTCAGGAGACCCTTCTCTAATTGGGTGGTTTTACTCCAGTCACTTAGGGATGCTTATAAAGAGAACAAAGAGGACTATAGAAAACATCAATATGAGGAGTCACTGGGAAGGCACAAGATAGAGTCTAAGTTGACTACAAATTTCAGTTCAGCATCAGCCTTTCATAAAACAACCTCTTTAAATGTATTTCTAAGAGTTGCTGTTTTCAAAAAACAAAAGTGGGGACAAACACAAGAAAATTAGGAATAGCAATTCTGTTGTCTCCCTCAAAAGGTGTTTTCTGGTTCATGGAGACATGGGAAATTAAATACAAGGCAGCCGAAGATGACTAGGAGTTCCTTGCAAAAGGTGAAGACACAACTTCTTACCCAAACTAATGGTTAGAGCAACCTGTGATAAGGGACCCCGGAGAGGTGGCTTTGGGGTAGGACTCTGTTCCACCACCCTGAGACCACTTCTGCTTTGAGTATGTGGGAGCAGAGAGGAGTAGAACATGTGTCCAGAAGTAATATATATGCCTACACAGACCATACCACTTGTCTTTCCTCATTAACGCCATCCCTGCTTCCTTGCACTTTTCTCGAGGCTCTGACCTTTGATATTTCCTCTTGCCCCAGCTTCTGAAAATGTTAATTAAGAGCAGTGGCCCATCAGTCTCCACCTAGGATCAGTCCAGCCCAGTTTGCAGGTGAACGTCTTTTCAGTATTCATTAAGATTCATTCTCTGGTACTTGGTGACAATTTTATCTTCCTCAGGGGACACAAAAGAAGGAGAGATGGTGTTGCTGTAAAGAGATGCTAATCGCGCTATGGGGATCTCCTGAAGAAATTGCAGAGCCCTTTGTTGCTGGGTGATGGGTCTTGTTGTCCTCAGCTCTTTGTTTCTCTTCTGATTTCTGTGTGATGCTGTGTGGGTAGGAAGGGAAGGCAGAATTTATAAAGACACTGAAGGGCAAGGGAAGGGCAGTGCTTAATATTGCATTGCAGATATTGCTATAAGTTGTTTTGAATTGGGTCTGCCTTTTTATTGCAAGTGCAAGCAGTGCCAAGCTGATGGGGATGGGATCTACTCTCATCCCACATTAGTGGGGTCACTGCTTTTGTTACTCTTATGATTCCTGGTTTCTTTCTGGCTTGCCAAGAGCTGCAAGTGATTCAGCTGGGCCTCTGTATGTGTGGGAGGCTCTGGCCATACATCTGCGTTTCCTCCTCTGGAGTTCAAGTGGAGCAGGAACATGTGGAGCCAGAGATGGAAGGAAGATGCATTGACGGTGGCTGGTAGCTTCAGGTGAATGGATTTCTTGCAGCACTGCCAGAAGCAGATATCATCTTCCAGAGGCAAAACCCATGGACTGTGTGCTCCTCCTCCATTGCAGAATGCTCAGCCTGAGGGCAGCTTTTTTGCAGTGTATAATTATTATGTCCATAATCTTCTTCTCCCCTCTCAAACTTGGCCTAAGAAATAGGTCACCTTCTGCTTGGGTCTTGGTTGCAGGGTTCAACAATGAGCTGGACTGTAGGTTGCTGGTGCAAACCAAATACTGTGCTGGTGGTCCCTTTGAGGGCTGCTTTGCTATGTCCACCAACAGTGACTTCTTCAGGTCCTTCATCATGCCCTCAAGTGAAGCTGCACATGCCTGTCCTTGCCTTGCAACTCGGCCCCATGCCTGAGGGGTACATCTTACCTCTTCATCAGCCTGGCATGTCCTAAAAGTGCTGACCCTCTGCAAAGCCTTTTAGCTGTAGTGGCCATGGGGGTGTCCTCAGCACGATATATGGACTGGCAGCTTTGATGCTTGAGGAGGTCTTCAAAGAGTTAACTTTGCTCCAGATACTCTCAGCAGCTCCCCAAGAGAAGTGACTTGAAACAGGGGCCACTGCAACACAGCAAAGACTGGAGCAAACCATATGCTTCTGCACAAGAATAACAGCATCATTAAAATCCTGAACCAAGAACTCAAAGGAGCATTTGAAGTGTACACAGCAGCAGGTCCTGAATCCTAACTATCAGCTTCTCTTCCCCTCGAATCTTTTGCATGGGCTGAATGTGAAAGCAAAATGTATACTCAATCACAGCAAACCACTTCCTCCCTCCTCAAGTGACTCTCCAGGCATATGCCCACCTCAGGAGTGAGCTGTAGTCTGTAACAGCAGGGAAACAGAGGGGAACAAGCAGGTGAAACAGAGAGAGAAAGAGTAGGGGAGAGAAAGAGAGAGAGAGAGAGACAGACCCCAGTCACTGCTTAAACTTTGCTTATTTACAGCAGCAGCATACATATGAAGATCTATAGCACTTACACCCAAATAAATCCTACCCTGGAGACAGGTGGCAGATTTCCCCCTCCATTATTTACAGCCACTTCTCAGTGAAAACTGCAAGCTGTAAAATGCCCATACAGTGTTGGAGAGATTTATAGTCCTCCTGTATTTCACACACTGCCTTGCCCTGTTGTGCTGCCTTTGGGGAGACATGGCAAATGGACTCCAAGGTGTTTGACAAAGATGAAGACTCATTTATTACTTGATGCTTTGGAGAGAAATATTTGTACGCAGCAGCCTACACAGGTGGCAAAGGTTAATCCTCTCCTCTCCTGTCAATTCAGCTTTTCATGAGCGAGGGGAAAGCAGTGTGTTGGGGAGGAGAGGACCAAGGGAGAAGAGTCACTGAGCGGCACCAGTGACCTGTGTCACCCTGTACCCTTAACCAGAGCCAGAGGAGATGGGGGACTTCACTCTGCCACCGACCCATCACCCAACCAAGCTTGATCTCAGCTTTTTCTTGAGCTTTTTCGTGGTCCTACAGGAGGGGGACTGATGTCTCCACTTCTCTGCATCAGATGGGATTTCCTCAACTCTGCTATTAGAGGAGAAGTTTGGCTTTCAGGCCAAAAGCATCTATGATACCCACCACCCTGAAATCCTGGTGTGATGTGACGTGCCTGACTCCCTCTGGCACAGTGGGGCATAGAAGCACAAGGGCTCAAACTGGGCTTCAGAGTGTCTGAGCCTAGTTTGGAGGCTCACAAATACACCTCCGTGTCCTTCTCTGCTGCCAACAGTACTGCTCCCTCATCTCTAAAGGTGATCCCTGTGAGTGGTGTTGAGGCAGAGAGCCAGCGTGGTGCCAGCAGGCTGCTAACACGCTGCCTTCTCTGAATAGAGACAAAGATCTTCAATCTCCGGGGCTGTCGATAGAGTGTTTTTCAGCAGTACTAAATTCTTGCAAAAACTCGAACATGAAAACATAAAAATAAAAGCATGGTGTAAAAAAAAACACACAATAAAAATATAATACCAAATATATCACTTAACTAAAACCGCTGACCTAGCGGCTTTGATGTTAATGCATTGTCTGTTACAACGTGGCATTCCAGCTGAATACTAACCGGCTGCGGAGCCCAAGCCCAGCCTTGCTTCAGAGGTTTCTTATTTTACTACCCTGATTTCTGCATTCAGTCTTCATCTCCTGGGGTTTATTAGGTCCCCTCCCCTGCCACAATCAACTAAGAGCTGTTTTCACTTTCTCCCCGGTGTTAATTAAAGCTGGGGTTGAGTAACCCCCAGAATACTCCTCAGAGGATGAGGAGGAAGAGGAAAACGGAGCCCAGCATGATGGCAGGGTTTGATCAGCAGAGAGCTGTGTTAACAAGAGCCCTATGGATGTGAGAGGGATGAACAGTCGGTGGGGAAGGCAGGAACAGATGGTACCCAGCTACACGCAGCACATCTCCCAGGGTCTGCAGGATCTGCAGAAGCTCCTGCTCACTGCACAGGCTGCCTCATGCTTAATGACAGCACAAGCCACAGCCTTTGCAGACCCATCTCTACCTGTTCCTTTACTCACAGCAAGGAGATACACCAGAAGGGATCTCTCCTGTTCCAGCTCTTGCATGCTGCTAACATGGAGCCATTCGGAAGCCATTGACTTCTCTTTCATGGCAAGATATAGGGGTGTTCTTGTGCAGAGCTGTTGTAAGAGTGGCAGCTATGTGTAGTTATTCAATGCCCAGGTGTAGGGGAAAGGCTGACTGAAAGCCTGGCATGAAGCCACACAGATGGGGAGTCTCCAGTTGGAGACAATTTTGAACTGTGATGCCTGGAGGCACGACCTTTGTCTCACACTGGAAGATGTACCAGTTACTCCAAACACACTCAAGTCACTTTGGTGATGGAGAGCCCGGTGTGGTCCAGCACAGAATTTCAGTCTCATCTACTGTGGTCACTGCTGACTGCTGCCAGCCACAGAGTGAGGGAAAGGGGTAAGGATGTCCTCTCTGTGCGGGTTATCAAGTCCCTGAACTATGGTGGCAGTTGAGGGGAAGAAACTGGGGCAAGATGCAAACTGAAGGGCTTAACCCTGAAGGCTTTACCTGAAGACAGCCTAAAGATGCTGTTTCAGCTACAGCTAAAAATTCTGGTTCTGGAGGGTGGTGGCCTTAGGTGGCCCTGACCCAGCTCACATTGCTTGCGAGACAGCAATTGCCAAGCAGACAGCTGGGGACAGCTTCCATCCAGAGCCTGTAAATCCACACAGCAAGCAGCTCCAGCCACGCTCTCTCCCTGGATTTCAACAGGTGGAGTAATGTGGAGCAAAGTGATCCAAATTTTCCATTCCTGCAAGGTCATGGTGACCAGTCTCTCTTCAAAGGATAGCATCCCATCTGTCCATCGCTGCTTTATGCCACAGATGGCAGGTGGTCCCTCTTCTATCCCTGGCTTAGCTAACATTTACTTTCACACCCAACCTTCTTCCAACATACATTTTTATTCTCTAACATAAATCTAAGAAGAGGACCAAGCAAAGCTATTGTTGTCACTCTGTCGCTGGGCTACAACTCCCAGGGAGCTTCTCCCTTGGCCACTTCCCTACTGCTGGAAGGAGGACATGCCCTTCACTCTTCCAGCTTCCTATCCTTTTCCTGCAGATGGTAGTGCTGGGTACAGACGGTAGTGCTGGGCTGAGGTCCATGGTGAGCAGGTGGAGATGTTCGTGCTGTCTTTAATGACGTGGCAGAGGATAAGAGCAAGGCTGCAGCTGGGACGTGTTGGCAACAGTTGGTCTCTTCTCCGATCTCTGAGTTTGGATGCCCAGCACAGCTGGCTAGTGGGAGAGGAAGGCATTGGTTAGCTGAGACAAAGAAAACCTATTCTGAGTGAGTGGAAAAGGTGTCCTACTTGACCTTCCAGAATCAGAAAAGAAGCTAAGGAGCTACTGAAGCAGCCAAGGAAGAACTTAAACATTACACACGATCTTGATAGCAAGGTTGTATTTGCCCTTGCTTTAACCTAGCTCTCGGCCTTCAGTTACCCAACCTATAGTTTCCCTCCCATATTATGACACAATGTGTTTGAAAAGCTATTCAAAACCCTTTTGTTCCTCCAGGCAACCCAAAGGGTCCAGTAATGCTGTTGCTTGGCAGCAAAGGATATGTTGGGGGGTCAGGAGGAGGAGAAATGTTTCTCAGTAATGAATAGTGAGTAGGGAGGTTCTTCCAATAAATGGATCTATCTACTCACTGGTGTCAGGGATTAAGAGAGAGACCCCAACAGTTACCCATTGAGGATGTGATGCTTGTCTTCCTGCCTCTCTCACCCAGTCCTGGATCCAGCACTGCTTCCCACTCCAAAGCCTATGTGCCTCCCACACCTGCAAAGGGTTGAGATGGTCACCTCCCCTCTGCTCTCTCATGCTCCCTGCTCCTATCAGAAGTCCCAGAGGAGCATGGCTCTCCGTTGAGGGCTCCAGCTTGCCTTGCCATGCATTGTCTGCATTGTCTTGCATTGGAAACACTCCTTAGTTTTAATTAAGACTTTGAGGACCTAAGTCAGGCAGAAAGAAGAGAAAATGCTAAGAACAGCTAATTTCTTAAACTGCTCTCTGGCACCTTTTGAAAGTTACCTCATGTAGCAAATTAAAAATGCTAATAGATGGCCAATAAAAAAAAAAAAAAAAAGAAAAAACCAAAACCCTTTCTTCTCTGTTATTTCAGTGAGTTGAGTGGCTCTGTGCATCAATTAGTGGTGGGAAATGAGATTTTCGCCATTGGGGAAGGAGCAGGGTGGAGGTACAAACCCACAGGCTGGCTTCTGAAGTGGTTCACTATCCAGAATGTCTTCAGCAAAGGCACATAGGGCCATGCTGAGCCACCCCTCTCATTTTTCTAACACTTACAGACTCATCACTCCTTGTTACCTTTTGTCTCAAGTCAGACTGTAAGTCTGGACACTCAGATGGAGATGGAAACTTGGAACAAGCACTGTCCTTTTTTTTTTTTCAGAGGTCTTGATCTCATCTGTGTTATGCTTTAACAGCAGTAATTAATACAAAATTAGAACAGGTACACATAGTACCTGTTGTTGTCTTTGCAGAGATGCTATCTGTCATGTTCCCCAGATGCCTGCTAGCAGCACTCAAGGCTACAGCCACCTCAGCCTGTGCTAAGCTGGGATCAATAGCAGCTTTATGAGTTTAGAGGGCAAGTGGGCTTTGAAGGCCTCACAGATCCTAGAGATAAAAGATGGGAAAATCTACCTTCTCAACACTTTTTGTGTTGAGTATGTGTTTGCAAATGAAAAACATATACTCTTTTTTGCTCCAGTCCGAGATTTGATCACTAGGCTCCTGCAGGTCCAACAAGTGCTGCATTAGTCAAGTCCAGAGACCTTTGGAGGAAGGATGGATATTGATGAACACTGAACAGTTTTACAAAGCAGGACAACCTCCAGAACAGAAATGGCAACAGACACCAGCTGAAGACCCTGTCTCATGTGTACCTGCATAGGCTATGAGTGAATTAGAGGGAAGATGGTTCTTGGATCTCCCACTCTCAGGAGACTGACCAAACAGGATGGCTGTGAACCATGTGAAAAGGTCTAGAGTCCATTGGATTTTCCAGGCTAAGCATCGTTAGTGTGCAATTTCTTCTGCAGCAAAAAGGGAGACTATGCTATTTCTACTCACCAGTACGAGCTTATTCCCTTCTTGTGCCAATGTTTACACCTTTTTCATTCTTGTCTCTCAGTTGTCTTTTTCCAGAAATACCTAGCAGTGATCTGTGTCGTGGAGCCCTTGGCCCAAGACAAGCACTCTGTTAAATATACAGTCCCAACATATTGATTTTACAGGTCAGCTGGAACACCTTGGAGGTAAAAAGTCCAGGGAGCCTGAAGGAGGTCATGGACAGCATCACAGCCACACAATTTGGCCCATATCCAATGGCTCTGCACTTAGAAGATTTCAGCCAACTAAAAGCAGCCTTGGAGCACCAGGAAGGTCTGAATAATAACTCTTGAGCATGGTTAATGAAGCTTCTGGGTTTGATGTGTTTCAGCCACATTGTGTGTTCCTTCTCCTTCCAGTCTCCCATCTCTGCAGTGGAGCAGATGGGAATGAATGAGAAAATTGCAAGTGGAAGCTTCTAATTTTCCCTTGAAATTGTCTTGACTTTTGCGTCCCTTGAGGGGTACATGAGTTTGTCGCACAGCAGGCTGGCCAAATTAACAGTGACACCTTCGCAATTGCACAGGGAAAACTGCTTGGCCAGAGCAGAGGGAGAGGATGCTGGGCTCTCAAGGTGTCCATGACCTGCTCCTTCCACTGTCACAGGAGGAGCAGAGGGACTGGGGAGATAAGACAGTATTGAAGACCCTGGAACGGAGTTTCTGAGCAGCAGATGGATTTTGAGAGCAGTTATGGGGCTTCATGGGGTTTGAAGACTGTTCAGAGAGACTCTCTAAGAGAAAATGTGCGTGGCTGGGAGGACAGGCTTCTCCTTCTGTGGAAAAATGTTAATGCGAGGGCCCCAGCTGAGTGCAGGCAGATTCACAAGTGCTAGTGCACAGGCTACAGCAAAGGAAAGGATGAAGCTGTCCATATTTGGAGTGTTGAGTAGTTCTTCTCCTCATGGTCAGAAGATAGGACCAATATCTCTACACTTGAAACTCCCTACATTCAGTGGGGACCAAATCCAGACCAAATACAACCCAAGGGCAGGTCTGCATAGGAGCAGAGCTAGCTTCTACTGATGGAGTGCTGCCATGAAGGATTTTCCCATTGCTTTTTGCAGCAAAAAGCCTGCTTTAGACTAACCACTAGCTCCGTTACATTGGCAGATACTTAAGGAAGAAGGAAGGGCAAGTTGATAGCTCCAGCTGTGCCCAGTAGAACACAGAGGAGAAACAGTACAAGCTTGCAGAACCTGGATGATCTACATGTCAGCAAACAATGGCAGGATGGTGATAGCATTTACCAGCACTGAGAAGCAGAGCCATGTGCAGTCAAATAATTTTTTTCAGTGGATGGTTGGAAATCTTGTGAAAGTAGTCATTACAGTCTTTACAGTCATTACTGTTGTTTTTGAAGATTCACCTTCACTCAAGCTGGGACATGCTGCTCTGTCCAGGATTTGAGAGCTTTCTGGTGGTAGTTGGTGTCTTGCCTTATTTCAGGTCATTTGCAGGCAGAAATTGTCTCAGGGGAGACATTTTTTGATTTCTGGAGTTTCAGCTTTTCTTCTGTCACTGCTCTCCAGCCCTACGCAGCAGTGTAGGTGTCATAGCCACAAGGGCCATTTTACCTTGCTAGACACCCTACCTAGGACAAGATTCTGTGGCACTTATCATGCTTTTCCTCTCCTCTGCTGGGGGTCATTGCCCAAAACTCCTTGAGAAGGCTGAGTCTCTCCCTCATTCCCAGTGAGAAGTGGTGGCACAGCGAGTGTGCCATAGCTGGGCTATCAGCAGCTGCAGCTGAAATCCCAAGGACCAGTGGCCAGAGAGGAGAGAATGGTGCTGCTCTAAGCGGTATCCGTGGGGAGCTAGAACCAAGACATCCAGGGCCATAAGCTCCTTATCTTACACAAACATTAAATTAAATTTAATACAAAGGAGGGAAAAATGAGATTTATATCTTCCAGATTCTGCTGGCTTGGGACGCAAACTTAATTAGAAAGACTGAAATGTCATCATCTCCTGGAGGAGAGTGAGCATCTTTTTCCAAACCATGAACATCTTTCTTGGATGCTCTCACTGGCCAAATAAATATGATCCCTACTTCTTAAATGGCGATGTCTCACTGTAGAGGGTGGGGAAACAACCTAGTGGAAAAAGAACAATCCTCTGTTCATCCTCTAGTCCATTTAGGGAAAATTATTGACCCATCCTGGCCTTACCTAGAGTGTGCAGGTTTTGAAGGGAACCCTGGACCTGACTCTGCTTTTACAGCCATGAAAAGCCGTGGGGAGGGTTGGAGGTATAGCATCTCCAAGGCACACAGCTCCTGGCTGAGGCAGCAGCTGCAGGCAGGACAGGGAGCATATGGAGGAACACAGGTCAATGCCTCTTGGTGTCTGCCTCAGCTGTGCAAGCCGTGAGCTGAGCAGAGCTGCAGTGACAAACAGAGATCTTGTACAAGTAGATGCTGACATCTCCAAGGAGCCTGTGAAGTTTGCAAGTGATTATTTAACACAGCAGTTGATGAGCACTCTGACCTGGACGTCTTCCTAATGAGGTAAGTGGTACCCAGGCTTGTCAGGTGACAGATCTATGGTCCCCAGATGGGTACCTGGTATCTACAGCATGACAAAGAAGTCACAGCAGAGGAGCTGTGGTTGTCCTCAGGAAGTGCAGTAGTTAGTGTTTCTTCCTCAGGGGTACAAAGAACCTAAAAAACTCTTGCCTCTGCCATGGGATAAGAGCCAAGGTCAGACTGTTCCCATGAAGAAGCCAGGTCATGGCAACGTGTTTGTGAAGTGCTTCATGTTTTCCATTCCAGCTCTGCTCCATTCTCTGCAGCATCTTTCACAGCATGGGGAGGGTGTGTGCAGGATGGAAAATAAGAAGGATGTGAGGTGTGAGATGAAAAACAGAGATAGGGTGGAAAGAAGGAGCTAGTGGACGCAGAGGATGCATTAGGATGCTGAGGGATGGAAATGCCCAACTGGAACTGGGAGGTCGCTTTAGGGAGATGTAAGATAATAGAAGAAGGAATGATAGAGATGGAGGGACAGAGGCTGGACAGGTCTGTAGGATTGCCTCCAGACCTTTGTGGTGCTTTGCATTGTCTAAAGCCTGCTCCTGCAGGTCAAAATAGTTGAGGACAAGTGTATGGGGAAGGCAGTGGTGATGGGAAATAGAGAAGATGAAAGTTCAGGACTTCTCCAGAGACACTTGGTCCTGCCTCAGAGGAAGGGAGAGAGGGAGAGAATAGATTACTCTATGATCCTGGATCAAGCAGATTTGACATGTATTTCTGAAGAAGGCTATGCTATACAGTTTCTGTGAAGAGATTCACATTCAAAGAGAGAAGAGAAAAGCCCCTTTTTCTAGCAGGATTCACTACTAGACACTACTGCATGGGACCACTCAAACTGTTGGCCAGCTGAGGTGAAAGCAATCACATCTTACCATAGCAAGAGATAACATGGCAGGATCTGTTGAACATCATGGTGTACCAAAGTGGGGTCTGTAAACTGCTGGCTTTTCCCCATGGTCTGGTTGTGCCAGGGCTTTGCAGGGCTGAACTCCTGTTACGCCCTTGGAACCGGCAGTAGGAGCTGCATAGGCAACCCTCAAGAATGTTTGGAACCCCTTATTCATATCCTACCCCAGCTCTGCTGAGGAGCTACACAGTGAATCTCAGGGCAGTGAGGGAAATCTGTGCCAGGGTTGGTTGGCAAGTATCTTGGACATGATCTTGTCTGAAGGAGCTATGGGATAAATGGAGGCAGACTCAGTCTGAGCAGGCTTGGATTGACCAATCTCTAGGGGCCTGTCCTTAGAGATAACTGATCACCATCTACATTGCTGACAAGCCCAACCCCCAATATCCAGTCAGTTTGGAAAGAAGGTTGGTCATGGGTCAAGAACATAGTCTAGACATGGACCGAGAGACAAGAAGCCCTTTCCAGAGAGGTATCAAGCTGAACAACATAGGTAAGATGCTTCTACGGAAGGCTGAGGGGCTGTGACCTAATTAGGATGGGTTCTTAAGCCTTGTGCCTAGTGGCAGTGGTCTTTCTGATCCAGTATGGCCCACAAGGCATGTTTTCCTCCCAGATGAACCCCATTAAACCATCAATTTCTCAGTTTCCCCTCAATTACCGAGATCAATGACCCCTTAGCTCTGCTTTCCTTCATACATTTCCTGCTTCTTCCAAATGTGGAGCCATTAATTGCAGTTCACTGCTCATCCTAATGTTTCCTCTCTTGCTCACTTTCTCTCTCTCCTGTAATTTACTGGCATTTCCTAAGCACGTTTAGGCTGTGTTGGCAGCTGGATTCTGTGATAAGGTTTTTTGACATCTAGTGATTGTTGGTCGATAACATTTCCATCCCATAATGAAGAGAGGAGGGGGACAAGGAGGGGAAGAATGGAGAAGGAGCGATCTTCAACAGTTAGGAGATGAGATCATTATCTCTTGGAAATATGGGAAAGGTAAAAGTGAGAGTAGAGAGGCAAGGCTGTTGTCACAGCTGCGAACAACCTAATAATCACCTTTCACAGGGCAGGCATTGCCTGGTGGAAATGCAGGTGCCCCAGGGTACTCTGTGCTTTCCTGGCTCCAACTGTGGGGGGTCTCAAGGAAGGAGTCTGATCACGTTGCCGCGGATGTGGTGAGGGAGGGTGAATTATGGGTCTCACTTTCCCTCTGGCTAGGGATATCACCTGCTGTTGGGTCTGCCCATGTGTTCCTGGGTGCCAGCAAGCAGCCAGCCCACTGCTGGGGTCTCCAGAAGGGGGAGGGTAAATGAGGCTCTCCCCTGTGAGTCAAGGGACCACATCTCCCTCTGTCTTCCTTTTCCTTTCAGCTCAGATCTAATTTAAGACCACATCTGCACTGACAGACCTGCGCTTGCAAATTCCAGCCTGGCTGGTGAGCTCAGTGCAGGCTGAGGCGACGGGGTGTGATAAACCTGATAAAAGTCAGAATTTAAGTGCTTGGGTTATCAAGACCCAGCTGCACCTGACATTGAGATGGTAAGGCTTACGGAGTCCTGCTCTGTAGGATGTAGAATTGCTCTTTGGGGATTGCCTTGGCTCAGATCTCCATGTTCTGCTGTGTTTTGCGGGATGGACATGGTCTATATAGGTTGAATGCTCCTGGATGCAAGTGTTGTCTTTGATGAAGAGGTGAAGGTGTTCAGCACAAAAGCTTTTGTGTGGGTTGGGAACCATGGATAGGGCTGTGGATAGCCATTTTCTGGCTGTGACACGGGCTTTTTGTGTGGACTTGGCACGAGGGCTCTCTTAGTCCTTCTTTTTGTCTCTTACACTGCAAAGTGATGATGCTTCATAGTCAGGAAGGTCCTCTGGCCAAGGGCTGCCTATTCCCTGCCTGCCTGGCATGCCAGAGCTTTCTCCAGAGCTCCCAGGCTGATACTTTTCAGAAAATATCAGAATCACAGAATGATATGGAGTTGGAAGAGACCTCTGGAGATTTTCTAGTCTAACCCCTCTGCCAGAGGAGGTCCATCTAGAGCAGGTTGCACAGGAACAGGTCCAGGCAGGTTTTGAATGTCTCCAGAAACAGAGACTCCACCATCTCTCTGGACAGCCTCTTCCAGTTCCTTGCCACCATCAAAGTAAAGAAGTTCCTTTTCATATTTAGATGGAACTTCCCATGTTTAATTTTGTTCCCCAAATCACAAAGCTAGAAGTGCTTTCATGACCTTGGACTTGTAGTATGGGTCTACGCTGCTGCCTGAGCCTTCCTGGGCACTGATCCCTGCCATCAACACCATGGGATATGTGGGCTGAGACTGCAGCAATAACATGAACTGGACAGGGAGGTGCCAATCCTCTGGGAAGTTCATGGTAATTCACACTTGTGTGGAGCAACAGGAGATGAGACAGCACATTGCTCCTGACTCCATGCCCAGTTGGATCTTCAGCTGGAATAAATCAGCTGAGATCCACAGCATGCAAAGATAGACCAGGCTGCTGGGCATCTGTCTGACACTGGCTAATGGCATTGCAGCCTTTTTCAGTCAAAATTAGTGATGGACTTAGCAAACACAGAACTGCTCACTCTTAAGGAACCCCCAGAGCAGAAGATTGATGGCAGCAGGGAGGGTATGCTGGGGAAGCACCAAATACAATTACTGTATTTGTTTGAGGTAGATGCTGATGGCTGCTATAAGGGACTTTTGGTGACCCTTGGTGACCTTTGGTATGGTCATTGTTACCTGCCCTCTGACAGAGCCTGCATCTCTACTGTCTACAAAGAGGGTCAAAAGTGATGGCACATCTTGTTAAGGAGACAGGCTGAAATTCAGATGGGGTGATGCTGGACCTGGGTTTCTTCTGTCACTCCATCACTGGAGCCTAAAGGGTGCTTATCTCTGCTTCTGCCCATGAAGAAGCTTCTGCCCACCCCAAGTTTCTTCCAAAGACCATAAGGGCAGGCAGTGAGGCTCAGAAGCAGCCTCCTCCTTGCAAATCTGCCCTCTGCCACTTCCGACTAGCAAAAATTTTGTAGAGAAGCACTGAAGAGACAAGGCGCATATGGCCATACCCTCTCTGCTCCCACACCTCTCAAGATGGTATCTTTGCCCTTAATAGCTCTTGATAGGATTATTTTTTTTTATGTTCATGTCACTTAGTTGCTTTTGGAATCACTTAAAACTCTTGTCATCAACAAGATCTGCTGGCAACCAGCTTCACAACTTAAATACATATGGGGGGAAAAAGCACCTTTTTTGTGTTCATTTTAAGCCCATAGCCCAGTGAATTCCCTGGATGCTTCTTTGCCCTTGTATTGTAAGCAACAGCAAAGAGAAATACTTAATTTGCCACTTTCTTTTAACCTGTCAGGTTTTTCCTGACACGTCCATTAAGGTTTTTTTCTTGAGCTGCAGAGTCCCAGCTGACTGAGTCATGTTGTCTCCAGAAATGTTCCTTGCCTCTAATCAGTCCTGTCACCTTTCCCTCTGCAGTTTCTAGCCCTGTGTCTCATCTGAGACAGAGGTGGAGGCCACACGCCAAATCCAAGATGCAGCTTCACACATGGGGTTGGAAGAGACTTCTGGAGATCATCTAGTCCAAACCCCCTGCCAAACCAGGACCACCCAGAGCAGGTTGCACAGGAACTTGTCCAGAAGGGTTTTGAATGGCTCCAGAGAAGGAGACTCCACCACCTCCCTGGGCAGCCCGTTCCAGGGCTCTGCCACCCTGAAAGTAATGAAGTTCCTCCTCATGTTTAGGTGGAACTTCTTATATTCAAGTTTGTATCTATTTCCTCTTGTCCTATCCCTGGGCACCACTGAGAAAAGACTGGCCCCATCCTCGTGACACCCAGCCTTTAAGTATGTATAAGAATTGATCAGATCCCCCCTCAGTCTTCTCATTTCAAGACTAAAAAGACTCAAGTCCCTCAGCCTCTCCACGTAAGGATGATGCTCCAGGCCTCTAATTGTCTTTGTAGCCCTTTGTACCCTCTCCAGCAGTTGCCTGTCCTTCCTGAACTGGGGAGCCCAGAACTGGACACAGTGCTCCAGATGGAGCCTCACCAGGGCAGAATAGAGGGGCAGGATGACCTCTCTCGACCTGCTGGTCACACTCTTCTTGATGCACCCCAGGATGCCATTGGCCTTCTTGGCCACAAAGGCACATTGCTGGGTCATGTTCATCCTATTGCCCACCAGGACTCCTAGGTCTTTCTCCTCAGAGCTGCTCTCCAGCAGGTCAGCCCCCAACCTGTTCTGGTGCAGAGGATTATTTCTCCACAGGTGCAGCACCCTACACTTGCCTTTATTGAAGTTCATCAGGTTACTTCACCGCAGCCTGTGCAGTCCCACAGACACTGCCTCCGCTCCTCTCCTAATAAGGCATAACTTTCTGTGTGCTGCTTCGACTGCTAATGAACTGGAAGGCTAAGGCTTTTGAAAACCTGTCCACACCAAATCCACTTTCAGGAGGATGATGGCTGGTTCTCTGCTGGACACAGCTCCGTGCATCTCTCCCCAGGTGCATCGATCACTCTGCCTTCACATGAGCCACGCAGAGCCAGCGTAGCTTGTTCCAACCCTCCTAACTGAGCCAAGTCACGAGATGGAGGCAATAACCTAATTCAGGTTTCTGCACCCCAAATTGGGCAGGGCAAGATGGGACAGGGCCTGCTTTAGACTGCTGAAATAATAATGTCTCTGCTGGTTCCTGAGCTGGTTTTTAAGGACTTCTTAAGACAGTCTCCTCTTCTCAACCCTGCTGCTGTCTTTCTGTCAGACACAAAGCCTCTGCTTCCTCAGCACACCCTTTCTGCCTCTTCCTCCTGCCACTGCTCTTAATCTGGCCCCTCATTTATTGGGTCAAGGAAACATCCTATATGTTCTTACCAATCACTCCAGATAAAATTAATGGGATTTCAGGCTGACAGGACTCAGAAAAGGATACATTATTTGACTGTGAAACATAACCACATGCCTCAGACTAACGAAGAATTACCTGTTGAGAACCAAAAATGAAGGAGAGAAGCTGCTGGATGTTCTGTTTGGTTGTTAATATTATCCAACTTTAAAAACCCCTTAGTTATCAGATTCTGCAGATCAGCTTAAAAAAGAATTGCAAGATCTAAAAAATGGGAAGCATTTGCTCTTTGCTATTTTAGGAACATTGCCCAGCTTTTCTCCACAACTAGGAAAGCAAAGACTGTACTCTAGAAAAAAATCCAAGCTGAAATATCCTGGAAATAGCTCATTTCCACCGTGGGGGAGGGCTTAAGAAAAATGAGCAGTACGAAATAAGCTGATTAAATCTCAGGAACTGTCTTTCCATCTATTCAGCTAGCAGAACAGCAAGGAGAGAGGCAAGTAACACCTGGGGAAGGATGCTTCTGGAGATGCTTGTGGGGAGGATGATCCGGGAATGGGAGATCTAATTTTTGTGTCCTCCTCGGATGTGAAAAAAGAGCTCAAAGGCATTTCTTCACCATCCTCCCAGCAGAGGGAACTATCGGTCCTTCCTGGAGAGAGGTCACTTCTTAGCTTGGAGGTTTTGCAGATCTTCAGGGCACAAGAACCCCGGTAGTTGGGGGCCATAGACTGCTGGCCCATGTGCCAAAGTGGTAGGAAATTTTGGAGGCTTACAGGCCTGTTTCATCTTCCAAATTAGAGTCCATACAGGAGAGGCCAAGACCTGCCTGCTCTTGGGTAGGGTGATGGTAGCTCCTGCTGCCTCTCTCAATCACCTCCTGCCCCAAGAGTGTTCTCTTCAATTTTCTTCTCTAAACATACATTTCTTTAGGAAAGCAAAGGGGAAATCAATACTCTATCTGCCCTAGCACAACCCCTGTCTGTACAGAACCTTCCTGGATTTGCCATCGTATGCCCAGAGCCAATCTTAACTCTGCTTTCTTCCCACCACCCAAGAGGCATCACAGGGTGCTGGGCTGCTGCACCATAATGTTACCTCATTTTTACTTAAGATGCATTATAAAAATGCTAAAAGTAAAAGCCAACCAACCAAAACCTAAAATCTGTAACGGAAAAGTTGTATCTAAGGCAGCAAAGAAAAAAACATACCGGCACACCAGGGTTGCTGTTGCCTAGTACCTTATTTCTGCCCTTTCCCACCTATGCGTTATGGTGCTGTCTTTAATGGCACTCAAATGTACTGTTTTTTTATAGGTCCCCATACCCCATTTAATCCAGGAGGCAGACGCATAAAGAGGACAAATTAAAGTTACCCGGATGGCCATGAATTTCCCTTTTTCCCAGTTTTTTTTTTCGGCTGCCTGACCCTGCAGGCCGAGGAATGTACTTTCTGAGCAGTTTCTATGTGATGCCGCCGCTGTAGTGGTAGAGGCAGCCAGACACACACGCACACACACACAGAGACAGACAGACAGACAGACACACGTTCCCAGTGGAGGCGGTGCGCCCAGGGGGGTTTGCAGGGAGGTGAGAGGCTCCCAAAAAGCAGATCACATCCCTCCCTGCCAGTGCATGAAAACACACAGTGCCGTTCCAGCAAGAAAACAGCTAACGAGAGGGGGAAGCCAGCGTTTTATTGTACGGGGTAGTAGCACAGGAGAGCGAAACACAATAAAAGGCAGATGGCCATATCCCTCGCAACATCAACCTGGCTGGGTTTCGGGGCACTTGGGGTCTATTAGACGAAACTCCTCGGCCGGGGGAAAGGCAGAGGATTTCAGCTCCATTTGCTGACACGGGGCAGGACTGCTGCCAGCAAAAGGTTCACCCTGTTACAGCCTCCTCTGCAAGCTGGGTCTCCCTAAGATATCACTGGAGTTATCACAGGATATCTGTCCAGGTGACCTGGATGCTCCTGTAAATGCCACAGCAATCCTGCTCCCACTCTGGCTGACTGTTGGGCTTTTATGTGTTTGGTTGGGGTTTTTTTATGCCTTTCATGCTGTCCCCCTTTCTGCTTTTCACATCCTCACTTCCAGCCCAGACCCAGTGGCTCAAGGTTCCCCAGGCAGCTGGTACAGCCCAAACCTGTGTGCTCCCATGGTGCTGTGGATGATGGCTCTGTTTGGTTGGACCTCTTGCCAGCCTGGTTCAGAAGCCATCCATGTTTGTTAATAACCAGCGAGTGGCTCTAAGGAGGAGACTAGGGGCCAACATACATGCCTAGGGCCGAAAGAGTGGGTTGTCTTCTGTCCTCTGCTTTGATGTCTTACATTGCATGTCACACCTTAAAGGGGAAAATTCAGAACTCAGTAACTAGGGCTGACTCTTTAGCATTTGCTAGGCATATAAAATGCCTAAGCTGCAGGATCTCTGGGCTCTTTTAGACTGTGTTATTCAGCATTTCCACAAGAAAATCTTATTTTATTTTTTTTTAATTTTCCCAACTTCACGTGAGCTGTTCCCCTTTTCTCACCATTACTCTTTTGATGCTGGCCTCTGGGGTACGCTCAGTTGCTGATGGACCTCAATGTCTTCATCAAAGATGCAGACGAAGGTGAGTTCCCAGGTGCACACAAGCTGCCAGAGAAGAAGTGGCCTGGACTGGGGAATTTGGGCTTGTTTTACTGCAGGGACCTGCCCGCCATCAGTGCAGATGGCATGCTCTGCTTGGACACACTTCAAATCCCCAGGAAATCACATGCTGTTTCCTTCACCCTCCAGCAACCCCTTGTGCTGCAGAAGAGACCCAGCCTAGGTAGCTGCTCCCCAGCTGAAAACCAACCCTCTGCTCATCTTTGCCAGTATTCTCTAAGCTGTTTCCACCTTCATCTTGCTGAAAGACAAGGAGCAGAACCGCACCCCATGCCCCAGGCAAAGGTGTACGTGGCTCGATCCCGCACCACAATGGCATCAGAAGATTTGCTCTCTGATCCTTCCTAATAATTCCTGCCTCTTGCTTTGCAGTTTTCATCACCACAGTTCACCAAGCCAATGGTTCACAGAGGTGTCTGGGGCTCCATGATTTTGTTCCTGTACAGCAATACCTTGATCAGAGCAAAGGAAGTGCTTTGGAAACCTAAGGAAATCTTTTTAATATTCTTCCAGTAGGCTGTGATGGGGCAGAGAGAGAGACTCCCGACTAACACCTGCTGTATAATATACATAAGTACATACTGCAGAGCCTGTCCTCTCTGCCTGCCATCTCTCCGTTCCCCACTGCCAGGTTTCACATGGAGAGAAGTGATCTCTATAAACTCATCACTGCTCCGGGCTGCCAGCACAAAACTTCCCAGCAGGACAGAGTTTGAAATCAGCTGATGCTGCTCTTGTATTTTCCCCTCCCTGGGAGCAGTGACTCCTCTCCAGATGGGACAGCACAGGTGTGTGGGTGTACAAGAAGGCAGTGAAAAACAGGAATTGTGCTATTCACTGTAGGAGAGCTATTTTCCAGTAGGGCTTCTTTCTTTCAAGTAGGGTCACAAAGATGGTCAGAGGGTTAGAGCACCCCTCCTGTGAGGACAGGCTGAGAGAATTGGGGCTGTTCAGCCTGGAGCAGGAAAGACTCCAGGGAGACCTTATAGCTGCCTTCCAGTACTTAAAGGGGGCCTACAGGAGACATGGGGAGAGTCTTTTTATCAGGGAGGGAGTGATAGAATGAGGGCTAACAGTTTTAAACTGAAACACGTGGGATTTAGATTAGATATGAGGAAGAAATTTTTCATAGTGAGGGTGGTGAGACACTGGAACAGGTTGCCCAGAGAAGCTGTGGATGCTCCATCCCTGGAGGTGTTCAAGGCCAGGTTGGATGGGGCTTTGAGCAACCTGGTCTGGTGGGAGGTGTCCCTGCCCAGGGCAGGGGGGTTGGAACTAGATGATCTTTAAAGTCCCTTCCAACCCAAACCATTCTATGGTTCTGTGATTCTATGATTCTTAAAGCAAAGTGTTCCACTGGGAAGTAAGAGCCATGCAGGGAAGAGGCACCACTGCCCTGCAAAGCAGACATGGCACATGAAGCCCAGGAAAGAAGGGGTAAATCACCCCCAGTGCTGTCCCCACCCATCGTTGTGGTAACATGTCACCATGTCTTGTCCAGACCTTGACTCTGTGTTCTTGTTTGCCATACTGTACCTTGCAATGTGATGTTAGAGAAGCACAACTCCAGATGTGACACCTGAAGGGTGTAAGGAAATGGGCTGGCTTGGAATTATGATGTCTCCAGAAAAAACATGAGGAGAGAGGGTGGAGGAAGGGATGTGGGAAGAACCATACGACAGGGTCAGCTCAGGTGTTCGGTTGCTGAAGTGCTGTGGGGAGCTGACTGCCAGAAGACCTGTAGTGAAAGGAAGCAGGAGGCCTTGGAGACGAGAGTGAGGGCAATTTGTATGTGCCCAGTCAGGCAATGGAAACTAATAGGTTAATAGTCAGAGACAGAATCCTGCCTAAATATAACCACTGTGCAGGGTGGTTAGGCTATGTCCCCAGCAGGTCAGTCCGGTCCTGGCCTGACCCAGTCGCAGGGACACGAATAGCCATCTGTGAGTTTTGGTGTGGAAAATATTACTAATTAAAATTATAAAAAAAAGGAAAGCAAAACATCTGTACTCAGCAGCATCTGTCATTCTTGCTTCTTCAGGGCATCGTGCTTGGAAACTTTAAAATGAGGGGTATTTTTAGTTTGAAAAAAAAAAATTAAAAGCATAATTTTAAAATAAAAAATCTCTTTTTTTCCCCTGTTGCTGCCCATGCAGCCATGGAGAAGCTCTTCAAGTGCGGAGCAGAAGTGGGTAGCGAGAGGGCAGCAGTGGCGGCCCCATCCCTTCACATGGAGACCTGGCTCACATCTCCAAGAAGGAGGGATGGCTGAGTGGGGACGCTTTTTGGCTCTGTTCTCTTCCGTGGAACAGATGCCTCCACCTGCTGAAGCGTGGTGTAAATCATGAGGACCATACCAGGTCTCCCCTGACATTTCAATGTTCATTGAAAAGGCAGAAAAGAAAGCAGTTGACACCAAACAGGCATGTAGGTACCACATGAGCTTCCCAGGTGGTCACAACCCCCATAGACCCAGCTCAGCCTCATGGTGCTCCCTTCTGGTATGTTATTCCATTTCCTCAGCCCAGTGCCATCTCGGAGCCTGGGTCTCAGACACCATCCAGCAATGATCCTGTCTCAGAGGCACCATGCACTGCCTCCAGCCTCCAGAGCTGCAGAAAACAGGAAGGAGAAGCCAAACTCTTGCCTAAGCATCCTCCATCCCTCAAAAAAGCACGTTCTTGCTTTCCTCTCTCCTCCCTTTAGTCCTTACTGCCTATTGGCAGAAGCTCCATCTTCTACAGCCAGCACACACTTTGGGAATGGAGGGTTACCAGCCCCAGCTCCATCCTGCAGTTCAATTTGATTCCTGCAGCATTTGGACTGAGCTATCTCCAAAACAGCAAGACTTTTCTAAAGGGAAGTATAGTTGTTTTCAGTTTCCTCATTAATATTTTCTAGCTGTTTTTACCTTCTTCTTTTTTTTTTTTTTTTTTTTTTTTTTTGAGGGGATGGTAAAACTACCCTAGGGCTTGCATGGTTGTCTGCATTAATCTTGAGAATTTTGCAGTTTTTAATTGGGAACATGAAAGATTGTGAATGAAGTAAAAAAACTCTGTCTGGAGGTATGAGGCTGTGGTAAATACAGAAAGCCCAAGGAGGAAGGGCTGGCAGGGAGGTTTGGGCTGCTCTGTAACACCAGTGAGTGCTGCAGAATGCTGGCCAAGGAAGCAGGTCTCTGCATTCTCCAGGCTCTCCTGTGTCCCGTGGATCACTCATGGTGGTGGTACTGGACTTCGAAAGTAGACCCATTGCTTATTTGCTGCTGCTAAGAGGAAGGGCAGTTGTATATCTTCTCCACCCAAGGTGAACATAGAGCTAGGGAGATTCAGGTGGGAAATGCCAGGTTTTATTCAATGGCCAGACATTTTCTTCACCCTTGGGACTTTCTTTATTATGTAGACTCAAAATAAATCATTTTTAGGAGCAACCTGTGATGTATAGCTGCTTTTCATCCATATTTAGGTGCCTACATGTCAAAGCACCACTGTGAAGGTGCAGGGGAGATGTTGTCTTCCCTGGAGCAGATGCCTCTATCTGCTGAAGTGTGTTGTTTCGTCCCTATTTCTCAACAGCTCACATGGAGGGGAGCCGCTGCTGGGAGGGTTTGGGGGGTTTTAGATTGTCTTCTGGAGTGTTTCCAGCTCTGCCTGGCCAAGGAGCCGGGGTGTGCCAGGTGTGTGTGGGGACACGAGTGTGCACAAGGACACGAGGAGAGCCCCCAAGCCTGTGAAGCTGGGAAGCCGTTGCGAGGACAGGAGCGCAGTCCCCGCGTTGCCTCAGCTGCAGCCCATTAGCTGACCATGCTCTCTGCTCCTAAATCATTTCCTGAAGAGCTTTTTTTGGTTTTGGTTTTGTTTTTTTTTTTTAAACCAAAAAAGAAAAAAAATTCCCCCTCAAGATGGTGGGGGGGAAAAAAAATAAAATAGAAATGGTGAAAAGTTCAAACCCAGCCTGGTGTCCTGGCTCTGATTTTTGTGCCCAGCTCCATCTACCAGGAGCCGTGCCCGGGTGTGCGAGGGGTAATGCTGTCAAACGCTCCCCTCCGCGGGGGTGGGAGCCCAGGGACTCAGACTGGAGCTTTTGTCTTTTTTTTTTTTTTCCCTTTTTTTTTTTTCCTGCTTGTGACTTTTTAGCAGTCCTTAGGGGACATTCCAAGTATGTGGCCAGGCATGGAGATAGTTTAAAACACATTAAGTTCACGGACAAGGTGTCATTAGGGCTTCTTTGGAGGGGGAGAGAGGGAGGAATTATTTGAAGTTCATTTGCCCAGAGGGAGTGCTCTCTGAAGAGGAATGGTTTTGGGGCACGGCGGGTCTGTTTCAGGGTTTTTGCTCTTCCTGCGACTTCGAGGAGCTGTTTCTTTTGAAGACGTCGGTTGTTACGGTGCGGGACGGGGAACAGAAAGCATCAAGAGTATTTTGCCTGCTCTGCCTTTAAAGTTACTCTCCCCAGACTGTCTAGGAGAGCCGGTCGGAGCCCCAGAGTCCTGTTTCATGGGAAATATCGACCCCTTTGTTGTTGTTTTTCCAAATAGGAATGAAAAATGTAAATTTCTGGTCAAGCAAACATTCCTCAGGGCTGTTCTGGAAAATTGAAGTGACACTTTCTCAGCATTTTTGTTTTATTAAAATTCAGCATGCAAATTGGGTGTGTGATATATATTACATAACATATAGTGAGTGAGTCGCAATAGAATATAAAGTATAAATATAAACTCCAAATTGAATGGTTTCCTCTAAATATGTTACCAAAATGATACCTTTCTGGCAAAAGGTTTGGATTCTACTGAAACAACTTCTTCTCCTTTTGTTTTGGAAAACTCGACTGTTGAAAATAAATCTGAGCCATCCGCAGGCATTGTCCCAAGCCAAGCCTGCCTTTCCTTGGGGCCATCTTTCCATCAGGGCTATCTCCTCCGGGAGGAAAGGGCTCCTTCCACTGTTTCCTGCTCACTTTTTGGAAAGGCGTCCTGGTGGCAGGGGCAAGGGCTGGATTTTTGCCTGGACTGCTGGGCTCTGGTTTGATATGCATCACCCACTTTCTGGAAGAGACAGCAGAAAATTGGCCTGACATGGAAAAGTTGCTGGTTTTTTTTCTCTGTAATAAGTCTGCAATAAGTCCCGTTACAGAGATGGTTTGGGGTTTTGTTTCCTTTCTTTTCGTGCTCTTGCCCATTTGAGGAATGATGCAAGGGAGCTTTTCCCTCCCAAGGAGAAATGTCATGTTTAATACAAGTCAATGCGTGTATTAAAATGTGTCCCGGAGGATGAAGAAGATGAGGAAGGCAGGTAGGCCTGGGCTGGCAGTCCCTAGTGGTGCAGGAAAGGCTGGTGGACTTTGAAAGAACTTATCTAGCTTAATACCTGACCACTCAGCAAGCTGGGGGTCCAGCCAGCCCTCCTACACGTAAGCCCATGGTCTGCCCTGGGAGGTTGAGGCATGAGGCACCAACTTAACATGATTTGCCTGGGGGTCTTGTTTCCACAAACCCTTCTGGATTTTGTCATTATATATTAAAAAAGGAAAAAAAAGCAACAAACACGAAAATTGCCCTGCCTCCTTCAAGATGGGATATGGGCTCTTTTAGGTTATAAGCCCTGGAGATTGATGAACCTGCCTGCAAAGACTTCATTCGTGCACCTCCTGGGCTGGAGCGATATAACCCAGCCACAGTGCAGTGTGCCTTGCCAGTGCTGCAGTGGGGTCATGTGTGGGGACAAGGACAGAGTCCAGGGGGGCTCTGCCAGTCTGTGCAGGGACGACTGAGTTGGGCTGGCACCGGGCTGGGCAGTGTGATGGGCATCCAGCTAGGACTCAGCTGCTCTTGCTTGTGTCTGTGACACTGAGTCAGTGGCACGTGGTCTGGGGCACATCCCACACCCCTGCCTGCCTCACTTCTCTGCGTCTGAGAGATGGGAGAAGAAAACATGAGTCTGCAAATGGCCTCTGGGGAGCTGCTGTTGATAGAGCATCATTGGAGAGTGTTTTGCCACTGGCCTTGCTCAGGAAAGGCTCTGGATTAAGGTCCATGGAGACTTATGTCTATTCCCTCCATTTTACATCAGCCTTGAGCAAGAACGAAAACCCAGGGCTGGCCTATGGGACACCAGCAGGTTGGTTGCTCCTGTCTCTGGACAGAGCCAGCCAGTGGAGGCACAAGTTCCTGAGACAGATGTAGTAGGATCCCTATCACTCGCAACATCACCTGCACCCCACATTCAGCACGGGACCAGCATGCTGTGGGCTGGTGGCACCACTCTGCCTTACCCCAGCACAGGGTCAGCCCTGGCTGGGGCTGCAAATAGCTCTGGTACCTGTGAAAACTCAACAGTTTACAGGAAAGGGCAGTTTGCTCTTCAGCTAATCAAAAGGGAAGGAGATCAGATCTGGACTAACTTCTGAGGTTTCCACAAAACCTGAGTACTTTCCCAAGCACTTCAAGAAGGGAGAAAGGAGCGTTTGAAGGGATAGCTGACCTCATGTTCAACCTCAGCACGTGAGGTTGGCCATAACTGCTGCCAGTCTGCCCCAGGCTCAGAAGATAAGTAAACCTGAGCTTCCCAAGCCTGTATTCTGCTTCTCCTTGCCTCATGGTGAGGCTGGTGGGGTGTGAGCCCCTGGGGAAGGAGCTTGGTGCAGGCTACAGCATGGAGCTGAAGCCCAGCTGCTGCAGGGCATCTGAAGGCTTGAGAGATGCCACAATGTGGGAAGGAGCCCTGCAGCTTCCCAAAATACCTCTCCTTCCCACCCACCACCCCTTTGGTGACCCAGACAGCATATGAGGTGGGGCTACAAGCTGCCTTTCTAAATTCTCACAGGAACTGAGGGAAGTTGGGTTACCTATGTGAGCAGTTGCAGGATGGTTTGGGGAGGTGTATTTTCTAATGACAATCACTCCGGTAAAGGCTGCAGGAGAAATTCTGTCCTCAGCCTCTCTTTTTGGCCTTCCTAAAGAAGTCACCAGATTGGCAGGTTAAATCTGGGGCAAGGTAAGTGTCCTGACAAATCTAGAATTAAGTGGGGTGAGACCTGAGTCTCAGCTCTGTGGGAAGGAGAGGTGGCAGCACCACCCCAGGAGGGCACTGATTTAAAAATAAAAACCTGCAATTTTTAAAAATATCTTTGTAACAGTAAAGAAGAAGTCATGAGGAGTATGGGATCTGGGATCAAACTGGCTGTGATCAAAGCTTCACCTAGAAAGCTGTTAAATGCAAAATGCTGCTTTGATGACAGGTTACCAATACAGCAGCAGACAGCCTGTCCCCTCCTCCACAAAGAGGCATCAGCCCCCAGCTCTGCAGCATCCACACTACAACAGGGATGTGCTTGCTGGGGCAAACAATGCCATGGAAGAGACTATTTGATCACTCAGGCTGGTGTCCATGGCATGGAAGTGTGTGCCTTGCCTCTCCCTCCCAATATTTCAGGGCAGACCTAGCAGCTATGAAGGTGAAGACCTCAAACTGTGCCCCCCGAGGCTATAGGAGAGCCCAACTAGTCTGCTCTGCTGCAGCCAGCCTCAGTGGGACCTCAGAGACTATCCAGAGAAGGGCAATGATCTTAATTAACTGCATCCATTTCTAAAGCAGGATGTCTAAAATTGGTTTTCCCCATCTCTGCCCAGCGCAGCCCAGGGAGAGCATCCGCTCTGCAGGGCTTATGGTGAAACCACAAGGTGAGGCACAAAGGGTGGAGGCAGAGGACCAAAAAGGTAGCCAGGAGATAAATGTGCTTAATTTGATGAGCAAATTACTACATACATAGGAAGAAGGTGAAGGTGGTTTCATTGCTGTGACAAAGTACCTAGGCAAACACAGAATTTAAGAGAAATTTAACATCTTCTATCAGACTAACTAGCATAGTTGGAAAAAAGCAACTGTTTTTGGGGCACGCCAGACCTTTTCCAGGTCTCAAATACAAGGAGCAAACTTCAAAGGGAAATGCAAATGGAGAAGCACTGCTAGCAGCCTAATTGGACTTGTTAATCAGCTAGGCTGTTGGAGTGAAGAAGTAGCAGCATAGGGCAGAGCCCGGCTCCTGCCCCACTGAGCAGCTCACTAGATTGCACCAGATCAATTGAAAAAAAAATAGAAACAATGCAGGCAAATTATCTGCCCACCTGTGCTGTTCAGGTGGCAGGCCTCCTGGGAACGGGGTCTGACCAGTTTTGCTGGTCCAGCTTTCATCCACACAGGGTGCCAAGGGACATGACTTGAGTATGGGGGAAACTGCTGCACCCCGAGAAGCTGCAGAGCTGAGCTGGGTTGGATGAGCACCCTGATGGGTGACCTCATTGGGTTTCACAGACATATCACAGAAGTGACCAGAGATGGGATTTTTCCTTTTTACCAAAATCTCTGATTTTTGTCCAGCAGAGGCAATTCCAGAGACTTCACTGAGCTGTTGCTTTGTGGAAAATGTGCTGCAATAAATTAGGAAACCACCCTATTTCTGCCCACTGAAAACCCCTTCAGGGATCACAGCCCCAGGGCTGCTGTCTGGGAATTGAAGAGGGATTCGTGCCTGGCACTGCTGAACCAAAATAGGGATGTCTGCCCCCCACCATGGGAGAACAGGAACAGGCAGATATAAATCCCAGAAACACCTGCTCCCACGAAGGAATTTTGTTCAGTCCTGAAAAGCCTGACAGTCTCGTTTTGATATTTTTGGTCACTACAGAAGATACCTTTCAGCTTTCCGAGCCTGAAACATGCTGCTGAAACTTCTTGAACTCATCCCAAGTGATTGGAGCTGGGTTAGCATCTCCTTGGAGCTGGACATTCCTCCTAGAGCCCAATGCCTGTTATTCTCACCGAGACCTTCTCCTGGCTATGGGGCTGCATCTTCCAGTGTCTCTCTGGGTCACTGGGAGGCCTGTCTGGAGCAGCCTGTGCTACACTGTGAAGAATGAGGCTTTTCTCTGGAAAAAGGGGGGAAACTCTGCAAGTAGGAGAGGCTAATTCACTGGCTCTAGGAAATACAATCCCTTGTGGGACCACACTGGTAGATTTACAATTCCTCATCCCTTTCGCACAGCAAGAAAAGTTGCAAGACAACTTCTTGCCAACCTTGAAATGCAAATTTCTGGCATTTCTGGAGGTAGCAGAGGGCAGAGCTTTGCGCTGGGACCGTGGTAGCAGCAGCGGTGTATGACTGGCAGGAACTGATTTGAATAATTGGGTGTCACGTCTCTATTTTTCTTTCAGTTTAGCTACATGTGCAATTAATTAAAATAATAACCTAAACGGTCTCCTGCTGGGGTTGTGTTTGCTGCTCTGCTTCAGTCTGCCATCAGTGCTGCTGAAAGAGTTTTATCGAGAGCTGCTTCTTGCTGAGAGGAGCTCGAGCAGAGGAAGGCTCTCGCAGCAGAAAAACATTTAATGCTCATGGTGTCTGCTCTCTTCCCACCCGTGTTGTCTGGGTGGTGGATAGACAATAAATAGGGCTTTAATGTATCACTTCCCACATTCTCCCCTCACCCTGCGCTTTGCCTGGCATGGAAAATCAACTTGTCTCTGTGTCATAGGAGATGTGGTCCCTGTCCTGCATCCAAGGCAGCCTGGCAGTGCCACAGGAGGGGTTGTGGAGGGTGCTTTGAAATCAGAAACACCCCCTGCGGTGTAAGCACAGGGTAGCCCTGCATGTATCTGATGACAAAGTATTGGAACATAAGAGCTTTGCTGCTGAGTGGTGCCCCAAGACCACTCAATAGACCATCAGTGTGCCCAAGACTCCAAACACTGAAGTTTTCTTGGGAGTGTCATCTCCTTCTCAGATTAACTATTTCCACCATCTCATCACATGTATAGCTGCCTCCAGACCCAAGCTGCGTAATTTTGCTGCCTGTTTCCAGCTGCATTCCCTTCTTCACCTCTGCTCTGCATTCCAAGGCTGGCAGATGCCCTCAGCAGCCTTTGCAAGAGGAGAAAGCTCTGGTCCACAAAGAAACCATCAGAGGATCTTCATTCATTCACAGTCCTCCCTAAGCAAAGGCCAAGATTTGGGTACACACTGTGCTGACCATATTCCTTGCAGGATCATGGTGCAGCTTGTGCTGGGTGCTCCCACACTGCAGATCTCTGTGGAAGAAATGAAATTACTTGGTTGACTACGCTCCCATTTTTCAATCCTCCCAAACACCCTTTCTCTGCAAGCACATGCTGCTACAGTGGCAGCAGGAGCATACTTTAAAAAATCAGGATGCTTAAACCCAAAGCCTTTCCCTGTTGCCACGTTCATTACTAGTATAAGAAATATTGTTCCCCTGCAGCTGAGTGCATTCGCATCTCATCTTGCTCCTTTTTCCAGTTCTTTTCCTTGCCTGGCTGGTTCCCTGTCAGCAGCCAACACTAATCTATCTCTGGCAGTCCTTTCCCTCCCTGCTTTAGTATTAAGAATGCTTGGGATACAGGGTATTGACCAT
Organism: Scolopax mira; assembly: GCA_004320125.1. Taxonomy (NCBI): domain Eukaryota; kingdom Metazoa; phylum Chordata; class Aves; order Charadriiformes; family Scolopacidae; genus Scolopax; species Scolopax mira. The sequence goes on along the minus strand of BJBW01001065.1, from coordinate 55,860 downwards.
GATGCCAACCAGCCCCTCACCCCACAACCCCTGCCGGCTTCTGGCTGAGTTGGCATAGGGTTTAGGGGCGAGCTGGCAGGCAGAGCTGCCTATCCTGAGATGGCCCTTCTCATCTGGGTTTGCTTGGAAAAGGCTGAAGCAGCCTGAGCTAGATGGGCAACAGAAGACAATGTTAGAGATTAAAGCGCCTGGCTGGCAGGGGGAAGACGATAAACTTGTCCAGAAGAAATTGAATTGGGAAAGCAATCAAAATTCAAAGGTTTTTTGCTTAAACCAACTGACCGGAGCAGAGCCTCCAAGCCTTTAAACAGCATTCATAACCTTTAGGGCCAGTGAGGACGATTTTGATCATTTGGTCTGACTTCTTTCTTGGTGCAAGTCTGGTCCCTCCTGCCAGCCTGAGGATTTATGCATTAAGCACAACTTCTGTACCTCTTTTAGGACAACAGCCTGTATTGATACAGACAGACCAAGAGAATGGTGAGTCTTACATTCTCCTCTGTGGTCCATATGTGGAAATTAAGCTGACTAATAAATTCTTTGAATAAAGAAACACTGTCCCATGCTTTGGGACAGTGAGGACCTGCTTCTGCACCCAATTCTGGGCTCAGGGCTCAGACCCTGAAAGGTGTACCAGGAGGAAAAGCCAAAACATTGAGCCAGAAGAGAACGGAAAGGAATCCAAGATCTCCACTGCTTGGCAGAATGGTCTTACTGCTCTCCCCTCACCCCATTACCTGAATATAAGAGTGGATGTGCTTTTCTTTCCATCCCTACTTAAATTAGTGCTGTGGGGACAGCCATTACAACCTCACCCAGAGCCCTGACCTCCACAGAGGCCTCTCGGTACAGCTGTGGACTACAGAGGATGTCACTGCAATTATTTATCACTTACTACCTCCGTGAGTGATATGGTGGGAGCTGTTACAGACCATGTGCCACTGTTGCAGCACGTTCATAGTGTGGGCTTGAAATGGCGCTCCTCAAAGGGTGGTGGAGGGAAGATGCCTCTCTTCTCTGGCCCTGACAGGATCCAGATGCTTGGGAGATGCTGAGAAACAGAGAAAGGAGAAGACCCAAATTGGGGTTTGCTCCCTGGCTGCTCAGAGGTGGCAAGAGCTCCTGGGAAGAATCCAGCTGGTGGGATACACACATGGGATGTTGCTGACCTTGGCACAGCCAGAATGGAGCAGGACCACTAGTGGGGACAAGCTGGGATATGGCACATTGACATCTGGGCTGTCCCAGCCTCATGAGGAAATTCAGTTGTTTCTCTGTTCCTTGACCTCTCCTCTTGCCTCTACCTGCCTCATCTGATGGGTTACATATCCTTGGGGGAGCAATAGCCTCACCAGCTGGCTGAGGGGTATCTGTTACCTTGCTCTCCTGTCTCCACAGATATCACAGGGCCATTTCATGATGGGAGCCAAGTCCTGTCCTGGGTACGCTCCTGGGGCAGCAGCCAGTACAGATCTCAGATGGGAGCCCCCACACTCCTAAACCCAGGTACACACACCCAGAAGCAAAACTGGTGCTCAAAACCTCTGATGGAGCAAGAGCCACTTGGAGGAGTTGGAAACTTCTGTCCAGGCATCAGATTTAGCAAGGGTCTCTGTCATCCTACACTTCAGAGAAAGCTTGTCTCCATTAGAGGCCCCACATCCAAGGATCATAGAATCAGAATATTTTGGGTTGAGCAGAACCTCTAAAGGCCTTCTAGTCCAACCTCCTCTGCAATGAGTAGGGACACCTTCAACTACAGGTGATTGCTCAGAGCCCTGTCCAACCTGACCTTGAATGTTTCCGGGGACGGGGCATCTACCACCTCTCCAGGGAACCCGTGCCAGTGTTTCACCACCTTTATTGTAAAAAGTGTCTTCATTATCTCTCATATAAATATATTCCCTCTTTTCATTTAAAACCATTAGCCCTCATTGTATAGCAACATGCTCTGCTAGAAAGTTTGTCCCCATCTTTCCTGTATGTCATCTTTAGGTACTGACATGGTGCAATAAGGTCTCTCCGGAGCCTTCTCTTTTCCAGGCTGAACAACCCCATCTCTCTCAGCTCTCCTGAGGGTGTTCCACCTCTCTGATCATCTTTGTGGCCTCTTCCAAACCTTCTCCAACAGGTCGATGTCCTTCCCCTGCTGAGGACTCCAGAGCTGGATGCAGTACTCCAGGTGGGGTCTCACCAGAGTGGAGTAGAGGGGCAGAATCCCCTCACTCGACCTGCTGGCCATACTTCATCTGATGCAGCCCAGGATATGGTCTGCTGACATCTCTCGTACTAACTCAGGAAAAGATCTGAGAAAACAGAGTTTTGGTTCGTTTTCCTTCTTTTCTTTTTTTTTTTTTTTCTTTTTTTTTTTTTTTGCCCCTGCAAGCTCAGACCCTCGGTGCTCAGTCCAGTCCCACGGCAGCCTGGGGGGAAGCAGCTCAGGCTGAGCATCGCCTCCCGAGATGTGAGCCCACCCTCGCCCCCCTGCAGCCGCTCCGCAAGCCCGGAGCCCCTCCAGCGGTCCCCGAGCGGGCCCTGCCGGGAGATGGCACTGCAAGCAAGGACAACGATCCCGCAGCGCTATCAGGGTGGCAGGAATCGCCGAAGCAAAAAAAAAAAAAAAAAAAAAGTCCTTTTATTCGTATTTTTCCCCTCTTTCCCCTGAGACCTTGCTGGAAAAAAACAGTCCTCTTGTCACTTGTGATGGCTGCATCCTCGCCGCTTAGTAACACTTCTTTCATGCCAAGAGAAACCTGCTGCTAACGAGGCAGCGGGAAGTGAGAGGGATGGTTGGGAATAGCAGGCACATCTCTATCAGCAGATGAGGAAAGCAGGATGGAAGGGGGAAAAGTCTCTGCCTGTCCTTAGGGGATGAAGACCCTCTCTTCACGCAGGAGGTCTGCACTCTCAGACTCTGCCTCAAACCCTCCAGAGCATCAATATTTCAACCGCAGCCTCCTCCATCTCCAAAATCATCCAAAACTTACATGGGAGCTTGATTTTTTTTCCAGATCAAACAAAGAAGCTGTGCAAATATAATGCATTTCCCCTTCTAGGTGGGAAGTTTTGCTAAAGTGGTTGTCAGGGAATCAAAATTTACAGCACCTGAAATTTTGCTAACTTGCTGTTTTGCGTTGAGGTATCAAGGGAGATGCAGATTTTCTTGTTTCTCCTGAGAGCTTGAATCTCCACCTGGATGAAACTGAGATATTTCGGCAGCCTTTTGCGATGCCGGCCCAATTTCCCAAGGAAATTTCATGAGCTTTTCCACACCCTGCCAGATTTTTCAACACCTTTCAGGAAGTCACAGCTGAACAGTTTTGGTCAGGGTAGTTTTGCGCTTCAGGGAGAATATTTGGACCATTAGGTCTTCTCGGCAGATATCTGAATGCTCCAAGGACCAGTGTTTCTGCTCCCCAGCGGTGCATTGTCCCAGGCAGCAAGGTGTTCCCAAAACAGGCGGTATCATGCAAACCAGTGAGAAGGCACCCATCAGTTCTCTTGTGAAAACAGATGTGTTTGGGCTGAGATAAAAGACTTCTAGTCGAGGCTGTTTTAAACTTTTTTTTTTTTGAAGGGGAAAAAAAAAAGCAAAGCTTTTTTTTCAATTGGAAATTCTCAAAACTGAAGTTTTGAGAACAGGGACGTGTTAGTGCCCTTCCTGCTCTGAGGAGATGATAAAAAGCAATTATGCAATTTGTCTTAATGTTCCCTTCTGGCATTTTTGCAAAAAAAAAATGGGTCTGGTTCTCAGTTTTGAGCAGGAGCCAAATGAATCTGTACTGAAAAAAAAAGAAAAAGAGTAGTGTTGAAGGGTCACAACTGAAACATGTCAACATGGGGTAAACAGGCAGGTGTGCTTAACACCCTGCAATTTTGCCAGGCTGTGGGAGAGAAAAGCAAACATTTGGCCAATTTTGGTCTTGGCAGTGGTGAGGCTGAGCAGGGGGATGGCTAGGACACGGCTAATGGAGGAAAGGAGATGGAGGAAGATGGCAGAGGATGCAGGAGCAGTGAGGAGAGTATTTTTCCTTTGCTATATAAGGTCTCTGTGGTGTATAACTGTGTCCATACTGTTGTTGTTAGTGACCATAGGTGTCATCCATCCTCAGCATATAAACATGCCCCATGTAGAGGCACCAAGGAGCTGTGGGGTGAAGCTGGGACTTAGTTCAAGAGGGTTTCACTTGCTTGGGTGATCTTCGGGGCTGACAGGAGTTTATCCTTAAGACTAGGGAGGAGAAACCCAGCAAATCACTGTAAGAAATGCATCTTTGAAAGGCTGATACTCACTGAGAGCCAAATGGCAGGGAGGAGGGCACAGAATGGAGATGGTGGTGGCATCTCTTTCCAGGCATTGTATTTGCAATGGTGATTTCCCACTGTGGTTTACCCTTCCGAATGCAAGGAACAGGAGCTCATGGGGGCTGCTGGCAGAGATGGGGAGCTCTCTCTCCTCTCCTTTCTCTGCTCCCCTCACCCGGCACTGATGTTTCCCAGGTGTTTCTGAATTGCAGAGTTTGAAACTGAGTCACCTTCGATTTTTCCTGACATTTCCCAGAATTTTTAAAACTGCAATATTATATTTACTCCAAATGTGTGTTTCTGTGGGAATCGTGCTTTTGAGCTAAAGGCAAAAAGTGAAACAAAATTAATCCCCCTCCCCCCCAAAAAAAACCTTTTGAAAATCATGGGGGCAGGGGTTTGCAAATTCCTTACCAAAAGACATTCAAAAAGCAGCTCTTTCACTTTTTTTTTTTTTTTCCTTTAAACCCAACCTTTTCATGCTAAAAACTTCAAACTGCTCTAATCCCCGGCTTCTGCTTTCTATGTGAGGAGGATGACTCGTGATAGAAGCCAGTCTGGCAAGCAGAGCAAAGAGCCACGCTGCTGCTGCTGCTTCTGCTGCTGGCCTGCCTGGAGGTGTTAATCCACAAGGAGATCGTGGGGGGATGAACCAGCCATGCCAGTGTGGGCCATACCTTGGGACAGGCTCACACATGTCCTGCGCCTGGTTGGGGTTTGTGGCAGGGGTTCCCAATCCAGGCAAGAGCCACAACCATCAGGACATCCTGGCTTTCTCAATGGCAATGAGAGCAGCCCTGCCATGTGTGGACCCTATGGTGGTTTGGGTGCAATCCTGTCAACAGGAGGGGCTGGGGTAGGGTGCCTGGGTCCCCTCCTGAAGGTGGACACTCACATCCCTCCGGACATCTCCATGGCCCTCTGACAGCACTGCCCCACGCCTATAAGATGTCCTGATTTGTTGGGGAAAAAAAACCTACCTGGCAAATACACGTTATTATGTGGATTTGGTTATGGTGATGATTTCACAGTTGAGCATTGCAACACCCATCCTGTAATTTAGGATATTAATGAAACAGAGATACAAAGAATGATCACGGTAACAACTCGGTTCTTGCCTGAGATGATGAGGAGTTGTGCTCGCGACACCAAGGGAGAAAAGTGCCGAGGGGAAACCTTTTCCAGACCCCTCTCCTGTTGTTCCCCGCTCAGGAAGACATATGCGAAAATGTATTTTAAATATGGCTTTCATTTCATCCTGAGCCTCTTCCGAGTGAGGAGCTGGCAGCAGTGGGCCATGTGCTGAGTGGGTGATGGGACAGACGTTATTTATAACAGGTGTCAGGCGGTACTTTGTCATCGAAATCTTACCCGGCAGTAGCAGCGAGGGGTCTCGCCACACGCTGGCCTCCGTTTTCCAGGAGTGGTTTGATAACAGCAGGCACCGAAACCGACATCCTCGCTGCACGTGGGAACTTAGCTCACGTATTTCAGCTGACCCCTCCGAGCCCTGAGACATCCCAAGGCGTGCTCTTCACTCAGGTTCCGAGCAACTGGATGTCCATGACCAGGGTCGCATCCAAGGATGGGTTTTCCCCGCCGTGGAATCCTTTGCATGCACGTATGACCCCATCACACCCAGTCCAGGCTCTGGGAGGTCCCCCGGGCCCCTCCTCGCTCGCACCTTGCTGCACAAATGCACACAAGTGCTCACCAGCATCAGCCTTCCCAGGCAAATGGGTAACAGGCTGGAAAGCTACAGCCAAATCCTGCACTTATTATCTCCATCTTTGTCTTTCGCATGCACCTCCCACCGTTCCCCTCTATCTACACAGGAAGAAGTTTGGCAAATGTAATAAAGACAAGGTGAAGTTTTACATAAAATAATCTCTCCTGCCATGAGTCCTGAGGAATTTTAATCAGTCCAGGAGAACCGGCAGAATTCCTTTGCCTGCAATCTTTTCATGATCTTGCTTTCCCCTCTTGTTCCTCGTGGGGAGCATTTGCTGAGAAGATGATTAAATCGGGCTGGTAAAAAGGCTCGTCGGCTCCGTAGCTCCCATCTTTTCCTGCTTCTTTGCAAGATCATTTGTACTTTTTTCTGGCCTGCGGCATGTCAGGTCAGCGGCTTTCTTTGCCTACCCTGTACGTTTCCTCACTATTGTTGTGGGGTTTTTCCCCCTCCGGAGAATCTCTTTTGTGCAAAGGCAAGAGACAAGGCTCCTAGCTCAGCCTGCTGTGTTGTTGTTTGCCTGAAGTCCAGCAGGAATGCAAGGAATGGTTCCCCACGTCTCCTATTCACCTTGCTCCTGCCGGTGGCAAGGGGTCGGGCAGGGAGGGGGGGGACACACGGGTATTTTGGAGAAGTCATGAGCAAGGAACTCAGACCTCGGGGCCGATGTGAACACAGGGATTTTGGAGGACTGAAACTCATCTGCGTGTCGCCTGCCAGTAGTTCAGTGCAGGAATTTGGGCATTTGGCTTTGAACAAATGATTCACCAGTAATCATTCAATCAGCTCTCCCAATGGTTGAATAATCTGTGAGTAATTTAGTCAGATGTTTGCCACAAAGTATCAAACAGTTTGGAAAGACACTGGCTCAGATTCTCACCTTATATATACACAACTTTGGGGTACAGCTAGGAAAACGCTGTCCCCGGGGTTTTGGCCCTGGGTGCCCGAGGGAACTGTGTTGCTTTAGAACTGGCAAGTTCCAGAGCCAAAAGTTCAGGATCTCACCGTGGCTCAACTCTGTTGTACACTCACCGTGCAGCTGGGAAGCGTCCTATCTCCTGCTAGGGGTACCACTGCTGCTGGAGGCAGGGGCGCAGCACCTAACGGGGTAGTGATGCTTTTGGTGACAATCTTCTGGTTGAGCAATGATGTACAGACTTGTGATGAGCCCCTTGCTTTCTCTTTCTGGGAGACAGTGGATGGGAAAAGCAGCCCATGGTGATGGCCTGATGCCAGCTCGTAAGCTAGCAGAGAATCATTGCCCCAGGTCCAGCTCCCTTCCTGGACCTATTGGTGCTGCAGCACCACCTCACCCCTGTCCCCACCACACCACCTCCTCTCCTGACACATTTCCCAGTGGCGTCTGAGAGTTATTTGCTTTTACTCCTTCTTTTTCCACCCTGGATCCCGACGGACAGCAGAGCTGGAGGGACGAAGAGGGGGAAAAAGAGGTTGGGGTTTTCTTTCCTCTTCTTGTATTTCTTGTCCAGAGCCTCTGGGCAGGAAGGTCATTCTCCAGTTCTGCTGCAACCTGCTGAACAGTGTCAGACACATCCCCTCTCTGCTCTTGGTTTTTCCTCCTGCTTTTTCAGGACCTGCTATTATCTGTCACAAATTCCCCCAGAGCGCCAACATGCTGGTTATTCTTCAAGGATAAAACCAGTAACAATAAACAGATAATTTATTGTGGATCTTCATCTGAGACAAAACATCATTATTTCCATCCAATTAATAGCGGCTTTTAGTAGCATCAATGAAAAACTAGACAAAAACTGGCTTTCGCCCAGCCCCCTTCCTCTGCCTGTGTGACATTGTGTGAGGCCAGGACTTCAGGGAGAGGTGATATCTTTAATTTGATCAACATATATCTAGTTGGAACAAAACAGATCAGATTTTGTAGGTTTGCCCAAAGATTACCTTCTCCTTTTTTTTTTTTTTAATTTTATTTCTTTTTCTTTAACAGGAAGAAAGTTTTGCTGTTGTTGCTACTGCTGTTGTTTTCTGCAGTCCAGGAGAAGTCCTGGGATGCCAGGGAGAGTGGGAACATGCCAATGGGAGTATTTCTCTCAAGTCCTCTCCACAGAGTTTTCTCGCATGCGTTGTTTCCTGAGTCACGGGGATTTGTGCTGGGAACGTTCAGTTATCTGGAAGCTGAAACAGCCCTTACTGCTGACCCGAATGCTGATGTCCAGGGAGCAAGCACCCACAGCCCTGCCACAGCCCCTGGGGTGGGGGACAGGGCAGAGGACACCCTTAATGAGTTGTAGGGTGCTGCAGGGCTCTCCAAAAAGCCCCCTGTCTCAGCCCCTCGCTGCCACCTGGTCCCTGGCAGTGAGCAGGCTGTTTCTCTGTGGCCACTTGCCTCTTCCAGGCTGGGGAAGCAGAGGGATTTCTCTGCACACCATCAGCCAAGCTGGCGATGTGGCTGGGAAGGGCTATGCCCGCTAGATCCCCCTCCCCACGGCACCCCCCACCCCCAGTTAAGTGCCACCATGATGCCAATCAGATCCCCCCTCCACATTGCACCCCTCACCCCCAGCAAAACGCCACCATGATGCCAATCACATCCCCCCTCCCCTAAGTGTCTGTGATGGCCCGTGCGTGTGGTAGGAGCCGTAGGGAGGTGTGAGCCCTGCAAAGGGTGCCTTCTCCTCCAGGCTCCTGCCCACCCTGCCCTTCCTTGCCCTGAGGCTGCTCGGGTGTCCTTGCTCACCCTCCCCTTTGGCTCCTGCTCGTTTGGCCTGGATGCTGCTTTAATTTTAGCAATTCCTTGGAAAGAGTCATTTTCCATAACTCAGCTCGCAGCGCAGCCCCTCTTTGCCTGCCAGCTCTGCCTTCTCACACGTGTTGCTGGCGTGCCCAGCAGTGCACGCCTGCACCTGCCCAGCCAGGCCTGCCTGTCCCAGCCTCTTGCACACCAAAAGCCTCACACCCGGCTCCCGTCCCCTCCTTGGCACGTCTTATCCTGGCACTCCCGCATTCCACCGTGCCACCGGATGGAGCGGGCAACCTGGCCCGGCCGCATGGCCACCCCTGTGGCTTCTGCCTCGTCTGGAGTCATTGTGCAGAGTGTAAGAGGGTGTCTGTCCCCTTTGCCCTGCAGACACCCCCGCCCCCCCACCCCACTACACGCGTGACAGCTTTCCCTGCGATGGGAAACCAGGTGGCCCCATGCATCACAGGGTACCCCACAGCCGTGGGGGTGCAATGGAGGGGCAGGGGTGGGCACTAGCATGTTGTAACCGAGCAGGAAAGGTGGGTGCACGTGTGGGCAGGCTGCCTCGCTTGTGCAAGAGAGTGTGGGAGCAGCGTGGTGGTGTCAGGCATTCAGTTGTGCAGTGTGTGTGTGTGTGAGAGAGAGAGAGGTGAGCGTCGTGCTCTCATTTCAGTCTGCATCCTCCTGTGGTGCGTTTGTTGTGCGCTCCTGGGGAGTGCTTGTGCAAGGGTGTGCGGCACTCACAAATGAGTGTGTGTGTGTGTGAGGGTGCATGTGGAGGCGTGCATGGAAGTGTTCGTGCAGTGCCTTCATTTGGGTCTGCGTTTCTTGATGTGGGGGTGTGTGGGGCGAGTGTGCGGAGGGTGAGTGGGGGTGTGAGAGCGTGTGCGTGGTTCCACGGGTATGGGGCACACACGAGGTTGTGTGTGTGTGTGTGTGTGTTGAGCAGGAATGTGCTGCCTTGACTGAGATCTGCATCTTGGGGGAGGTGGGGAGGGGACTACCAGTGTGCCCCCTACCCGTGCGCGCCGGGGGCCATGCCGTGCAGGGAGTGGGTGCTTTCACGAGTGTGCTCTCCATTCGCATGGCTGTGTGTGTGTGTGGGGAGGGGAGTGTGTGTGGGGAGGGGAGTGCGTGTGCGCGGTCGTGTCTTCCCCCCAACTCCACCTCCAGCTCAGCATCCGCAGGGAGGTGATGGTGGGGGGGGGGGGGGGGGGGGGGGGGGGGGGGGG
>BJBW01001065.1:20372-45846 GCA_004320125.1 Scolopax mira | reverse complement strand
GGGGTTGTGTGTGTGTGTGTGTGTGTGTGTGTGTGTGTGTGTGTGCGGGCGTGGGGCGGGTGCGCGCCGCGGCGGGGCCGGGAGCGCGTCCCCGGCGCTGTGCCGGGGGGTGCGGGCTGAGCTCATCGCTGGCTCCCCGGCGCTCCTTACCAGTGGCTTCTGCGGTCACATGGGTTATGTGCTGGAGTTTAAAAGAGCTTATAGCCCCCGAGCCGGTGCAGAAGCAGCCGGTGGTTGCATGGGGTAGCGCCGGGAGCGGCGGCGAGGAGGGGCGCCGTGAGTACCGGGGACGGAGGGCGGCGTGTCCCGTTCCCCCCACCCGCGGGACGGAGGAGGCGGGCGCGGGGGGTCAGTAGAGGCGAGCCCCGGTGCCCGCCGACGCCTTTTTTGGGGAGGCGAAAAGGAGGGGTGGTGGTGTAGTGTCGGGGAGGGTGGGGGGACATGACACACGGGGGGCGAAGGCTTGTTTCCACCCACGCCCGGCGCCGCCGCGCACCTTTCCCCACCGCGCCCACGCGTGTCCGCGACCACCACCATCACCCCCGCTCCTACCCCCCACACCGGGGCAGGCAGGGAAGCCCTCCAAGAAACAATTTTGGCAACTTACTTTCCTGCTTTTCCTTCCGTGTGTGTCCGTTCCCGGGCGGGGGAAGGATGGGGGGTACCCGCACCACCACCCCAGGGCGGCGGGGAAGCACGGGGGGACCCCCCGCCCCGGCGGGGAGGGCATCGCGGTCGCCGGGGACGGCATCAGGTTGAAGGCTGGGAGAGGGATGGTCCCTCTTTGCCCGCTGCATTGCTCCGGCGGGGCTGGAGCCGAGGTTGCGGGGTGGCTCCTTTGTAAACCGGAGCCCGTGGATTTCCTGGGCGGGAGAGGAGACTTTTTTATTATTTTTTTTTTTCCTTCGGTTCTCCCAAGGCGCAACCTGCTCTTTTTTTCTGCTGTGGGCAGCGCTGATTTTTTTTATTATGATTTTTTTATTACTATTAGTATTATTGAGGGAGAGGAGTGTGTGTTTGTGTGCGTGTGTGATTTTATAAGAAAACCGTCTGCTTGGTGCTTCTGTGGAACTGCTCTCCCTGGGCTAGGCAGTTCATCCCGAGCGCGAGTACGAGGGCTGCTTTCCAGAATTGCATAATATACACCGATCCCTTTTGCTGCACACAAACTCCCTGACATTTCCAGATCTTGGTGACTTCCCCCACTGCAATCTTAAAACCGGATTGGGACTCCAACCATCGCATTGAGCTAATTTGTGCTGCCTTTGCTGGGGGACAGATCCTGGTCTGCATGTTCCGGCTTCCCTGTCTCCTCCAGCAGTCGTTTCTTAATCCACTAAACTTTTTTTTTTTTTTTTGGTATAAGGATTGGCACTTCTCTTAGAAAGACCCTTTCTTCCCCACCCCGTGCTTACAGACACATGTGTAGGGTCTGTGCAGAGCACAGGTTCCAGAAAAGGGATTGCCTGCAAAGCTATTTGATTTCTTTTTCACATCCCTTTGTGTTTCAATTTATGGGATAGTCTGGGAGCTCTTTTCCTCAGATTGCTTTTTGCTCAGTAACTTGCTGACTTCTGCTAGGATTTTGCTAATTTAACTCTGCCCGCTCTCCGTGTAGGCATGTTGCTTCCCTCTGTGAGGGACAGGACCTGCACCCGCCGCTGCTGGTCCTGCCCCGGCCGTGTGTGCAGGCAGCGAGGCAGGGACACTGGGCTGCTTCCTGCAAAATGTGCAAATATGTGGGAGCAGCCGTTCCTGCTCCCTGCCCTGCCTCTCCGTGAGGAGTCAGCTCTGCCGTGATGGCTGGAGATGTGCAAGTGATGCTCGTGTCCAACCAGGCGCCTTGCCTGGGACCAGGTCCTAGCACCAGAACTTGCTGGGGCTCAATGGGGAGGGTGGACTCTTCTGAGACAGGCTGTGCTTTGGAAATGAGAGCCCCGTGTCTGGCAGACCTCTTTGCAACAGCACTTTAGGATAACTTCATCAGAGCATGTTGTCAGAGCAGGCCATGATCTGACGATCATGAATTATCTTTGGTCCGACTTCCTCTGAGAGGACCCCATCCCACCAAGGTGCTGCATCTCCATCCCCATGGAAGGTGCTCAGCACCTCCTGGACTTGGAAAAGAAGAAGCCCTAGTACCTCTCGGGGCCGCAAAGCTCATGAAGCACATACACGTACAAATAACTGTGCAGCTGAGGCTCAGCTTTCAGAGACGTGGCCGACTCTCCGAAGCCATCAGCGGGAGTTTTGTGGGTGTGAGCCCCAGCTCCTGGCCACTCTCAATTAATTCCCCAGCAAGCTGGAGGAATGCATCCTGCTCCAGCTCAGGCTGGGTCTGGGTGTGCGCCTGGGGAGCCTGTCTCTCGGCTCTGTCGTTTATTACTGCTGCCATTACGCCTGACAAATGGGAGTTGCTGAGTAATGTGCTGTTTGTGTGTAAATATCCGAGTGATCGCAGCTGAGCTCACTCCTGTGACTTTGCAGGAAGCCGTCTCAGCACCTTTCCCCCGTGAAGACCTGGGAGGGCAAAAGCATCCTTCTGCAGGGACCTTCCCACCGCTCCCAGCGGTTTTAACCTTCTCTCTCTGTTGCTTTCCCGCAAGTGTGAAGCCCCCATCCTCTCGGGTTAACCTGGAGGCCCTGCTGCTTTCCGGAGTGTGAGTCAGGGGTGGGAAAGGGCTCTGTGTGTCCGTGTGTGTGCACACCTTCTTAGCCACCAAGGCACGGTTGCTCCCAGGGGTGCTTGTCCTCGGCAGAAAGAGTTTTGGGGAGTTTGTGTGTTTTGAAAGAGACAAAGTCACACAGAACTAGGGAAGGAGTCTTATTTTGGTTGTTTTTTCTACCTATCTACTCAGTTGCCCTTAATTTCATCCCATTACCACTGAAGGTGCTAAATTATTCCTTCCCATATCGTTTTCATCCCATTTGCAGATTAGCATCCGACCGCTTCTGTCAGTACCTGGTCAGCCCAGCTAGACTGATCGCAGCTCTTTTAATCTCCCCTTGTAAATCAATCCCTGCTGCCTCCTGATCATTTTTGTCGCTCGTTTTTCTGAAATCCCTCCAATTTGTCCATTTTGTGTAGGTGACGTATGCCTGGCCCTAAACATGATGTATACCAGGCATGGCAGCGTGAGGGAAGGACACCTCCTCCCCTCCCACCCCGCTGGGGCTTGTGATGCTTTGTCAGCACTGAACTGAGTTACTTCCCCATTATTCTAAGCTATAGTCCCTGCTCGGTGTTGCAGAAGAAAGCAGCATACCCAGGTCAGTGCCCTGGGGAGAATTCCTCCAAATTTTGGCAATGAGGCGCTGGGGGTTTTTTTGCATGCTGCTGGAAGGGGCCGGCACTCTAGGTGCTGTTCGTGGGGTGCCTCTCCCCACAAGGGCTAATAGTTGAAGGAGGAGGGATGAGCAAAATAAGAGAGGGCGAGCTGCATTGGGACTGCTGGACAAATGGGGAAACTGAGGCATGTGCATGGGCTGAGCACACGTCTCCTGTGCTCCTGTCCATCACGAGCCACTTGTGTAGGTGTGGGGCTGGTCCGGTCCCAGTTGCACCCATTAGTATTGCAGCCAGGGTGGGTATTTTCCCAGGAGATACTGGATCTTGTTGCTTGGTGGGAGCAGGCTGGCAGGCAGGGGTGATGGGTTGTGGGCTGGTTTTTCGCATCGTTTCTCTTGCCCACGGCTCAGATGCCACAGGTTGTTCCTTGGGGAAAAAATGTGTGTGGGGGGGGCTTTGCGCAGAGGGCAGCGGTGTCCTACTGTGTTCACGCATTTGGGAGTTTTGTCATCCCCCGACCCCGAGCTCCTCACACCGAGTGTTCCCATTAGCTGGAAGGACCGTGCCCTTCCAGGGACCATCTATTTTTAGGAGGAGTTGTATTCTGGACAGTGTCCACCGCAGATGCTCTCTGCCTCCTCCTCCTGGCCCCTCGCCAGGGACACCGCTCGGGCTATCTGCCGGTGGGGCAGATCTTGCTGAGGCTCCGTAGGGATCTTAACGGAGGTGACACCGTGCTGGCCGCGGGGACACTTTGGGAGGGGGCTATTGCCACCCCGGGAAGGAAGCGGGGAGGAGGGGGAGCGGGCAGTGAGCTCAGGCTGCCCTTCACCTGAAGTGTTGGAAGTGGCATTTAATTGCAGTGTGGGTACCAGCAGGATTTACCCTGGGGGTGGGATAAGTTCGGGCAGTGCCCGGACCAGGTGGTACCCGGTGCCCGGTGCCGGTCCGTTCGCCAGGATAACACTAGGGGGCACGAGATCTGCTGGAATACCCTTTGTCGGGGATGGGGATGGATGAAGGATGCAAACCCGCTCTTGACCCTTCAAGCCCCGCACATCGTCCCGCCTCCCCACCCCCAGGGGACTTTTTGTAGGACCCCGAGTGTCAAGCCCCAAGGGCTGCCCCCCCGGGTAACTCGCCATGCGGCGAGGGCAGAGCATGTCTCTCCAGCTGCTGCTCTGCTGGACCCATCCGTGGGAATAAGGATGGCAGCACTCAGCCAGCAACATCTCCGAATCGAGGAGGAGGTGGATACAGCCAGAGTGCCAGGGAGTCTCCGGGGAACTTGAGAAATCCAGGAAAACACCTCTCATGGCTTTAATGCCTCTCTGGAGGCATTGTCCACAGCAGGGATTAAGTTAGATTCGGGGTTGGCTTTCAAGATGAAGCGTCTTATGGTTTCATTTTCTGCTGGATGTTAAGTTCATGCATGATGTCTCCTCGGGGTCATGTTTTCCCAAAGCAGCAGAAACTTTAGAGAGTCTGATTTAATGAATGGTTCTGATCGATCTGAAACATGGCGTGTGTGTGTATATATATAATGCATATGTATTCATGTAGATATCTGAGTAGGGTGCAGAGAATGTGTTTTTGAAGGTATGTTTATGCATTTCTGCATACATTCAGCTGTAATATTGTCTTCTGTCCTTAAAATCTATTATTCCAGCTGTGAATGCATATATGTATATTAAAACACTGTATACTGGAGTCTCTCTCTCTTGTTATAACAAACCTCACGAACAGCAAATAAAGAGACATTGTTCTCATAGCAGGCTAGAACGGACTCAATATTTATCTTCTATGAATT
The DNA here is from genome assembly GCA_004320125.1 of Scolopax mira. Taxonomy (NCBI): domain Eukaryota; kingdom Metazoa; phylum Chordata; class Aves; order Charadriiformes; family Scolopacidae; genus Scolopax; species Scolopax mira. Next base: position 40,747 of record BJBW01001065.1, on the reverse strand, counting down.
TTGATAGTTTTTGTTCAGCATGTTTGCTGTTACAATGTCGGGGTTTTTTTGCCTATCTACTTAAAATTTTGTGCTAGTAGGAAACTGAAAGCATTCAGATCGTTTCAGTTTATTCATTACTTAATGAAAACGGGAATCAAGCTTCTGGATTGAAATGTTGACGCTTGATAACATTCTGGCATATTAATTTCTAAATGGTTAGGTTTTTTAATGCCTTCTGTCACCAGATACCAGGCTTCTTTGCTGGAGAATCGCTTCTCTTGCAAGCCCCCAGGCAATATTTTTAGTAGGGCACTGACACATCGCAAACACTCCCTTTCTCCTAGAAAAGGCTTTGCTGACTGTTGTTGAAAGTAGCACTGGGATGGCTGGAAATAAGAGATCAGAGGAGGACGATGCTGCTGCGTCAGTGCGTTTGCTTTGTGCCTTTGATGGAGGTTTTGTGTCCGGCCGAGCGGGTGCATGCCTGTGCGGATGCAAGGGCACTTCCCCAGCTGGTTTCTGAGCCAGGGCTGAGGACCAGGGGTTTATTTATTTTGAAACGCCTTGTGAAGTGGAAGGAGGTCCGGGAAGAAGTGCCGAGTCTACTTTTAAGTCAATTAGGGATTGTATCCGAAGGCGTGACATGGTCTGAAGAGGAGAGGGTGATTTGTCTGAAGGTGTTACCTAATTAGAGGGTATAGTCAGAGCTCTAATTAGCCGTGACACCCTAAAGATGTCATCGAAGCACTCTTGAGGCACCACTGATCCGGTGGCGTGGCTGTGAGCTGTCTGGGCAGCCTGGCCCGGACTTCAGCCTTCCGTCTGGGAATTAGCCCAGAATCTGGTGCTGGAAAAAGCTGTTTTCCTTCAGGTGACTTGCAATGCCCTGCAGGGCTGCTGCCAGCATCGAGTGATGTTCATAAAGTCACAGTATGAAAGGAAAGCTGCAGCAGATGGAAAAATTAATACTGGTGCCCATTATGTGGGAAACCTCTTTCTTTTTCCCGGGGGGGATCGCTTTCTGCTGCTCCCTGCTCAGGGAAGGCTGGAAGACGAAGGCAGTTAAGTGTTTGCAATAAATGATGCTGTACTTCAGTCGTGGCTGTGTTTGCAGCAGCTGGAGGAGGGATCATGACCCCTCTCTTAGCATTGCCTTACAGAGGGGACATGGGATCAACTGAAACCTGGCTTGCCCAGATCTGGTTGCATTTAAATATTATGCAGCACACCCCGTGATGGGAGGAACTGGTGGGGGAAATGGCCTAAGAAATGCTGGCTGAGGCTGCTGGGGAGGCTTTGCCCCAATGCTGGAAGCAACTCACAGCTGGAACGTCTGCTGGCCCAAACCTGGGTGGTGTGTGGTTGGTCCTCCTCTGAGAGGAGGGACTGGGGGCTACTCTGGGGCAGCTCTCACTCCTTGCTTTTTATCCATTGAGTCATTTATACATATACTGAGTGAGTTCACTCTGCCCCATGAGGAGAGGGCAGTAAGATTTGGCACCAAACTCTGGTTTGTTACCAAAGTAACACCAAAGACAAGTAGGAGTCAGGTGGAGCTGGGGAGTGGCTGGTGGATGAGCACAGAGAGCAGTGCCCATTGTAATTCTCAGCATCAGTGTGAGCAAAAGTATCCTCTCCTCCATCACGGCTGAGGTCCCCATCACTGTCAGAGCCCTCTGAATTGTCAGGATTGTTTGAATCTGTCCCCTCAGCACCCATATGCACCCTGAGGGTGATGCTCAGCTCTGAGAGGAGCAGTAGGTGGCTACCATTATTCTTGCTTTGATGGAAAGAGAAGGAGATTCTCGGGGCAAGGCAGGGTCAGCTGTGCATTGCATCAGTGCTGTGAGCAGCCTCACTCTGCAGAGGGACTGGTGGCCAGCTTTGCTTTTGTAGGTAGTATCACGGGCCCCCTAAAGCAAACATGCAACCAGGCACATCCCCGTGCTAGCGATTACGGAGGGATGTGCCTGCTTTTAATTACGTGGGTGTTAAGCCAGTGAATGCGTTTTGTTCACAAAGTTGCAGCCTGGTATTTTCTGACTTCTAGTGGTCTCTGGTGGCTTTCCCGGTCTCTGGAGAACGGGTGAGAATAGCTTGGAGACTGGACATAGTAACTTGTAGGACACTGCCATAGATCTGCAGGGCTGACCCTCCTATCTATCCCTGGTCTGTGCTATTGCCATGGCTTCCAAATAGCCAAATGCAAAGGGGGAGGACCACTTTGCATTTTAGGTGCCCTGTTATAGGTGGTGGATAAGGAGGTAGAGAAGGTATCTGCTTTTTAAATGCTGAACACTCTCTGCTCCAGAAATAGCTTTATTTCAGGGTGACCACCAAGGCACCTTATTGCTACATGCTTTGCAAATGCCCAGCAGCACACCTGTGGATGAGCCAGGCTGATCCCTGCCCAAATCCCATGCAACTATTGCGTGCTGCATGGGATCATCTGTGAGAGATGTAAAGTTCCCTTTGCCTGAGCTTTGCAAGCTGAGCTGAGGGATCTGCTGCTGCCTTGGAGAAGGTAGGCTGGGCTGGGTTCCTCGCGGCCAGGGCGAGCGTTCGATTGTGAAATTAAAAGTATTACATATAATAAAACAAGCTTGTGTCTGAATGGAGGATAGGTACACTCTCTGCACTGTGGTCCTTTTGTCCATGGCCTAAAAAATGCTGGTGATAATGAGGACACATCCTCTCCTGTGGCTAGAGTGTGGTTCTCAGATGCAAAGGGCAGACAGCCTGTGCCAGGCTTTGCCAATGTGTGATTTACCCTCCTCTGTGCATTTGAACTAAGGACTTGAAAAATAAATACATTAAAAATGAGAGAACAAAATGCTGCTGCTGCTCTGAGATTCAATCAAAAAAAGCTCTTTCCAGTCCTCCAGGCTTTCTCGCTCAGCAGAGAGCTCTAGAAATAACAGGGTTACAGCAAAGGTGCGCCCACAAATAACTCTGGGTTTGGGGAGGGTACAGTTTTGTTCTGAAGGCATCTGCATGAGGTGCATTCTGGGCTTTTTTTTTTTTTTTTCCCTCCCAAAAAGAGTGGGTTATTCTCGCTGCCTGAATATGGGGCCCGTCAAAGCTGCCTGGGATGGCTCAGCTTTGCAGTCCTTGCCTCGGCTGGTCTCTTTCCCCAGCACACAAACGGCTTGTACTGGTGTGTGTGTGTGTGTGTGTGGGTGCAGTTTGATTTGGGAACTCAGCTGGGGGTGGGGGGGACGGGACGGACAGACATTGGTGGGGTGGGAGAAGTCTCACGGAGCTTCGGCTTTCCACAGCTCTCCCCCCCTCACCATGGCTCGGAGCGGCTTCCTTTCACCCCATCCCATACCCCGGCCATGTGCGGGGCGGCCGGCTCCCCACACGTGTTGCACAGACACGTTTCCGTGCTGGCTCTTTGTGCCTGCCCACCTATTTGCAGCTGGGGGAGCTGAAGCTGCTCTTTCTTGTGATTCATAAAAAAAAAAAAAAAAGTCTGTCTCTGGATGGAGTTGTCTGTGCTTTTATTGACCTGGTTCCGGGAACGACAGCGGCTTTTCCGTCTCCTGGATGCGTGATTTCTGCAAGGGCTCTGGAGCAGGGGCCGGCCCTTGCTGCTGCTGTGTTTCCAGTCCTCCTAACGTGATTAGTTTGACAGGCCCGTTGGGTATGTTGGAGAGTCTAGTTTTTATTTCGTCCGTGAAAGTAAGTACTGTGACGGGGCACAGAACACCGGCTAACGCTGAAATCTGTGCAGGAGGGAGCGTATTGGCTGAACAGTGTTTTTGGCCACTGCCACAGATGTTCTATGTCACCTGGCATAAACCCCTTGCCCTTTGGATGGGACACTTCTATACATCCCAGCTCCCAGAACATTTTGGATGTTCACTCACACATTTTGGCTGCTAGGTTGGGGCTTTTGGCCTGGAGAACATGCTGTTTGAACTCCATGAAACCCCAGTGTGGCAGGACATCCCTGGTGTGCCTGGGGACTCCCAATGAAGGCATTCATCTTCTAAAAGTCCAACAGGATGCCATCAGTCATTTCCTATATGTGCACCCTGCATCCTGGTCTCTGGGTCTGTTATGTGTCACCCTCTCCCAGCAATGCTAAGACAATCCAAGTTCTTGGGGCTTTTTTAGGTGGGACAAGGACTGGGACGGAGACTTTCGATGCTCTGTATCCCAATTCTACATAGTGCTTTTTGCTGTATAGCTACATCTGCTGCACCCTAGCCCTCTTCACTTTAGATCAACAACTTCAGGCTCACCTTAGCTTGCTTTTCTGTGAAGTGGGGATGAATAGTAACTTTTCCAACAGCAACAGTGGGTCCTTGACTTCAAGGGCATAAGGTATTAGTGCTCCCAGATTTTGGCACATATTTACCAGTGAGCAGGCTATTTTTTTCCAAACAAGGCACAGGGGAGAACCATCTGTGCACCAATGGGCTTGCCATCTCCCCAGTGCTGGCAAAGGTAGGGAGGAGAAGATGATGTGACTTACCCAGTTCAGAGGTGTCAATGGCAGAGGAAGCGGCTTGATGATTTTGACTTTTCCCTCTTACAAACAAGAAACTGGGATGGCCTGACCTTTGTTTGAGCCTGGAACCCAAACAGGAGGTTTGCTTTGGCTTATTGCACATCTGTATTCAGGCTTGGGGAGTTCCCCAAGGCTCTTTGCTCTACTACACTACCAGGGTCAGCCTTTAACCTTGCTGCGACCTGGAGTTGCAGGGAAGCATCATTGTCTGCAGAGAGGGGAAGCTGAAACCTGGAGTGGCTTTGGGATTTCCTTGAGGTCCCAGAAACAGAGCTGGTGGCAGAAAACCATATTTCTGAAGCTGCTGACAGCTCATGCCAGCTGCGGGACACATTAGTAAATACACTGTGTAGACCAAAGCAGGGCATCCGGCTCTCTGCATAGTGCTGTGTGCTTATCTGTCTGTCTGTCTCTAGCTCTTCTGGCAGCTGAACCCCCGAGATGACATTTAAAGGCTTTACATTTATTCTCTCTTGCCAGTTCCAAATCAAATTTGCTGAGTTGTCAAGCTGAAGATACTTTTCTCCTAAGTGCTGGCCCTGCAACAGCTTGCCCTGCTACATCCCTGCCTTGGAGGAGTCCTCCTGCCTCTGCTGTCACTGGCACTAATGGGTGGGGGCTGGAGGAACATCTCAGCTGATGGATGGGTGAAGAGGAACAGATTTCAGCTTCCTTTTTCCCCGTTGTTCAGGCCATGCTGGAATCAGCTGTTTGTGGGTGTTCAAAAGCAGCAGACGGAGGCAGGGTTTGCCCTGGAAAAGAGGTGCCAGGATGGAGAGGGCTATGGCAGGGACTTGCATGCAATCCCTTCCTCTCCTTGAGCTTCTCTCTGACCTGGATCTTAGTGGGGAGCATGCTTGCAATGAACTGGTGGGTTCTCAGCAAAGTCCCAGCAGGCTGGGTGTCTGCCTTGAGACAACCAGGACGAGTGACACTAATCCGTGGCTTGCCTACTGGGTTTCAGCAAGGATGGTGAGCACTTGTCTGTGTTTGGTGAGTAAATTGCTCTCTTGTCCCCAGAGGCTGTCACTCTAATGCTTTGCCATGCTCTGCTGGCAGGGAGCGGCACCAGAGGATGCCTCTCTCGTTGCTATCTGCCTTGGGGACAAGCACAGACACGTGTCTTCAGCTGGAAGCCAGCTTGGGGAAAGGAGAAACCTCCCCAGAACATGCATTTGCAAGCTCTGGTGTCTTGTAGTCCTTCCCAGGCAGTCACAACCTTCTGCTACCGTGTGAGCTGGAAGGAGAAATTGCTGGGCTCAGCGCCCGTTTCGTGGCACGAGAAAGGGACAGTGCCACCTTGCTCTGGATCAGCTGGTGGTGCAGAGCGCCAGGGCCATCCCTTGGCCCCAGCACCAGCAGCCAGGTCTCGCTTTGGTCCTTACAGCATTTTTGAGGGTTTTCTGCCCTATATTTTTTAAAATCCACCCCTTCTTGCGCAAGTCTTCCCCCTGATCTGGCCTGATGATAAAGTCAATGCTGAGACAGATGTATTTTACCATTTTTTGCCAGGCTCTCATCTCCCACTTCATACTCACCAGACCCTGCACAGTGCCTGTTGGGAGCTGCCTGAGCAGCATATTCCAGGAGGGATGGCAGTTCAGAGGATACCACGTAACTCAGGAGGGTGATGCCAGTTTAACCTGGCCAGTGGTCTTCTTGCAGACCCAGCATTCACCACTGTTCCCAAGGAGGACACCAAGCAGCTACTCAACACTAGAGACACAAGCTGACCTCCGTCTTGGCTTTTAAGTGCAGACTCAGCACATGTGGATGGAACAAGGCTGTGACACAAGCAATTAGTGTTGGCTTCAATGACCATAAGCCCGATGTCACTCCTGTCACCCAGGCTAGGAGATGGAGGAATTTAATTATTCTAACTTCTTCCAGAAGTGGTTTAGATGCCTCAGCAGCAGACAGCTTTCTAAAATTGAAAAGAGAGGAGAAAAACAAAGGACCTCTCCTTTTGCTGAGTCCTGGCCAGTTAACCCTTTTAGCCATACTGTACCCAGATGGTGTGACTGAGCTTCCTGGAGCTTGAGATCGTGTGTCTACAGACATCCTTGGGCATGGCCATGTCCTTGGAGCTTCAGGGCAGGACCTACTCCCTTCTGCAGAGGTGGAATCTGCCCTAGGTGAAGCCTCTGCGTTGGTAGTGCTTGCTTTCAAAGCCCTGCCTGCTCACTGTCCCCCCACAATTGCTGCTGTGGACATTAATTTTTCCCAGATTTCTGCTTCCCTTTGAATATCTCTGCTATGGATCATTTTCCTTGCATGTGTTAGCTGGTATTTTCCCAAAACTGAATCTTGTGCTATTTCCTGCCTGTCTCTCTCTGATTTCTCTTGCTCCCTCTTCTGTTATGCTGAAACCCACCTTGGGCTTTATTTCTGTTCACTTTGGAGGAGACTGCTTGCCCTTCTTTTCTCCTAAAAGTTTGCAAGAGGGGAGGAATTTGTCTGTTTAAAGGATGAGAAAACCTGCCCACCTGTGTCTTGCTTATAGCACCTCCTCAGCCAAAGAAGAGTGACTCCAGCCCTGTGTTAGCCAGGGTGGGAGGATGAATCGGGAGTTTTGGCACTGGGGAGAGCTATGTAGGAAGGAAAGAGGAGGGCTGCAGAGCAGGCTGCTGGGACTGGCAGGAATTTGCATGGGCTGTGGGGTGAAGCTCCTGGCTGTAGCAGTGACCAGAGGGTAAGCTGGGAGCTCCAATACGAAAGGGAAAGGGAAAGGGCAGGGGTGGTGGTGGTATTTCTGAAGGACCAAGAGGCTGTGAGGGTGTAAGGGTGAGGGTATGAGACCAAGCTGGATAAGAGGGGTGTCTTCTCTGGGGTTTCATGTTGCAGAGCACAAAAACTGTTCAGCTTGTCCTTTAGCAGTGTTTTTACACAGTTTTATGCGGCTTCCCAAGTGGAAACTTATATTAGGGTTGAAGTCAGTCCTGTGCAATCTATTCCTCTAGCTGTGTGTGCTGCTCAAGCTGAGGCTGTATGGGGTGCGTGTGATAATTCTTCTTGTGGCTTCTTGTTTAGGTCTTGCCTCCTTAATTGCTAGTTGTAGTTTTTCATCTCTTCCAGCTGCTGCTATTGTTGTTTGCCTCCCTTGAAGGAAAGGGGAACATCAGTCAATGGGACAGGACTACCCCCCTAGCCCATTCTGTATGCCCTGAGGTGGGGATGGAGCACACCTGGTATTGGGTCCTCTTGTTTTGCCTGGTTCTCCTGCAACTGGCTGTGCCATGGCACCTCCAAAGGGGGTGGGCAGCCTTTCTTGCAGGAGGAGGCATAAACAGGGGGTGTTATGAGATGATGGAGTGGAAGGGGTGGCTTTTCCCACCTTGAGCAAAGAGACCCTTTGTACACCCTTGCCTTCCTTGCACCCTTCATCCAAGTAGCAGGACAACACTGCTTTACCCAAAGCCCAGTGCAAGGGGATCACCACCCCATGCTATGAGCTCAGGAGCCAGACAGTGGCTTAAAGACTAAATTTATCTCCTGCTGCAGCTCTTGGCTTCTACAAAAATAAATCTTACAGAGGTAACTTTTTTGCTGGGCAGTTCTCAGGGTTGGCTCTGCTGTGGTTTCCACTGAGATAGCATTTGGCTAACACATCCAAACATGAGTGGAACAAGCCTGGAGCTGTAGAGAAAGTGATAAGATAAGGTAGGGTTATGATTTGCCTGTCTGATCCTGAAGCTTTGTGCATTATTTAGTGTGTGTAGCAGGAGGTCAGTAGCCTCCTGATAATTTTCATTAGATTAGTCAGGCAGGATAATCACCTGCTCAGAAAAAAACAACTTGACACTGTCTGTTCAATAGTTGGGGTTTAACTGAAAATAAATAGTCTTGTAATTATAAGGACATGGCCAAGGTCAAGAGGCTCAAAGATTCACTTTCTTTTTTTCCTCTGGTGTGTTTACAGAGATCCTGTAATTCTTTGTGAGATTTTTTTTTTCTGTTCCTTTTTTCTCTCTCTCTCTTAAATTCAAAACGAGAGCTTCAGAGCTCTTAGAGGAAATTCAACACTTCCACAGCAGTGGACGTGAGCGGGGTTGCAATAGCCAAGTGGTGTTTGTGGCCCGCTGCAGCTGAGTGACCCCATGCTAATGAGCAGGGCACTGGCTAGCCAGCCTGAGTGCCTGCTGTGGGGGGGTGAGGGGAGAAGATGCTCTTCCCTCCTCTCCTGTGCTAATTGGGGGGATGGATCCCACCCAGAAGACCAGGCTGTAACTTGCCCCCTGCTACTGTGGCAGAGGGTAATAAATACCTCCTTGGGAGCCAGCTTGAATTGCTCCTCTTGAGCACCTCTTGAAATGAGGTGGTAGTTCCTGGGGGTGACTTTGCTGCTCCAGTGAGCTGCTGCTTTCGGGGAGCCCAGGAAAGAAGAGGTGGGAATAAAGCTGATGCCCTAATTGCTACTAATGGGCCCAGAAGGGAGGCTCTTTGAAGGAAGCAAATAGGACACTGTCCTGGTTTGAGAGTTTGGTGCTTGTGCACCACTAAAATGCGCGCCCTTTTCCTCCCCATAAGTGGCTGTGCTTGCTTTTTATCTTCCTCAATCGCAGGCAAAAAAAAAAAAAAAAAAAGCCTTGGAGGGGTCTTTGTCACTTTCTAATCTGGCCAGCTGCAGGACCCATGTTTCCTGGGTGAGGTCTGGGCACAACTTGTGGGTACTGGGGGTGGGTTCAGATCCGGTAGTGCCCAAAGTGATGGAGATCTCGGCTCGTGTCCATGCTGGGTGTGCGGTGGTTCCTCGGCAGTACGTTGTGATGGCAGGTTGCCCTGCCTTGAGCCAAATGGTGGAATGGAATATATGGGGGAAGATCTCAGGTCGCTATCCTGAGCTTGGCTGTAAGCCAGGAGAGCTGCTCCCTGGCCGCGCAGGGAGACTTCAAAGCTGGTAACCTCCATGGCAGAAGAGACAATGTGTGCATGCTTGTGCCAGCTGTGCCTGTCTGTGCCACGGAAGAAGTGAGCTGATGATGTGGCCTGACGAGCTGCTGCATTGAGCCTGTGCTGCTCTGGAGTTTTGTTGTTTATCCCCCCAGCCTAATGGCCCATAAGTAGGGGATTCTCATCAGCAGTGCTGGTGGGGCTGGTGACTTCACTGGGAATCTGCTGCTCTTGGGTTCCCTGTCACAGGTTTTGATGGATGCCCGAGGGAAAGCGAGGGCAGGGCTTGGCCCCATGTGCCAAGTGACTGATGGTGTGGTCGGATGACTGACGCCACGTGTCCATGGCAGGCATGCGGGTGCCCCCTCGCTCTTCCTCCGTGGGAGATGGGAGGAGAGGGGGCTGCCTTGACAGCTTGTTTTGAAAGCAAAATCACTCCAGGGCTGGATTCCTCTCCCCCCTCCCTCCCTCCCCAGCCCCCCCCCATCATCTGCCCCACCACCTTTTTCTTTTTTGCTTGACAGAAAAAGCATAACTCGTCTTTGTTTAATTGGTGCTTTGTGCCTGTCTCCTGACAGAACTCGGCGGAGAGGGGGATGGATGGATCAAAACGGCTCGAAGTTGGGAAGCTGTTACATGTCTGGCCTGCCTGTTTAGAACAAAAAATTCAACTTTTATTTCTCATCACCTCTCTCTCCCTCTATCCCCCCACCCTGTCCTTTCTCACAGTTGTAAGCCAATTCCTCATGCACCTTAAAACCAAGCGTCAGATGCTGTAAGCCCTCCACAGAAGGTGCCCCATCAGAGGAACCTGATTGACGTGGGAAGCGTTGGTGAGACCGTGCACCACACGCTTGACCTTCTGCTGAGCGTGGGGTTTGGAGCATCTAATTGGCGTGTTCGTGTAAGGCTTCAGAGCCTCTCATGGTCATACAAATAAGACTTGCTGGTGTCTGGAATGCAATGCAAATGTGCTGATGATGGAACGGAGAATCGCTCTGTGCTCTTTGGGTGGTGTGATGGCAGCAGGGTCAGGCAGGTCTGGCGTATCTGTTTGGCAGCACTTGTTATGTGAGCAGGGCAAAAGTAAGGTTAGATCGGTGCCCTTGGCTCTCCAGGAGAGTCCCTTCAGTTGGCTTGCCTTAGTTTCCACCACTGTTGAACATCTGTGATAATACAAGGCCAGGTAATGTCTCCTCGGGCAGGGGGTTGCATATATATGTGAAAAAGTCCATGCCCTTGTGCTGCCTGCAAGCTCCAACTCTGGCAGTAAACAGCAGAGGGTTGTCTGCTCTTTGAAACCTGCAGGAGCCTTTGCAGGCTGAGCGTGCCCTGCTCTTTGCAGAGCAAAAGCAGCCAAATTTCCTGTGCAACCTGCTCTGGGTGGACCTGCTTTGGCAGGGGGGTTGGACTAGATGACCTCCAGAATTCCCTTCCAGCCCCCTGTCATTCTGTGATTCTGTAATAATTTGCCACAACCAATGCCTGGCAGAGCCCTCCTCCCTCCCTAGGGCTGCAGCTCCACTTCTGGACTCTGGAAGGGACTGGGTGTCTCCTACAGCTGCTTGTTCCAGCCCTGTCTGTTGGGGTGGTTGGGTCAAGAGCCCTTCCTGTGGGATAGGGCATGGACTAGGTGTCTTCTTGTGGTCCCTTCCAGCTAGATCTGATTCTGTGTGAGGAACACAGCAAGAAAGTCAATTGCTTGTGTTTCTTTGGTCTCTACTGTGGAGTTTGCAGATGCTTCTTCCATTCTCCAGCCAGAGGCAGAGGCCAGGCAGCAACTTGCAGCTTGTTCTGTTTTGGGGACAGCTGGGCTGTGCTTCCAGCTCTGCCTTGCACAAGCCTAAGTAGCTTTTGGGGTAGACCAGCCGTGGGGCAGAAGAAATGGAGGTGATTGCAAGTGGCTTCACAGCAGTTGCTTGGTCACTTCTGAGGCATCAGAGCAAACCTGGGTGCTGGGGTGTCACTTCTATAAGTGTTTCTGGGGCTCTTTCTCAGGATGATGGAAGCAAAACGTAAAGTGGCTTCTCTATGAACAGTAGGCTGTCCAGTGGGCATCTTGGGGAGCCTTGCTATAGGTAAGTGGTATTTTCCTTTGGGGGAAAGGTGGTCCTGGGAAGGAGCTTGAGAGAAGATGCAAAGAGAGGAGTATTTGTAGCTGTAGGCTGGTGGGAATCTAAGCAGGGCCCATTTGCCCAACAAAAGGCAGCGATGGGTATGTGAGAAAGTGAGAGCCTGGAGGAGCTGGGTGCAGGTGGAGGGGTGGGAGGGATGCTGTTAAAGTTGATGTCATTGGGGCAGGTGAGGGACTGTGGCGAGCAGGTGATGGTCAGGGTGGAAGGATAGCTGTTGTGGAAGCATCTGGAGAAACTGGGAAATTGGCTTGTGCTGGGCTGAGCTGGAAGTGACAGCCAGGTCTCATTGCAGAGATGTTAGGGTGATACTGCCACAATTTACTTTGCACACCCATCCAAAGGTCTGGGGGTGGGGTCTCCTTAATGTTTGGTAGGTGTCTGCCTACAGAGGGGAGGGGAAATGATGCAATTCCAGAGTAACTTTACTCTTTTTGGTGAATGGAGCTGCTACAATGATCTTACCCCACTCTTGAGACAGGCAAGGAGGTGAAATGACATGTGTGAGAGACCAAAGCCCTGGTGGGCTGCAGATGTTGTGAGAGATGGGGATGTTTAGATTGTGGCCAGGGCTGGATGCCCAAAGGAAGAGGTATTTGAGGAAAGCAGACTCTTGGGGTTTGTTCCTTATTATATTTTCTGTGGGAGCTTTGGACCCTCTTATGGGAGGGAAGAAAAAACAAATAGCACTACATCACACTAAAATCCCAATTTGCCAAATCATCTTGTCCAAGACTGTCTGCACTCTGCATGTAGGATTTTTCTTCCCTTTTTTTGGGACTGCTCCAGGCATCCTCCCTCAGGGGTGGTCTCTCTCTCCCATCCACAGCCCTTCTTGCAGCCACCCAGAGCCTTTCCCAGCTTGTTCTCTGCTGTGTGCTGAGCAAGGCATTGCTGCTCTGGCTTGGTCTTGCTTCTGAATTTGTAGAGTATATTCAGCAGATCAGTATTCCAGACCCTCCCCAGAGCTGACTGTGTTGGTCTGCAAGCGTGGGAGAAGCTGGCGGCCACTTTTGTGGGCCACTTCTCTCCTATTTTTAGCTCCAGGTCTGCAGTCGCAGGGCTCCCATCCCACCATGCTGACAGCTGTGGTTCCCCTCCTTGGGGACATATGGAAGAGAGCAGGGCAAACTGTTCTAACCTGGTAGTTTAAGGGGTAATGTGATGAATCTTTCCTGCTTTTCCTTCTGACCCTCCTTCTACCTGAGCTTTAGTTACTGTTTTGTTGCCAGTGGAAAATAACTGGTATATACCTATTCTTAAGTTCCTGAGGAGTCTTAGCCTTATTTCTATGCTGGAAATACCATACTCCATAGGGCAGAAATTGAGGGCTGTAGTAATTCCAGCACTGCACTGTCGCCTCTGGGGAGCAGCCCACTGCTTCCCTGGGACAGATTCTTTGTTGGTATCACTTTATTCTTGTTGCTAGATGTGCGATTCTCTTCATCCCCGAGTCTGGGGACAGGGCTATGGGGAAAGAGGAAAGTGGGGATGCCCCTCAGCTTAGAAGGTTTGGTTGGGAGCTTTTTGCTTCCCCAGGGAGCACCTTGCCCTGGGGAGCAATCTTCTGCTACTTAAGCCTGATGAGAGCTCATCCTGTTGCAAGCTCTTGCTGTTTGTGCCTTCCCAGGCAGAGAAGGTGTAGGGGACAGAGGAAAGGATTGCCCCTTCCTACATCACTCCATCAGTGTGATTCAAAGCTGGGGTGGGAGTCCCTCTTGCAGAGGTGAGTGGGGAGCCCTAATTACCCCTCTTCCCAAGGCTCCTCTGTGTGTTAACGACCTGTAATGGGATGGGTTGTGTTAGCCTATTAAGCCCCAATGGGGTTCCTTGTCGACTTAAAAGTGTGAGGAATTTCACTCAACCATGTTAAAACATTTCCACCCCCTTTAATAGCTTCATGCATTGATTTAACCCTATGGCAGCTGGGGATGTTTGCTGGGAAAAGCCATCTGGCTCTCCCCAGCCTCCTGTCCCGCCTTCATGCAACTCCTTTGGCCAACATTTGCGTTTCTGGAGGGAACTTATTAGCATGAGGGCTGCTCTGGCTCTTGCTTTTGCAGGCCTGCCGGTGGCTGGCTCGGCAGAGGCTGGTGTGGGAAGCAATTTTCCTTCCATCGCGCCGAGCGTGGTCTTGCTTTGCTGCTTTTAATGAGAGCCGTTTTGCCCTGGCTTGTATCAGCCGCAGCCCACCTGTGCTGCCAATTACGCCGGCGGATTTGGTGTGACCTGCGGAGCTGGGATCAGGGTGTCCGAGGTTTAAAGTGTTTCTGAGCTGCAAGGTGTGAAAAATCTCACCAGTGTTGAAGAGGGGAGGGGAAGGGTGGGGGAGCAGCTTTCTGGGTTATGAAAGAGCTAAGGACATGCCGGTATCAGGTGCTGTTGATCTCCGGGGAATTTAAAGAATCAAGGGCTTGCTAATTGCAGGCGTGCTGCCAGCGTGTTGGGAAAGAAACTCTCCTTAATCACAGGCTGCGTGCCCTAATATTTTTATTTCTTTTTTTTTTTTTTTTGTGCGTGTGTAGGTTGTTATTGAATGAGTTAAATGCGTGTAGTAACATCTCGGTGCCTGGGAAGGCTATGTGTGTGGACCTGAAGTGTGGTGCCTGTTTGCAAACAGGTAGTGGTGGTGGGGAGGTCAGGGTGGCTGGGTGATTGCAACACCAGTGAACCCTATGCTTGAAGGCTTGGTGCCTTCTGCAGATGTTTCTGCACTGACAAGCAGCCCCTGGGTGCAAATAGACTGATATCTGAGGCATGCACTTAAAGCTTTGGCTGGTTCGAGATGCTCTGCTAGAGCCCAGCATCTGAGGGCTGGGAGGAGACACAGTATGTTGGAGGCTGGATGGTCACTGTGGACCTGCCTTGGTGCAGAGCAAGAGGCGCAGCCCAAAGGGAGAAGCATCTCTGGCAGCATGGCTGCGTGTAGGATGATTTATGGCAGTAACAAGTCATGTCAATTCTTATTTTCATGGGGTTTCTGGTGTGGGGAGGATGCGTTGTCACTAGTAAGCAGCACTCAAAAGGCTGTGCATGAGGATACTTGGTGAATTTTGGGGCAGGAGCTCTTCTGGCTCTTATCCTGTGTACAGATCAGCTGTCTCCTTGGTCTGTCATTCCAAAGATCTGTATTAATACCTCTGCAACTGGGTGCCAGGAAGAGGGCTCCAAGTTTTCAATGCGGGACTATTGGAGGGAGAGTTGCAACTGAATGAGGATGTTTGTAGGCTCCATCCTCAAGGGGGGGAGACAGGAGGAAACTGATACGCTTCGAAGACATGTGAAGATGCTGTTGATGAAATGAAGGCTAGCTTCTATTTCAAAGGCTTAGATCTTCTCTGGACACCCCATCATGGCCTGGCCTGGGCTTGTTCTTTCTTGGCAAGGATATTCTTGTAAATCGAAGTGCTGACCTGGGTGACCTTCTGTGTATGGCTGTTGGAGGAAATGTGCTGAGCTGAAACAAGCCTTTCCAGAGCCAAGGTCTCAGGCTTGGGGTCTGTTGATCTCCCTACTGAGATGCTGGGGTTGGCAGCCGGGCCACAGTCCTTCTCGAGTGCCTGGGCTTGCTCCCAACCCAGGGCCCATCAGACCACTTGTGATATGAGCTTGCTTTTGACTCTGAAGGTCAAATGGCTTGCAGCAGGGTGACAAAGAAGCCCTTGATCTGAAAGCGAGATTGTTCTTGTGCCTCGCCCCAGGAGGGGTCTCGTGGGCTGGGATGCATGCTGGCTGAAAGGAATGCTTAAAATGTTCTTTCTTTGCTCCTGTCAAAAGCCCTTGCAAATGTGAATGAAAATATCTGCCCCAGTGCTTTCCTGCTGCATGCTTCAGGCTGGCTTATTCCCTGAGAATTGCTTGATCAGTACAGCCAAATGTCCTGGGGTCCTGTCCCTGACAGGGGACAGTAGCAGGCATGCAAGGAAAGCATAAGAACAGGGTGAGCATACCCTGGCGTAGCTTCAACCTTTGACAGTCTGTGTCTGAAATATCTTAAGTCAGAAATAAAGAGACTTTTTTTTTTTTTTCCACTCTGCTGTGAATTTGCTCAAGCAAAGCAAATTCAAGAAAGCAAATCTTGATCACCTGTGGCATCCTCTAATTGGTAGTCCCATGGCTTTTCTACACCTCTTGTGAAGAGCTGGTCCTTTCTGCATTAAGGACCTGCTGCCTTTTTCTCTCTCCTGCTGTGGCAGCTGCTGTCAAGGGCTGAGTGGGAAACTCATGCCTCGCAATCCACCAGTGCAAAGCCTCTGCTTGTGTACTTCTGCAAGCTGTCCTCCAGCAAGGTTCTGTGTTGTGCAGAGCCTTGCATGATGCTGTGAACCTCAGGCTGCATCTCTTCTCTGCCCAGCCATGCCCCATCTGGTGCCTCCAGGCACATGTTCTGTGCTGTGCCACAGATGTCGGGTTGCACATCTCCAGCCCTAATGTGTGACAGCTGAAAGATCAGCTTATTTCTGCAGGGAGGCAGAATCTGGAGGCAAGTGTAAGGGGCTCCTGGGGTCCCATGTTCATCTGCTAAGCTGTTGTGTTGCAGCTGTGAGGCTCATCCCACCTTCATCTCACTGAGACTTTTCCCCAGCTCGCTCTCTTTCTTCAATTACATTTTGGCAATAAAGCAACTGAGGGCCCTCATACTGGGCAAATAAAATGTCAACATCTCAACCTGAAAAATATCTCATAAATTTCTCTCCACAGCTTTAAATTAAAAAATAAAAGCTGCAAACTGGCAGCCCCCATTCTGGTGAGCCTTTGGCAGTGCCCTTTGGATGACGAGGAAAAGAGGTTGGTGTGACTTCTGCATTGCAAGAAGTTGTGCTGGGGCTGGAGGAGGGCTGTGGTCACTAGATTGATCATCCACTCTTAATCCATTGATGTGTTAATTAGTGGCTTCATGTGTTAACATGACACTTATACCGGGGGACCTGTCATACCCTTAACTTCTTGCTTGCTGTCCTGATGGTGACTATCATTCCTCTCACATAAGCTGTAAATAGAGGGCGGGACCCAGGGACACAATGAGTACATTTATGCATGTGGAAGGGCTCACCAGTTGGAACAGTGTGGCCCATACTGCATTTGTAGCCTGATTTGCAAGCTTCCCACTCTGCTCCTGATGCAACTGTGGCTTTCTACCATCTGTTTGTCTTTGAGCTGCAGACCATGGCTGTTGGTCCAAGCACTGATATGCAAGGATGAGCTGGGTTGTGCGCAGTAGGGAAAACACCACCAGGGAAGATGCTGAAAGCTCCCACCATCCCAGCAGCACAACCATGTCACAGTTGTCTTTTGCTGGGAGTCATGCTGAAGCAGATGGGAGCATTTTGGTCTTGCTCCCCAGCTGCTCTAGGCCTGTACAGCTGAGCTGCAGACAAAAAGCTGTTCCCAGTCCCTTTGCTCTCTTTGTGTATCATGGCAGGCTTGCTTGGTTTTTTTTGGGTTAGGATAATCCTCTCCTGGCTCTAGCCTGCAGATGTGGTGAGTTGCAGCCCTGGTAGCAGTTTGCCTACATGCCTGGTTAACCAAAAGGTGAGTGTCTGTAGCTCTTTCCTTAGGAAAAACCAAGTACCTGCTGGCTTGTGCTCTCCTGGGTGAGGCAGGGGAGGAGCAGAGACTGCAGCCGGTGGAAAGCGTGTTCCCTGCATGCCATTAAGTCTCGCATGTTGCTATTACAGCTGGCTGTGAAGCGCTTGGGGGACTTCTCTGCTTTCTCCATGTAAGCCTAATACAAAATCTAATCTACTTAAGATGCAGGTCTGCATCTACTCCCTCCACCCAGCAACTCTGGGTCATGGATGGTCACTTAAAAATCACAGCACTCTGGCCTTGAACTGGAGGAGCCTTGAACAGAGGCTGTGTGACCTGCAGCCTCTGACCGAGAGATGCTGCAAGGCAGGTGAGGGAGAAGAGAAAATATATTTATTTTTTTTATCCTCTTGTTCCTTGTACACAACCTTTGAAGTGCTCCAAGCAAAATAGGGAGTGGATGGTCAGGAGGCTGGCAAGGGTGGGAAGAGGAGGACAAACTGTTGGTTAGTGCTGGTCCAGAGCGAGCACCTGCAGGGCTGCCCAGGCATTCCTGCTGGTGAAGGGTGAAGTATCTGGGCTGTCTACAGCTGATGGACAGGTTGTTCCCTGTAGGCCTTTCAAATGCAAAGCTGCCAGGTTTCTCCAGCAGCTTCCAGCTCCCAGGGGATGGGGATGGCTAAGCCCACCCAGTGCTACCTGCAATCCACCTTGGCTGGTCCTGGTGCCTCCCCCCCAAGAGCTGAGGAGTGCAGGAAAGAAATGGCACTGGCTATGAAGGAGCTGGGTGGTGTGGTTTGCTCTGCTCTTAAACAGACGATGCAGCTGATCAGCAATCCTGGCAGGTTCCTTGTGCCCAGGAGTGGGAGCATCGTGGCAATGCAGGGAGCAGAGAGACAGTGGATCAGAGGAGATCAGAAAGGGGACTGGGAGGTCAGGGCTTAAATCCAGCCAAGGCTAGTGTCACCCCAGCCTCTCCCCGGTGACTCACAGGGGGATAGTGCTGTTGTGTGGGCAGTGCAGCCTGAGGTTACTGTGATCCTTTTATAGGGGCACTTCCAGAGACTCTTAAGTAGAGCTGTGGTCCCATATAGAGTGCTGGGTGCCCTGTTGTGTCTCGGCTGGGCTGAGGACAGCCTAGTGAGAGGTTACCTTGTGGCAGAGCACAAAGTGGGTTTCTTTGAAATGCTGCGGAAGGAAGGAAATCTCCCCTCCTGTCTGTTTCCAAATCCTCTTCTAATCACATGGATTAGTCTCATTGTCAGCATGGCTGCTCTGTGATTGTCCAGATGATAACTTCCAACTCTTTTGTCTTAAGTAACGGAAAGTACCAGCTAAATGTCTGTTTGTGGGAATTTAATTAGAAAAACAATTGCCTGAGCTTTGTTTTTTTTCCCTGAGGTGGTTGTTTCTTCTCTGATCTAGGCTGGCAGAACCTCAGATGGAACAAGCTCCTGTTTTGGTGCTCAGATGTGTAAGTCCAGAGCACATGTACATCACTCACATCCCTCATGTACATCACCCATTTCCCTCCCGTACCAGGGAAGCGGTGGGAGTTTTAAGGACCTCTTGGTTAGGCTGCTTCTTTCTTTCCTTGCCTTGATATGGACATGAAGATTGGAGCTTTCAGGACGACATTCCTTGACTTTTAAGGGCCACCTCTCCTCTTTTGACAAACATCCGTGGGCTGTTTTGTGAAGGGTTGTGACGTGTCTCTACTTACAAACTCTCTCCCGTAGCTGTGTGTGTACTCAGGTGCTGCTGTGTGGGTGGGAGGTTTTGCCTTTGCAGCTGAACTTGGGATGCTCCCTGATGCCTTCAGTGTCTCAGGTTGGGAATTGTTGGTCTGGGGAGCTCCACACTGGTGCATGACAGTAGGCAAGGAGAGTAGCATCTGGAAAACATCCTCTCCTGGCATGGGTTGCATTTCTCTCCTCTTCGTGTCAGTCAGTAATGCCTGTTTGGGCTCATCATGCTCAGGAGAAGGTTGTCCCTGCCTTGCTAGCTTTGAGCCCTTCTAATACACTCCATGGGCATTTTGTTTCTGTGCTTTCTCCAGAGCTGTCGCCAGCTTGGAGCACAAACCTCTTCAGGACTGAATGCTCTTGTGCTATCATTTGGAAATACATGAGGGGAAAAAGATTTTTCTGGGGGATGATAGTGACCTTGCTGCATTTTGAGGTCAATGAAACATCAAGCTGCCCCTTCTGTGGTGCCCGTGGCTTACTCCGCGTGTGTGTGTGTCTGTGTGTGAAGGATTTCTTGGTCATATTTTCTAGCTGTACCTACAGGCACTAACCTCCTGTAATCATTATTCATCTTGGGAGATAAATCTTTCCCTTGTTAAGGCATCTTTGTTATTAGGTTATTTCCCTAGTAGGGGAAGCTGTCAAAAGAAGGGAAAGGACTTTCTTCTGCCCCCCACCCCAAACTCAGCCCTTCAGTGTTGGAGCATCCTGAAATGTCTCTAATGCATCTTGCATACGTTTATGCTGAGGATAAGGTCTGTGCTTGCCCTCAGCTGCTCCTGGAAGCCAGGCTGTGCCAAAGTCCGGCTTCATACTGCCTTCTGAGCTGTGCCACTGGACAGCAGACTCCAAAGCTGGTGACCCATCAGATTGCAGTGCAGGAGCTTGTCTTGGCGTTAGCTCCCATGCGCTTGGCTGGATGGCCCTGTGCCATCCCTGCTCGGAGGGGACAGGCGTGCTGAGGGTTTGATCTTGCCAACTGCTGGCAATAGCTCATTTTAATTTCCGTAATGGACCTGGTTCCTGCGGAGATGGTCTGGAGGAGAAATAAATCACAAGGCATGGAGAAGAGGGGTGGGGGCTCCAGGTGAAGGAAGAGCCCATCTAGTTTCCATACAGTTTCTTCCTCTGTCTGTTGCCTTTGCCAAGGCAGACCAGCTTCCTGCAGTCCTGGATGCTCTCCAGCATCTTACAGTTTACCAGGCTGGAGATGGTATAAATCACACTTGGAAGATGCTGAAATGGAGAGTTCCCTGACCCTGATGGGAGTGGGGAGGGAAGAAGAGGAGCAAGAAATGCTGAGAAGGGGAGGGAGATGAGGCTTGAGTAAATGGGAGATGATTTCTGATTAAGGGTGAATATTAAACAAGCAGGAGCTCAGACTGTGAGGCTGTTTCAGGGTACCACAAGAAAGACATTGAGGTGCTGGAGCAGGTCCAGAGAAGGGCAACAAAGCTGGTGAGGGGTCTGGAGCACAAGCCTTATGAGGAGAGGCTGAGGGAGCTGGGGTTGTTCAGTCTGGGGAAGAGGAGACTGAGGGGAGACCATATTGCTCTCTGCAGCTCCCTGAAAGGA
>BJBW01001065.1:0-20280 GCA_004320125.1 Scolopax mira | reverse complement strand
TTGGAATGGGCTGCCCAGGGAGGTGGTTGAGGTGCCATCACTGGAGGTATTCAAGAGACAATTTGACATGGTACTTGGGTATATGGATTAGTAGTGGATTGGTGTTGTTTTGGGTGTTTTTGGATGTGGGGTTTGTGTGTGGTTTTTTGTTTGTTTGTTTTCATTGGTTGAAGTAGATATCTTAAAAGGTCCCTTCCAACCTAGGTGATTCTGTGAATCTGTGAAAGGAAGGTGGTGTGTTGCTGCAGCATATCACTGCTGCTTCCCATTGCTCTTGTCACCTGTCCCAAATGCTCAGCATTTGGCACAGAGGCTGCAGGGCTGCAGGTGATAGTTCCAGACTTGTGCAGAGGAAAACAGCATTGCTTTGGGGTAGTCCTGTATGCAGCTAACTTGTGCCCAAGTTGATCAGATCTCTGCTCCTTCCCTCTGCTAATGCTATGTATTGGGCTTGCATGACAAGGTTTTAGTATCAGGGGAGCTGCAGGGGTGGCTTCTGTGAGAAGACACCAGAAGGTTTCTCTATGTCCAATAGAGCCATTGCCAGCTGGCTCCAAGGCTAAGTCCATCAGGTAAAACCTCTGTGATAACATGTTTAAGAAGGGGGGAAAATGCTGCATAATTGCAGACAAAGAGAGGAGTGCGAATGTGTGAGAGTGACAACTCTGCAGACACCAAGGTCAATGAAGAAGGACAAGGAGGACATGCTCTAGGCTCTGGAGCAGAGATTCCCCTGCAGCCCCTGGTGAAGATCAAGGTGAGGCAGGCTGTTCCCCTGTAGATGGAAGTCCATGGTGTAGCAGAGATCTAACTGCTGCCCATGAAGAACCCCACACTGAAGCAGGTGGGTGCCAAAAGGAGGCTGTGACCCCACAGGAAATCTGTGCTGGAGCAGGCTTTCCAGCAAGACTTGCCACCCTGTGGGGGACCTACTCTGGAGCAGTCTGCTTCTAAAGGACTGCACCCATGGAAAGGACTCACACTGAAGCAGTTTGTGAAGAACAGCACCCTGTGGGAAGGACCCATGTTGGAGAAGTTTATGGAGGACTGTCTCCCAAAGGAGGGATCCCATGCTGGAGCAGGGAAAGATCATGAGAAGGAAGGAGCAGCGGATATGACATGTGATGGACTGATGGCAACCCTATTCCCTGTCCCCTGTGTTGCTGGTGGGGAGGATGTGGAGAAAATCAGGAATGAAGTTGAGCCTGGGAAGAAGGTAGTTGTGGGGGGAAGATGTTTTAGGATCTGGGTTTATTTCTGATTATCCTACTCTGAATGGATTGCTAATAAATTAAACTCATTTCCCCAAGTCAAGCCTGTTTTGCCTGTGATGGTAATTGCTGCATGATCTCTCTGTGTCCTTATCTTGACCCATGAGCCTTTCAATACATTTTTCTCTCCCTTGTACAGTTGAGGAGGAGGATGATAGAGTGGCTTTGGTGGGCACTGCCATCCAACCAGGGTCATCCCACCACAACCTGGGGACCTCATCTCTATCCAGTTACTTCCAGGGAGACTCCAACCAGCCATGGCAGCAGGATAGAAGTAGCCACAGCTTAGCAGCTGGGAAGAGCTCCCTTGTGCTCATGCAATGGCAAAACCAAATCAAACCAAAACCCAAACCAAATGCCAAACAACACCCCAAATTTTAAAATAAGAAGAGGAAAAACTTCTTAACTTTTCCAAGTGATCTTTTTCTTACTCTGGTAAGCAAACACAACAGCAAAGTACTGTTGCCAAGGTGAGGAGGCAACCTGGAGGAGGGCGAGACAAAACTCACGTAAGCCATGGGGCAGATGGGAATTGAACTCTGCCTCTGGTGGTCCAGCACTGCCCAGTTAAACCTGCTTTCCTACATAAGCTATAGGAGACAACTTCGGCTGTGGAGGTGAACCTGTGCCTTTGATGTCCTGGGATGAATACAAGACCATGTCTCTCTGTGGCTGCAGGTCCTTCAGGAGCTATTAAGTAGCTCGGTTTGGTTTGTATCATTCTCAGATGCTCTTCTGCCCCTTGTCCCTGTGCTGCAGTGTTTCCTGTTTGCTTGGAGCTGGTGGAGACCAGAATGAGCCTCACAGCTTGTAATGAGCATGGATAATACGGATCAGAAGTGCTCTGGGAAATGGTGTTTTCTTTCAATTATCTGTGCTTGTTACTTGTGGTGGGGGAAGGAAGTGCCCTTGAAGGTGAAGGGTGGGTAGAGTTCATGCAAAAACAAAACAGCCTTTTCTTGGCTAGTGCTTCAAGTCTGATTCCCTCCCTTCTTGCTCGCTCAGACATTTCTTTGCACTGGTGCCTGAAAGCCATGCTTGTACAAAGATGTTTGAACTGGGTTGCTTCAGCCTCTGCCAGTCATAGAATCATAGAATCATCTGGGCCAGAAGGGACCTTCAAAGGTCATCTAGTCCGACCCCCCCCCGAGTCAGCAGGGACACCCCAACTAGACCAGGTTGCCCAGGGCCTCGTCGAACCTCACCTTGAATGTCTCCAGGGAAGGGGCCTCAACCACCTCCTTGGGCAACCTGTTCCTGTGCTCCACCACCCTCATTGGAAAGAACTTATTCCTGATCTCCAATCTAAATCTGCTTTTCTTCATTTTAAACCCATTGTCCCTCATCCTTCCTGTAGCCCCCCTCAGGTAATGGAAGGCTGCTCTTAGGTCTCCCCGGAGCCTCCTCTTCTCCAGGCTGAACAACCCCAGCTCCTTCAGCCTGTCCCAGTCCTTGGAGCAGAGGTGCTCTAACCCCCTGAGCATTTTTGTGGCCCTCCTCTGGACCTACTCCATCAGGTCCATGTCCTTCTTCTATTGAGGACTCCAGACCTGCACACAGTGCTTTAGGTGAGGTCTCACCAGAGCACAGTAAAGTGTCAGAATCACTTCTCTGGATCTGCTGGCAACACTTATTTTCATGCAGCCCAGTTTGGGGTTGGCCTTCTGGCCTTTCCTCAGGGCTGCTTTCTAATACCTCCTCGCCCAGTCTGTATTGATACCGAGGATTGTTCTGGACCAGGTACAGAACCTTGCACTTCCTCTGGTTGAACTTCCTGTGGTTTACTTGAGCCCACCTCTCCAGCCTGTCCAGGTCCCTCTGGATGCTATCCCTTCCCTCAGGTGTGTCAACACCACCACACAGCTTGGTGTCATCTGCAAACAAACAGATAGACATCTGACTATCCCTCTGTCTATGTCATTGATAAAAATGTTAAACAGTACCAGTCCCAGCACAGATCCTTGAGGGATACCACTTGTCACTGCAGTCCTGCAGAAATGGTTATAGATTCGCACATCAGGCAGTGGAGAAAGAGAAGTGCATGGCATGCAGCATGGTCTACTGCTCTGTGGCCTGCAATTAGTTGCCTTTCTCTTTCTGGACCTGTTTTAGTTGGTGGTGGTTTTCCCCCACCACCACCACCTGCTGTGTCTCCCTAGTCTGTAAATCTTTCCAGACAGGGCTTCTTGCTGTGCCTGCGGTGTTGGAGCTGCTGTCTCAGCTGGAGGCTCTGGGCATGAGCGTAAACGGATGGTGGGGACAAGATGTCTTGGCAGCACGCTGGCTGATGCAGCCAGCCCGGGATCCTGCTGTGGAGGTAGTGGCATTGCAAGTTGGCCGAGGTGGTGATGGGAATGCTGTGATGAAGCAGCGAAGGGCTACTGGAGGGGCAAAAAATCCCCGAAGCAGAATCCTTGCTGGGAACTCATGGGCAGCCTTGTGTCCCCCTGGGTACCTTGCCCAGTTGTGTTTTTAGGTTGGTGATTCGGTAGCTGGGGAAACTAAAGTAGAAAGTGGACTTAAAAGTGATAGGCTCTGGGAGGTGTAAAGTGGCCCTGGAGGATTCCATCAGGAAAAGAACCAGGAAAGAAAGAAATTCAGAAGGCAAAATGCAGCTGTGAGGGAAGTAAAATGGAGAAGAACAGAAGTGTGCTTACACATGAGTTTCTGAGGGGACTGGGAAGAACGGTTAAGTTATTAAAACTTGTAATGTCTTCAGAGATGGTGCTGGATGCCAGAGAGGAGCATGGACCCTCTTGAATGCAAGAGGATGAATCTTTAAGTTATGATGTGGAGGTGTCTGAGCTGTATGATCTCAGCCCTTCCAGCTGGCGATGGAAGGAGGGAGAAAGGCTATTTCACAGTACTGCCAAGGAGGAGTAAATACAAGGGAGACAATAGGTCTATTAAATAGAATTGGTTTCTCACCAATTTCTTTTCCCTTCTCAAATGACTGAGATCCTCACTATCGCTTTATACCTGTCTTTAGCAAGATTAAAAAAAAAAAAAACCAAAGAGGTATGGGGGAGATTGGGAACAAAAGACGGCTGTGCAGAAATTGCTGTTAAGGAAAGCTTGAGGGTACTTTGCAAGCATCTCAGAAGCTTGGCTAACCTCAGTAAATACTCTTCAGGGCATTAGGAGAATTAGTGATTGAATGTAAATAGCTGATGTCCCTTTTGCTTTTAAAAAAGAAAAAAAAAAAAAAGAAAAAGGGAGCCTGGTGCCAGGGTGTGCTGCCAGGGCAGGGTGGGTACCAGCCTGAGGGACAAGACGGGGTTATTGCTGTCCATGCAGGGAGCTGTGCCATGTCCTCTGCTCTCTCTGCCTGCAGCCTGGCTCCCCAGGATGCCGCTCTGCGATGGGATTACAGCCACAGCCTGGCAGTGGCTGATCCCTGCCATTTATTACTCAGCTCGAGCAGGCATCCTGGGCAGCCTTGCTTTAAAGGTGAAGTGAGCACTGTAATTGGAGGGAGGAGTGAAGAGCAGGTTTCAGCGTGGCAGCTGGGTTTTAGTGCAGTGTTTGATGCAAAGGTTCCCTGGTGAAAATGGTTTCAATATGGAGGCAGGAATGAAAGGACGGTGAGACTTCAAAGTGCTGGAGAAGCACATGGGATGCCTGTTCTGACCTCTTAAGGTTGCTGGTCTGTCCTACTTGATGCTCCTCTGGATCCAGTGAGGATAGCTGACTTGCATTTTAAAAACAACATAATCTGCTTTTCCTTTTTCCAAATGACCATTGGCCTGAGTGTCTTTAGTGAGAACACGGGCTGCCTCCTTTGGTATGTTTTGCACGTGCAACAAAGAGCTAAAGGTGCAGAAAGACATCTTGAAGTGGACCATCAGTAGATACCCTTGATGTTGCAACATGGCTTGGCTTCTGATTCAT
Organism: Scolopax mira; assembly: GCA_004320125.1. Taxonomy (NCBI): domain Eukaryota; kingdom Metazoa; phylum Chordata; class Aves; order Charadriiformes; family Scolopacidae; genus Scolopax; species Scolopax mira. The sequence goes on along the minus strand of BJBW01001065.1, from coordinate 15,118 downwards.
CTGTGTGGCTGGTCTGGAGGGAGGGAGACCAGGGCATCTCCACTGCTCATCTGCCTTCCCCTGTTACACTTGGGGGCTTAAGGGTGGGGTGGCTTGTGAATGGAGCTGAGACTAGGGCGCAGTGCTTCCCAGCCCAGGGTAGTTTGTTTGCCCTCTTACAGTGACCCACAAGCTGAACTGTCTCCTTTGATGTGTGGGATCTGACCCCATAGCCCTTTCTGATCCTGCCCTTTGCCTCATGCAGGAGCAGTCATGCCTTCTCCCCGCTCGGGAAGGGCACTGAGTAGGAACCTGAGCAAGGGGCAGATATGACCCCTTCCCCCTCGGCAGCCCCAGAGGCAGTCCTTGCTGCCAGCAAAAATATTCTCCCTGCGCCGGTACTTTTGCAGGGGGTGATTAAATCCTCTCTCCCGATTGTCTCTGGGCTTAGTTGGACCAATTGAGCACTTAGGCCTGTGGCGGCACAGCAGGCTTTCCAGTTCCCGACTCATTCTTCTAATTCTTCTTGGAAGCTGTTCCACTTCCACAAAACTTCTTTCTCTTTTTTTTTTTTTTTTTTTTTGAGTGCAGACACACCAGCACTGAAGGCAGCAGCCAGGAATAGTCTCACTGTGCTCTAGCAAGAGCTAATACTAAGCTCATGCTGTTCGGGATGCTCCCTGGTGTATGCAGGGTATTTTTTCCCCTTAATTATACAACTGTCCTTGAACAGCCTGACTCGTGTGTAGGAGCCACGGAGGAGATTTGGAGCTGCGTTTTAGAATATATGAGGCTCATTTAGACCAACAAGTGGGTTGCAGTGCTTGGCTGTGCTGGCGCACACGGTGCTCAGGCTGGGAGAGAAGCCTCGGCGAAGGGGACACATGAAGGGGAGCCAGTTGCCCTTGTGACACTGGGTTTGCAGCTGATGCAGCGGAGCAGGGTTTTGCTTATGCCGTGGCCTTGCGTCTGAGGGTAGGGATGAAATAGTGATGATTACTTGGGAGGATCGACTTTCCGCTGAGCAAGTAGGTGGAAAGTCAGGCAACAAAATTAGCTGAATACACAAACAGTGGGGGCTGGAAGAGGCTCTCTCCCCGGGGAAAGATTAAGGCATGTGGTGTCTTACGTAGCGGTGATGGCCCGTATGCTCTGGCCGTGCCTTGGCGCTCGGAGCTGGCAGTTGTTGAGCTGCTGGCTTTGTGCTCTGTCCTCGTCGCTCCCAGCTCCTTTCCGGTGACGAGCTGGGGTGGAATATCTTGTGACACATGCTCCATCCCTCTTGCTGCTCTTTTCCCACAGGCCGCTGGGTGCTCTGCCCCAAGCCCTTACTCCCTGGGATTCTGGAGCTCAGCTTTGCATCTTGCCTGGGTCCACATGCGACCCCAGGGTGTGAATGCTGCTGGCTGATGGGCAGGACTCTGCCAGCCCTGTGCCACTGGCTTGTGCCAACTGAGCTTTTAACAGCAGGGGCTGTGCCTGTGAGCATCATACACGGCTTCAGAAATCACTTTTATTGCTCTCAGACAACCTCCCTGAGCTTCTGGGTGCTAATGTCAGCACCTCAGGTCCTGAGCACGGGGCAACAGGCATCTCTCCCAGCCACTTCCCTGGCACGCAGGATCGCAGAGGGGAGAGGATGGGTATAGCAGAGCATAGCAATAAAAATCTGCAGGTCCTCAATTGTTTGGCTCCTGGAAATGTAGAAATCAACAGGACGCTGTTAGTCCTGGCAGCAGGCTGGTGTGCAGTGATTTTCCTTGGCTCACTGTAGCTGTGGTCTCCATGGGAGGCTGTACTTGACCAGGGCCCTGCAGGCAATAACTCAGTTTCCTGTGCAGGTCTGGTAACATCCTACCCAAATTCCATGAAAGGATAAAAAAAATAAATAAATCATGTTGCATGTTTTTTTCTGCACATGTCTTGTATCTGCTCTTCCATGTCAAAAGACCTTACTGGGTGGAAAATTTTTCAAAATTTGATGCAGGAACCTGAGGCTTTCAGCAAAGTCTCGAGATTGTCCTATTTCTTAGAGGCATGAGAACTCTTCCCCCAAACCTAGATGTAGGAAGGATGTAGGATGTAGATAAACTTGGCAAGGTCTGGACATGAAGTCCCTTGGTGGGTCAGAATTCACAGTGCATGGCAAAGCAATAAGAGGCTTGAAGGTGTCTCAAGTGGTATTGCAAATAAACTCTTTAATTCTGCTTTTAATTTATGTCTGCTAATGAGCAGGGAGGAGTAGCAGAAGTCTTAAATTCAGCTCATGTAATTTGGAAAAGAGGATGAAACTTGAGGAGCCGACAAAAAACCAGCAAGGATGTGAAAAGAATGTAAGGAAACTATAACCTGAGAAGATGAGAAATGAAAACTGCAGGCTACTGCAGGAGGGGGAATTCAGCCCTAAAGTGTAAGAACGTTGGACATTTCCTGTGCTGAAAGCATCAGGCTTCAAGTGTTTTGCAAATGGAGTAGAGGGCCCATGTTTCCTTGTGCAGAGCTTGGTCTGCCCCATGCTGGGTTCCCATCGGCTGCCTGACTCCAGATGTGCAGTTGTCCTGCTCAGGAAGAAGCAGAAATGTAAGGAGAGCTCTCTGGTGGCTTCCTTCTTTGGTGTCCATCCCTGGAGTTTCCCCCTCCTGCTTTTGGGCTGCTGGTGGCCACTTCTGAGCAGAAGTCAGTAGTCTTTCTGGTGCTTACATATAGCAGTTTGGCTGTGTTCTCCAGCTGTTTTGGAATAAAAGGGTCACAGAACCACAGAATCTCTGTGCTTGGAAGGGACCTCTGAGATCATTGAGTCCAACCACATTAAAATAAAATGGTCACTCTGATTCTGCTGCTACTTGTTTGGCAGCATTTAGCGCAGGTCCAATATTGTTGGTGTCTTGTAGATCCTTTGCCATGGATGCATGTCACCAGAAAAGCAATAAGGAAGGAGTAGATAAGTGTCAGGAGAACAAATCTGCGTTTTCTGTTCCCTCTATACTGCCCTGAGCTCAGTCTAGGAAATGTTTAGGAGGTGCCTTCAGATGGAATCACGTACTACAGAGGACTGGGACCATGTTCTGCAAGGCCCAAAGGTGGTCTCCAGTTCTGGCACTAAAAGCCAAAAAAACCTAGGCTGTGCAAGTTGCGGGGGTCTTTTGCCCTGCCTCCCCCAGACCCACCAAGTAGGGCAAGGCTTTGTATCTGTGAGCCTTAGACCAGCAATTTGGTCTCTATCTCTTCATGGCCATTGTTGGACAATGTAGATGTTGAGCTGCATCTCTTCCCTCTCATGTTCACCTGGAGGACCCCCTTGTCCTTGGCTAGTAAATTACTGGCCTAAACTTATCCACAGTAAACTACAAGACAAATAAATATTCTCTTTTAGAAACCTCTTTCCCTGTTAAATTGACCCCCTCGGTACTTTCATGCATTTCAAGAAGTCGGAACAGTTCACAATTGAAAACAAGCAGTGTTTAGCTCCTGCTGTGAAGGGAAATAGTCAGGCACCAGAAAGACTGTCATTTTAGTCGTGGTCTTACAAAAGAGGGTGTTACAGTAAACTTGCTTATTTCACTGAAGGAGAATTCAGCAGGCTTGACAGAAACCGGATGAGACAGGCAAGGTAAATGGATTTTGCTGGCCGAATTGAAAGCAAAGAAACATGCATGTGCAGTGGCTGGTCAAGAATTGACTGTATCTTGCAGAAACCAGGAATGAATTAGGGACAGAGAATTAGTGAGCCCTGAAACAACATCTGTCTAGCTGTATTCAAGGTCCTGTTCACCTGTGGTATGCCTCCGATGGCAACTGAGTGCAGCGAGCAGGGCGGCTCTGTTTAACTGCCTTGATGCTTATACCTCTATATACATGCTGGAGGGGTTAGGAGTCTGCTCAAATGATGTGTTGAGGTTCAGCAAGCTGAGATGCTGGGTTAGGTCTAAGGAAACCCGAGGAGCTTCCTCTGGATGCAGCATCCTGGAAGACAGCATCCTGAGTGCAGTTGGGAGTCAGTGGGGACCACTGGGATAGAGCAAGGGGAGAGAATGGCTTTCTCCTGGTGCCTGTTCCCCAAGGGGAGGAATGGTACCCACCCCTGCTTGGGGACGCATTTCTCCCAATGGTTCATCACCTTTTAGGGGCTGGATTTAACTCCCCAGTGAGCACTGTGTGGGGATCATGTGCCTTACTGGCACAAAGCATCTGTTCCCTGCTCTTGGTGCAGCATCAGCGGGGACCCTTTGGATGAAGTGGGACCTATTCTGCCTTGCTGACAGCTGTGTGGAGGGCCAGGGTGTTACTGGGGAGGCATTACAGCATCTTCTGCCATCAATAGAAGAGTAAGGCTCTTACCCTGCTGTCCTGCAGGCTTTTGTCTCTCTGAGCAAAGCCACTTGTTGCACCATTATAGCTACCAAAAAGGGCTGATGCCGCCATCTCTCCTGGGTTGGGGGGACTCCTTTCCTTCTGGGGACACAGAGGGGACTCTGAGCTTCAGGCCCTGAGGGTTGACAAGGTGGGAGCCCAGCAGGGTGGTGGGAAGCAACAGTTGGGTGCACTGTGCTCCCTCCAACATGGTAAGGGAGCCTCAGAGCTGCTGGGGCCTCTGGTTGCTGTGTGAGGACAGCTAGAGCAAAACAGCCTTCCTGGTGTTATCCTAAGGTAAACCAGCTTGGAAGGGAAAAATCCAAATGCCAGAATGAAATGTCCTCTTTAATCAGGGTGTTCCTCTAGCGGACTTTCTTCTCTCCTAACTAGATGTGACATTGGCCAGGTCTAATGCACAACAGAGGTTTTTTGTGTAGCAAATCTGACCCAAAGTGTTAGGAAGGTGGGCTCAGTTCTCCCACATTGGCTATCCTGCCCACCCCCGCCCCTTAAGCACTGAGGCAGAAACATGCTTGTTAATAATAAATAATTAAAAGAAATTAAAAGAAAAAGCCTTTTGGTAGTGGTTTTATTTACTTTTCCAAGAAGAAGTTATATTCTCCATCAGTATAAATTAGGAACAGTTGCCAGTGCTGTGTCCCTTGGCAGGCTGCTGAACCTCAGCTAGGGATGAAGAGCAGAGGGGCTTGAACAGGGGGGGCTGCAATAACCAGGCAAAAACTTAAGAAAGAGGCAGGGGCTCTCAAGATTTGTCAGGCTGCTTGGGTACAGGTGGCCTGGGAAGTGCTTAAGAAGTGCCTGTTTAACATTAGAGCAGTACATCCTACACGGTAACCCATAGAGCATTTTGATCTGTGGGCTGATAATCCAGAAATGGCTCTTGGACAGTTGGTTTGCATTTTCTATGCATTTGAAGTCAGAACACCTGGGGTCCCTCTGGATCGCTGATCTTCTGTATGAGGTGCAAACTGGAGATATGCTTGGACTCAGAGCCTTGATTACCTGGGTTTTGCTTGCTGTGTTGGAAATGGCTGGTCCTAGAAGTCTGTTTTTTTCTGTGGGGAAGCACCGGCTGCCTCTGTGTGTTGGTAAGTGACACAGACTGGCTCGGCATCATGCTTGGTGTTAAGGTTAAATGGAAGTCCCATACTTCAGGATGAGGACACGAAGGAATCAATATTACACTGGTTTCAGTAGCACGGGTAAATTCAGTGTATAGTGTCTTCTTTTTATTTTCTCTTCTGCCAGAAATTAAGTCCTTCAGCTTGTGAGGTGCATCAGCAGCAACTCAGTTTTGCAGGGGCATCAGTGTCCCTCCTGTTTCCAGTCTAGGTTAGTGCTGCATGGTTCTGTGTGGTCCCACTAGTGTTTTCCTCCAGTCTCATCCCACGCCAGTCTTCTCCTTGGTGGCATGGCCAGTGTCTGTCTTTCCCCTTCCCTGGCTGGGTGCTGCCAGCATCCCTCTGCCTGGCAGCAGGCAGCTGGCTGTCTCCGGGGAAATGGAGTTTGCTTGCTGAAAGTCCCCAGGGAGCTTGGAGGTAGAGAATGCCTTGGGGAGCTGGAGAGCTATCACTTTCCAGCTGCTGTCATGTTGGCACAGGCTTGCCATGGAGCTGCAGCTGCTGTGGGACTGTCTCGCTGGAGGGTCTGTTTTCTCTCAGCAGCTTCCTGTGCTGGCCCTGGGTTCAAGTCTTTCACCTGATGAGGTCTGGAGAAGCTGATGAGGTCCTTGTGAAGCACGCTGTGGGAAGGGCATCTCTTGGCATGGAGTTCTGGCTGCTCATTACAGGGCAGCAGTGGGATTTTTACCTGGTGGCAGCATGCCTGGGCTCAGAAGCCTGGCAGGAGGCTGCCTGGACACAGAGCTGTTTTTGTCCAGCTGCTCTGGTGGCTCTGCAGCATCTGCTGAGCCCTGTCCTGCTGCCAGCGCCGGAGGGGGCTGCATGGGCTGGCAGTGCTACAGGTGGGGTGGTGCCTGGTGGTGTCCTCTCTGAGTGTCTGGCTCCTGGTCTCTCCACCTGCACCAGAAGGACAGGCAGAGGTCTGCCTTCCCCAGGTGCTGCAAGAGCAGGGAATTTTCATTGTGAACTCCCTGTGTCCCCTTCCCTGGCTGAAGAAATGCCCCACTTTCCACAGGCTTCCCCGCTCCTCTCTAGCAGGGTTGGTCCCCACACCTTCTGATTTATCAGCTCTTCCTTGTTGCTTGGTCCCTTTGCTTAGATTCCCCTACCCAAGCCTGGCAGTGCCATGGAGAAGCACCCATCTGGGAGCAGGTACCAGAACAGCAGTGAGATTAACAGAGATGTGTGTTGGTGCATCCCAGCCTGTATTGATGCCACCTCTCCTGCCAGACAGATGCTGCCCATGGGTGCCATCTCCCATGGACGAGTGGAGGCAGAGGCAGGCATTGGGGGGCCATCGAGTGCCTTTTAGCAGGAGGCCAAGGCTGCTTCTCGAAGCCAGGAGGACAATGAAGGCGCTGAAGCAGCCAGAGCACGGCTGGGGGCAGAGGGGGACAGGCAGGCGAGGGGAAGCCATGCAAATGGGGACTTTGATGTGGCTGCAAGGAGCAGGGCTAGAGCATTGTTCCTATCACATCACATCAGTTTCACATTCCTCATGCAGGAGTGATCAACGCTTTCAGGGACAGACAAAAGAGCGGGGAGATGAACAAAAGCGAGGGGGGGGGCTTTACCTACTGCAGAATAGAGGCAGAGGATGAATTGCTCTCTTGGCAAGCCGTGGAGATGGGCTGGCGGTTGCTGTGCTTTAAAGCACCAGCTTAAAATTTTTCTCTTTTATTTAAAGGAGGGGAAAAAAAAAAGGTAGGAGAAAGGGTTTCCTGTGTACAGAAGGGGGGACAAATAAGATAGCGTGACAAGTATCTGTGGTCTTCTTACATTCCCTTGCCTGGTCTCCCCAAGTGACAACTCTCAGCTTATCAAAGAGGTGCATTGTGTCCTCTTGAGACCAGGGGCTGGCAAAGATGGGTTTGACCCAGACTGCAAGGTGAGAGTAGTTTTAGAGGAACCTTCCCCCCAGATGAGCAATGTTAGTGGGCTTGGAAGGGGGCTGGCCACATAGGGCAGAACACTGGGCACTGCAGACACATGGAGGTTGGCATCAGCCCTGGTACTATATTGGAGGAAGCTGTGGGTTGTGCACAGTTTCTCCTATCTGGAGTGTGAGGAGGTTGGAGGAGATAAGGAATCACTTCATGTTTTCTGCTGGCTGTTCTGGGGACCCTGCCTGTTGCTGCAGGGGAGACATGGTGGGGCTATGCTGGAGTTGGAAAGCAGGGATGGGGCAGGAGGCAGAATGTGGCACAGGGTGCACATGTCCATGAACATGTGCTTCTGAGCTGCCACTTCAGCCTTGGTGTCTGAGCCCAGGGTCACCGAATGCTGGGTTTGCTCACCCACTTTCCCACTTCTGATCCCTCCTGGCTGTTGCCTGTCACTGACCTCTCTCCTCTCTCTGAGCCTGGGGTCCTCTTTCTGTCTTCTCTGCAGCTCCCTGCTTTCTCTTATGTACATTGCTGCCCACTTACCTTGGGAAAAAGTGTATTAAACCAACTCTTAACCAACTCTTGCTTTTTTTCCCCCTTGTGCATGCTATCTGCAGATTGGCTTTTCCAAGTGTTAAGTGTAACTGCAACCTTCAAGGATGTTCTAGCCTCTCTTGTCCTTCCCCAGAAGCTTTTTTCCCATGGAAGCACAAACCTTGAGCATCGTCCCCACCTCACAGCCATCCCCTGCTCTTCCAGTCCTATGCGTGGCTCCAGCTGCCCCCTCCCTTAGCCCTGACCCACGGCCCCCTCTTCTCCCTCCAGCCCCGGGGCCTCTCTGCCTGAAAGGCTGTCAATCAGGCTGAATTGTCTGGTGGTTTTGTGATGTGGAAAGACTCCCACCAAGGAGTCAAGGGCCAGGCTGAGACCTTTAAACTCGATCCCATTTGTGTCTTAAATCAAACAGGAATCCAGGTCCTGGGATGGAGGGGGAGGTTTAAGGGGATGCAGAGGCTCAAAAGCCTCTGCTGCCCCCCCTGAATTTTCCTGGAGCCCCTTCCCCACCTGCGCTGTGTGGAGAGGGGGGTTGTGCCCATGGCCCTGGAGTTCAGCGCTTGTTTCCCTCTGTAGCCCATTGCTCTGGGGGTGTCCCAAGAGGCTGGGCATTGGCAGCAGTGCTTCCTTTACCGCTGGCCCTTCAGACAAAACCTGCTGCCTGGGGAACGTGGCAGGTAGGGTGCTCCACACTGAGCTGGAGGGAGGGCTGGGGGATATTCTGGGAAATAGAAGCTCTGCTCTGGGGAAGGGAAGATTTCTGGGATCTGCTGTTGGGAGGACATAGGGCTGGGGATGTGGGCAAAGCTCTATGTGTGCCCGCAATGTCTATGGTCTCACCAGTTTGTGGTGGCTACTGGTGCATGGGAGGATATGGGTGCAGAGGACAGATCGGTGGCTGACTGATGTCCTGCAGATGGTTGCTAGGTTAAAAAGCAATGTTTCAGCCTCCTCCCAAGACAGTACGAGCAAGCTTGACCTTTTTGGACTGTTGTTCAATGCAAAGGGGAGAATGCCCTGGTCCTTGTCTCTGGTATGCCTGTGTCTCAGTGGCTGGAATCACACAGTGCCTGGTGCTTCAGGTCATTCAGAGGTGTCCTCAGAGCTGGTGCAAAACCACAGGGCAGCATGTGAAGTGTCCAGAGCTCCCCATCTGCTGCCAAGATAAGGCATCAGGGCAGGTGAGGAGCCTCAAACACCCTCTGTCTTGTCCCTACTGTGTGCAGAGAAGGGCTCAGTCTCCTGTCTGCAGAGGCAAGATCATCTTAAATGGCAGTTTGATACTTCTATTTTTTCCTCTAGAAGAGGGTTTGACAGTGGCAGAGATGTTGCCACTGCCACAAGGTGCTGCTTGGTTTCCCCTGGGGTTGAGCTCCATTCTGTCTCATGGAGCTGGGAGCCCTTGAGCTGCTGCTACTGGAGGAGGGAGGAGGGAGAGCAGGGCTGGCAGGGGAACTGGCTTTTGCTGCTCAAACCGTGGCTTTCTTCTGCCTGCCACCGAGCAATGAGTTTTGGTTTTTTTTCTACTTTCTTCCAACTTTCTTTACAAAGTCCACGTAGGTAAGAGATTTTGTTTTTATCTTCCCGAGGGAGAATTGCAAATCTCTCTTCTCCTGACCGAGCTGTGTTTTCAGAAGAAGCCTGGAGCTGCCTTAAGAAGTGTACAAGCTCAGAAATGCAGTGGCTGTGTTTGTTTTTGCGTTCTGGGCAAAGCCAGGGCTGCTGCCAGTGCTAAGTAAATACAGAGCTGCCCTAATGAGTGACTGCAGTAGCCAGGGCCATGCTTGCTGCTTGCGTGAAGCCAGATGGATCTATCTAGGGACTTGAACAGCAGCCTCCTTGTGACTAGCAAAAGCAGAGCCACTGGCATTTGGATTACCAGCTCTCCTGTGCTTTTAACAGAGTGCCAATGTTTGACAAAACCATTAAGTTAAATTAAGCCCTACGCATTTCAAATGGATTCAGAGACTTCTGGCTGACTCGCTATTAGCAGAGCTGTCTCTTCTCCCTTTCCTCTTTCTCTTTTTTTTCTCCCCCCTCCTCCGCCCCCCGACCTCCCCCTCCTCCTCCATTTAATTCCCTCTGATGTATAGCTGATTTTACTGCTGACATTTAAAAGCAACATGCTGGGACTCAAGGAGAGGCCTGGCATTGGGACTGGCACTGCAGTGAGACCAGATGTGCCCAGTCCTTCTGTGGTGGACAGGGAGGATGCTTGGAAGGTGTTTGCTCAGGGCAAGCCCTATGTCCTGCAGAGCCCTGGGCACGGGTTGGCCGGGGATGCTCTGGTCCCTGCAGAGCCCATGGCTGCTGCTTCGCTGGGCTGTTTCCAGAGAGCAGAGAAGGATGCTGTCTGCTCTGAGGGGCTCACTGTGCAGGGATGGGGGATAGCAAAGAGCATCTGTGGGAGCAGGACCAGCAAGGTCTGCCCAAGTCACCTTGACTTGCCTCGGGTGAAAGTGGAGGGCTTTAAAGAGGCACAGGGCGATGACCTTGTAAATGGATGCATGACCCAACTGCTCCCCTGTGGTGCTAGCTGCTTTGTGTCCCTGATACCGCTCTTCATTGCCTGTGGGGAATCACTGGGGCTGGGAGGTGGTTGCTGGGGTCTCATTTGCACAGCTGCATCTCTGCTAGTCACTGGTATGACAAGTGCTGTCACCTTCCCCCTGCCAATCTAAAGTAGCTTTTCTTGGGGCAGGAGAACCCCTGTGGGACCTCACCACGGCTGCTGGTGGGGCTGTTGCGGCCCTGGAACGTATTTCAGGGGTGGGCTGTGGAGTTGATGAACACAGAAAAAGCACAAGAGAAAGGCAGAAAGCACGAGAGAGTGTGTGTGGGGCACCAGCCCACCTATGTCACTGGAATGTGGAGGGAGGGATGGCCTCTGCTCAGGGACCAAAGGCAGCTACATCACTGCAACTGTGCAGGGGTCAGGAAAAGAGGGAGAGTGGTGGCATGGAGTGGGCTTAAAGGCCAAGGATAGAAACCCGCTGAATATTATAGTATAGGAGTGAAGGCTTTTCAAGTAGTAAATGCACTGAGGGGAATCTGGTGTAACTCATGGACTAGGGAGACAATACAGCAGCTGGATGGTGGACCAAAACTGGAAATGTCTTGCTGGTGTCCAAGGCTTGAAGCACTGTTATCTGCTGCTCCATAGTCCTGGTCCATGGAAGCATGTTGTGCCAATTGCTGCCCTGGCAGACAATATCCTATATAGCAGCTCCTGTTGCTTGGCCTGCAAGCTTCAAATTATTAATTGCAGATGATGTGGTGACAGCCAGCTTTGGAAAGAGCTGGACTGCACTGCTGTCTTCCTGCTGAGCAGGTCACTGCTCCTTGCACCGAAATGCCCTCACGCACCTCTGCTCCCATGTACCTCTTGCCCCTTGGTCTTTGCTGCCTCGGCCCTGTGTTTACCAGGTCACCCTGAGATGTGCCCTCTTGATGCAAATCTCGAGGCAGCTCCCCTCTTGCTCTTCCTGTCGCAGCATGCCTGGAGAAGAGCCAGAAGCTGCTGGAGGAGGAGAGACTTCAGCAGAGGGACAGCATGGTCAGTCTTGGGTGTGCAAAGCTAGAGTGTTAAATCATGTTGAAGCACCTCTGGGTGAAAACCTGGAGGAAAGAGCATCATGAAGACCTTCTTCCATCGACACTCATGCTGTGCCCATAGCTATCTCTTCACGCTGGGTGCAGCACCTCTCCTCCTCCCCCCCTCCCCCCTTGCCATCAGTGTCTTGTTTCTCTGGGTGCTCTCATTATTTCCATGTTCATTAATGCTGACACGCTCAATTGCATCTGCTCGTTTCCAGGGACCAAGTGCAATCCTGTGCCTTCATTTGCATCCCTGCTGCCTAGCTGTTGCCCAGGCAATGCCAGGTGCTTTGACATCATTACCCAGCCGACTGGCATCCTCTTTGCCCCATTAACCTTGCTGTAATTGACTTCAAATTGAAGGAATGGGGGAAAAACTGTGTTGAAACAGCAACTGTTTGCATTGCCATGGAACTAGGCTCTTTATTTTTGAAGCGGAAGCTGTGACAGTCAGTTATGGCCATGAGTAGATTTGGGAAGAGTTTCTTGCCTCTCGAAAGCTGCACAGTCTGTCCTGCTTTACAGTAATTCCCCACCACCATCTCCCACACGAATGTTGATGTCAAAACTCATCGGTGGTTGTCAGCAGGGAAAATTGGAGGGTTCATGGAGAAGAGTGATGTTGGAGATGCTGAGAGAGAGGGTCTGTGCAGCCTGGGGAAGGGAAGGTGAAGAATGGTGTTGAGGGGGGTCTTATTGCTGTCTTGAGTTCATCGATGGGTGAGGAGAGGAAGCATATGGACAGGGCAGCAGACAACAGCCCAGTTTGGAGCGTACAATTGCCTGTCATGCACTGAAAAGCATATTGTCCCCATGACCTGCAGGCTGGCTGGTCCTGCTCCTCCTGCATGGAGCTCCTCCTGCATTTAAACCTGGTATTATGTTGAGATCTGGACCAGACTATGTTATTGTCCATCTATGGATCCTAAATCCATTCCGGTAACAATATTTCATTCTTCTTGGTTAAACTTGTTTTTTTTAAACTTAAACGTTGAAATAATATAAAACTTCCCTGGAGTTTTTCCTATTTAAAAGTCGAAGTGCTTTTGCCACATTTTCTTTTTTGCCCCCTTTTGAGCCAAAGTCACTCAAACAGATGTTTTGCTACAGAATCTCTGTCACTGAATTGGCAACTTGCAATGAGTTTCACTGAGCAGTTTTCTGTCAACTTGAGTCAATTTTATTTATTCACCTTCTGCTTGCACAGCACCATGGTCGCCAAGTCTTCCAGCACTTGCTCGTGACTCGTGCTGGATGTAATTCGTTAGGCTTAATTGAGCTGCCCGAGAAGAAGGGCGGTGAGAGAGTGGATGGATGGAGGCCTCAGCCCAGGCTGCTTGATGGGCAAACCCAGAAGAACTAGTCCTGCTGCAGTAGAGCCCCTGCACAAGCCAGGCCTGTCCAGTACCTGTAAGTGGTGTACTTCCTGTGTACTTAAAATTGGGACAAAGGAATGCAATACTTCCAGTTTTACTGTCCCTTATTAAGGAAGCATTACTCATTATTTATTAATATTACTATTTAATTACTTATTACCTGTTACTTATTATGAGAAGAGATAATTCTGCACTGTGTTTCTGAGCTTTCCAGAAGGCAGAACTGAGATACTTGTGTCAGGAGGGGTTTCTTCAGTTCTAGGATCTCAACTGACCTGACCGTACCTGTCTGGTGTGTGGGCTGATTCTTGCATTGCTGTATCTCCTTGTCCTCTCCTCCTGCGAGGTGCAGGAGGCCATATAGGGCTAAGCAAAATGGGGACTTGCTGTACAAGCCTTTAAATGCTGCTGGAATGTGGTGGTGGGGAAACTGTTTGTCCTTTCCCAGCAAGGATATCTTTATGTGAGGGGAGGTCTGGGGTTGTCACCTCCAATTGCTGGTGCTTTTGGGTGCTGTCTTCGGATTTGCAGATGGGTCTGACTGTCAGCTGGGAACCTTTGTTTGTCACAGTGGTTGGAGAAAGGTTGGGGCTAGAAGAAGTGAGGTAATTAAGACATCCCGGGGCTGGCATGTGCAGCTCAAGGTGGGACTGTGTTCCCAGAAGCTTTCCTGGGGAGCTCATGCCCCCTCATATCGCAGTTGTGATCAGTGAGCCAAACGGTGAGGGGCGCAGCTCTGCCTCTGTTTCCCCTAGAGCTAACAGAGCTTAGAATCAATTAGCAGCTTAATTTGTAATTAATAACTTGCTCGCTTTTTTTGAAATGGTTTGTGGAGCGGGCTGACACAAGAGGATCACGCAGCCTGCAACGTGCTGCCATCAACTGCCTAGGAGCATCCTGAGATCTGGGGCGTGGGCTTGGACATGGATGTCATTGGAAAGCAGGGAAACATCCCAGGCAGGAGGACGGGACACAGGCTGTCCTGGAGATGAGCCTGGGGGCTCAGAAGCCTAATGCTTTTCTGCCTTTGCATCTGGGAGTGCTGGATGATCATCCTGGGGTAAATCTTGCATTACAGCATAGCACTACGATGCAAGGATCCATGGGATGGGATGAGATGGGATATTTTGGGCGCTGTTGAGAGAGATGTCCTCTCCTCCACTGTCCTCCCATGACTGCAACCCTCTTGTGACAGCCAGCCCATCATTGACGGAGGTTGTCCATGTGTCTGTTGGACACTGCGAGGGGCTGGCAGGGCTATGGCTTCTCTCTGCGCGCAGGAGCTGCTACAGCAGCACAGGTTGTCTTGGCACAGGCAGGGTGGCTGCAAGTGTCCCAGAACTGCAGTCCAGCTCGGGATCTTCCTTTCTGGAGCTGACATATGTCACCTTCCTTGCAGCTTTTGGTGGGTCTCCCTTCCCCTCCCTTTCTAAATGGCTTATTACTTTCCCAGTCACAGCAGCTCACAGAGATGTGTGGGGACTCCAGCCTGCTGAATACCTTTTGCACAGCAAGTAGAGGTCCCTGCAGTGAAGCAACCTGCTGAGAGAGGCAGCTCCAGGAGATGTGACAAGCCAAGGGCCACCCAACAAAGATGAACTTGGGCTTCGTCATACCCCATGGCTTTCTGTTAGCAATGTTGCACTCAAAGTAGCCTTCCCCTTGCCATCCCACAAGGAAGAGCTTGATGTGATGATGTGCAGGGTGCTGCACCTGGGGAGAAATAACCCCATGTACCAATACAGGTTGGGGGCTGACCTGCTGGAGGACCTCTCTGAGGAGAAAGACCTGGGAGTTCTTGTGGACAACAGGATGACCAGGAGCCAGCAATGTGCCCTTGAGGGCAAGAAGGCCAATGGCATCCTGGGGGGCATCAAGAAGAGCATGGCCAGCAGGTCGAGGGAGGTCACCCTGCCCTTCTACTCTGCTCTGGTGAGGCCCCATCTGGAGTACTGGGTCCAGTTCTGTGTTCCCCAGTTCAGGAAGGACAGGGAACTGCTGGGGAGGGTACAGCAAAGGGCCACAAAGATGATTCAGGGCCCGGAGCATCTCTCCTACGAGGAAAGGCTGAGGGACTTGGGTCTTTTTAGTCTGGAGAAGAGAAGACTGAGGGGGAATCTGATCAATGCTTAGAGGGACAAATACTTAAAGGGAGGGTGTCAGGAGGACAAGGCTGGTCTTTTCTCAGTGGTGCCCAGTGACAGGACAAGAGGAAAAGGGCACAAACTTG
>BJBW01001064.1:0-68837 GCA_004320125.1 Scolopax mira | reverse complement strand
CCATTGAATACAACCCTCTGGATGCGACCATCTAGCCAACTCCTTAGATGGAATTTAGGTTTTTTATTGCACGGAAGCATAGCAGATGTTGAAAAACATTCCTCTTTGTTAGCTAATACTTTTCCACTCAGAACCCCATAAGCTGGGTGAGAGAAACAGATGTACTGTGGTTTGAAGCTTTAAAGCTTTGTGAAGAGAAACTTTTCACAGAGACTTCAGTTCATATCACAGACTAAAACAAACTTAATTGTGCTCACTGGGTCAAATTGTTCCCTTGTTTACAGTGAAGCACCATTATTGATTTCAAGCTCAATGTAACAGCTAGTGTACAATTCTGGGATGCACAGGATCTTTATGAAAATAAGTGTATCTCAAATTTATAACACATTAATGTTGGACTTCAAAAGAAACTTTTTTTTTTTTAAAATGCAGTAGTTTGCCTTCACATGGTTGCTTCTGTACAATTAAGCAGTCCATCTATTCAGATAAAAGGGAAAAACTCCTGCTTAAAAATGCTCTTTGACACTTCAGAAGGCCATACATTAAAGATCTAATAGGTACAGCTTTTAGAATTTACAGGTGGCTTTTTACTTTTTCCACATTGATTTCTTCTGCGTGCAACAGAATCACTGTCTTTTCATTCTTTTACAGCCTTTTTATGATTGCAACAGGTCAGATAACATAAAGATAGCCAGTACTTTATGTAAGCTTAGAAGGTATAAATGATTTCAAGTTTTCTCAGGACCTTTGCTAGTGTTTCTTCATAGAATAACTTTTTAACTGACTGTGATGTTGCTTTTCAGATCTTAGAGTCTGTCTGCTGAAGCTGTCATGGCAGATGTGTGTCGTAGACATAGCAAAGCTAGTTTCATACTAGCTAGCTTAGGTGAAAATCTGTCTTTGAACAGCAGAGACAGTCAGTGTGAAGACCAAAATGCTTTCTTTGCTGATGTCCATGCTGACACAGCTAAGCAGATAAGAGTATTCAACACAGCTAACATAGAGCTCCCATATTTGCGTATGTCATTTTATAGTCATAGTAGTGTTAGCTGAACCCTAGAGAGGAAATTGGATTTCAGAGAAGTCAGTATTGTGGCTAAATCATTTGGTAGATTCTAGCTTAATTTCTGGCTTGGCTCTTTATATCATTGAGCAACTCATAGGAACAAAGATCCTAACAATTTGTGTTGTAGTTACTATTGCTTTCAGTGCTAGAGAGCTTTCTGCATAACTCTGAGCACATGCTCCTGTGTCTTTCTAGGCTGCAATCCAAACTCCAGGGACACCTGGAAATCCCAGTTTTGGAGCAGAGGCTTTGTTTCTCATGCACAAAATGAAGGTGAAAGTGTTTTCATTCTCCTGTCTCTTGACTGTTTCACCTGCTTGGACTGCACCCTACACTACATTAATTGAGTGACCATTCTTAGATTTCTTGCCATTACCATAATATAAATAAATGAGAATATTGAATAACTTTGATGATCCTCCTTATAAGGTTATCACAGTTCAGTGGTAGAATCCCTGAAACAATGTCCAAAATATGAGACCATACATGAATTAAATATGTATGTCTTATTTTTAATTTGTTAATTATTACTGTTATTGCTATTGAATTTTTTACCATAAGGCAACATAAAGGAAGTGTATTTACAAAGACAACATATTTCTCACCACTGATTCCAAAATAATTCCTTTTATCCTCTTTGGATGCACATAATTCCTTTCACTTCAAAAACCTCAATTCCCAAGAGCTCCATGGTTCTCTTCTGATTGTATCCTCTGTAGAGTATAGCATTATGTACCACATACAGCAAGGACACTCTGGTGTCCTTCCTCCCAATTAGCAGTTGTAGTGAATTTGCAGTGCCTGAAGTTTACCTCCCATTGCAGGGCACAGTGAAACACGAAACACCATCCTCTTCTTCACTGCAGAGATAAGAAGAAAGAAAACCAGCTAGCCATGCTATACCAGCTACCCATGCCAGGAGGGAACAGTCTGACTTGTGTTCCTTGCCCATCATTTTTGCACGCCAGCTGTTTAGAGCAAGTGCTAGAGGGAGGACATGCTGTAGTCTTGTACAGGTACTGTTGCCACTGTTGCATATGGTCCTTTGTGCCTTTGGAGACTGAATGCCTTTGGGATTTGCCACAGATGTAAGTCGCTTCTGCACCATCTCTTTCAATGTATTGGTGACTCTAAAAAGTTACAGTCTAGCCCTAAGTGCAGAAGGCAATGAGGACATATATTTAGAGGAAATATAATGCCAAGTTTGTGCAGAGATGTCTTTCCAAAGGAAATAATTTTAATAATATTCCAAATTGTTTGCTTTCTTTTTTTTACTTTATTGCAGTCTCAAGAGAGGAACGTTGCACTAACCTTCCAAAGCTCTTATCGTAATGAGATGATATAAGTCTCAGTTCTGCACTATTATCTATCTGTCCATACATAGAGACATACTGTCTCTATGTATCTATGTACACAACTGCATATATTTGTGCGTTCATGTTTGTATGTAAAATATGCAACTTGGGTCTCTGCTGGCCTGGGAATCTCCCTATCATACTCCATCTCATAATGCAGTCATGTCCTATAATATTATTCTCTAAAATAATCTGCCTTGGATGCACTACTTCCAGCAATAATTGCCAGGCAGATGGCGGTGGTAAAGTAGGCAGTATTATTGGTAATAAAAGTTAGAAGCTTCAAATTTTCTGAATGGCATATTCATATAAAGCCTTTCAGAAACAACCTCTCTAATGGCAGAACCAACATCCAATCTCGTTTTCCCTCCATTTCCTGGAATATTTCACTAGTATTTGTTCTGTCTTCTGTTCTTTTTCTGTCTTTCATTAGTGACTGCTGCGGTTGTGTTGTTTTTAAATAGCACCTACTTCCAAATAACTGCTCTCTGTTTACTTATCACCAACCAGCACTCTTACCAGTTGCTATAAATATGTATGCCTTACATAGAGAAAGCACACAAAGTTCCACATTTTAACACAGCATAACATAAAAGCAGTTGCAAAATAATGTAGGCAGCAATGCTTCTGGTTGCTATTACTTCCACTGCAAATAATGCCATCTGCTTATCATTATGCCCCAGTGCACGCTATCTTACGTGTGGACAGAACTTGTAATGTGTTGTTGTCTCTGTAGTAAACAGCTTGAAAACTACGCCCTGGAATAATGTCACGAAGAATACCCACTTGGCTTTTTCCAATTAATTTCTCGGCAACAATTTATAATAGAAAACTGTAGTTAAAAGGCAGCAAACCTTGACCTTTTAAATTGAAATTCCCATGGTTTTGTTTTTCTGGAAGGAAGAAAGGGAGGTTCCAGTAAAATAAAATATGAGCAATAGCCAGTAATAAACCCAGAAGTTTCTCAAAAGAATGGGAAATGTGTGAGAAAATGTAAATAAGTTTGAACAATTCACGTTAGCATGAACACCAGGTCATAATTCTGCAAAAGCATAACGCATTTAGATGATGCTTTTTTTTAAATTATTGTTCTTTAAACTTAGCACAAACTGATTTTAACCTCACACACAGGTTGTTTAAGTTTTCATACTTAGGAAATTTACGTTCTGTTTGGGGTTCCAATCCAATAACATTTATCCTATTCAAAATACCCCAAGAGTGTGTGTGTGTGTTTTCTGGACACACAGTCTATAAAATAAGGCATGTTCATGGACTTTTGTACCCATCCTTTCATCTGTTGTATTCTGGAATTCAACAACAGACTTTTGACTTCTATCTGAAATTCCTAATGCAAAAAGAGGCAGACCTACAAAGACCATTTGCAAGAGAGGAGGATCCTCCGGTCTTTTTAATGAAGAAAGGGTTGGGGTATTTTTTTCCCATTCTTTTGAATGACAAAAAAAATGTTTTGTATGAAAAAAGGGAATTAAAAAAAAAGAATAAACACCTTTCCTCCCAATCCACTCTTTTTGTTTACCAATAACTACATTTCCACAGTTACAGACTCACTGTGCAGTAAAAAATGGTCATTTCTCACCAAGTTGTGAAGACAAATTTGCTTTATCTATTCAGGCAAGATTAAAGGTGTACAAGCATGCTAGATTAAATACTTCAGAAGTCTACCTCTTCTTTCTCTGGGAAAGCTCCAATTTGATTCCACTTGAGATGAGGCAATGGCTGATGGTTCCTGGCAAACATTCATCACAGGCTTCAGAATGAATCAAACATTTCTCACATGGTGTATTTTATATTTAGAATGTCAGAAAACAGCCTGGAAGATTTCCTGCAGGCAACAATCAGCCTGAACTATATCTCCTTTTAACTTAGAATTTAAAATATTTGATTTTGATGTGCTCTGCAGTTTCTATGGGATGGAAATATATAAATTATTTTTTCTTTAATAAAAAAAAAATAAAGAGTTTCTCCTCACTTGCAGAGTTCCTGAGATATATTGTCTTTTTGCTTCTGATGGCTTTAAATGGTGCAGGGTTTTTTCATGTCTTAACTATGCAGCAGGCAGTGATTTTTACATTAAATTGTATGATGACATTTTTGTCTAGCAGTAAATGCAATGAATCATTGCCCCATATTCCTTTCACCCACAATAATTGGGTCTTACTAAATAAAATCTTTTTGAATATGTGATTTATCTACTTCTATCAAAACTAAATGGAACTAAAATTGAGCTTAATTAGCTCACATTGCAGAATGCAGCAAAATAGCTTTTTGATATGAGAAAACCCTGAAGTACTCAAATACTTTTGTTTTCAGATATGACCTGGTTGTATATATAATTCAAGTCACATCTGGCCCAGCTGTTCAAACCAGAGCTTTACTCACTCAAAATCATGAAAACATCGAATTTAAGTCAGACTTCTGTTTACCAAGGAACTTCTGCTTTATTCCAGCTTCTAATATAGTGGAGGGCTAAACCATGCCTGTGATTCCTAGATGCTGTTGCATTATGAAGAAACCAGAGGGATGCAAGCAGCCCTCTCTGACTTTCAAGCCAAACAGAACAATGTGGGTAATGACAGAGGGAGCAAACTCTCAAGCTTTTGCACCTATAGCCTTCTAGAGGAATAACATCATTCAACTACTCAAGGTGTATTGACAGTGGCAGGTGAAGGCACGTGCCTTCTCTGCTTGTACTTGCAGCTGGCTGGAGAGAGCACAACTCAGTCTAGAAGCCAGAGAGCTGTGCTAACATGGGGCGGGACAGCATTTAATATGGCAAAGTAGCCTCAGCAAAGGTTATTTACTAGGTCACAGCTCTGAGGGAGGTGCTACCAGCTACAACTTCCAGGACAGAGTTGGCTCCGAGCAGGGGCAGGCTGGATGCCCAAGTGTCCACACCCATGCATGTAAACATGGATATCATGCAGTAGAGGCACAGACATCATATCAATGTAACAGAATAGTGTCATTGTGGGATCAACATCTCTTGCTTTGAAAATAAACTCCCTTGACTATGCTTTAGTATTTGCATGGCAGCAGAAAACCATCGTGCTGTGTCAGTGCTGACAGGCACAATTATATGACATTGGCATGACCTAAATGGACAATACACAAATACAAGCACTCCGACTCCAATTATACTTTGTGAAAGTAATTAAGAAAATATGTACAAATGCAGACTAGATTTAGTTTTCCTAAATACAAAATGAAGGGCTGTAACAACAGATACTTGTGAAAAAAGTGAGGATCTACAAAGAATTAATAAAGTTTTTCAAGAGTCTAAATATATATTTAGATAACTGACTTTGAGCACACAGTCATTATTTTTAGATAGCTTTCAGTACCAGTAATAAAAGCAACACTGAGGAACTAGAGAGAAAATATTCTTCTCTCCTTTCTGACTGTCTTGGCACAGCGACTGGGAGACTCTGCAGGAGGCATGCTCCCATCTCCTTCCTGCACAGACTCTGAGTATCACCCCCACAGTCTCTGCAGCCCCAGAACCATCAATAGTAATCATCTGAAGAATATTAAAAATATGAACATTTCCTATAGACCTAGTCCTGAGATCTCCTGCTCCTTGCCCAAATATCTGATCAAATATCAATATAATTTTGTAAGTGGAAATATGTAAGCCACTTATAAGAACACAGCAAAGGGCATTAATAAAAACTTTAGTATGAAAAGAAGAGGCTTCCATTCCATTTCAGAAACATGTCTCACATTTAGGATACAATACAAAGCAAAAAAAAAAAAAAAAAAAAGAGTCTTTATGGACCATAATGGTAACGTTTCTTTTTTTCAAATGTGAATATTGGGAAAAGTCACTGAAAGGCAGTTGTAAAATAGTCCATGTTACTAATATAGAAGATATTCACACATTATAATAAATTTGAACAGCATAGAGAGCAAATTGTCATTATCAGCCTATACCTTGAGGCTGATACTCCTCAAGCCTCCTACTCAAAACCAAAGATTCTTGACACTTGAGAAAAAGAAAAAGACATAGCAATGGCAGCATTTTGAGGTTAGAGGAATACTTGGAAGTATTAATACTTTATTTTGAAACTTTCAATACATTCAAAGTTAAAATATGTTAGGGACATCTTATCCACAATAGTTAAGCTATACACCTGCAGACCAGCCAGCACTTTAAGATGTCTTGCAAAACTGAATTCACAAAAGTCTGTAAGTTAGCAGAATTTCACATCAAATTGTGAACTTGAGTTGTTAATAATAGTATCCTGAAATAGCAGGTGAATCATCACTAATGTTGACTGCTTATCGAAGAAGGTGGTTTGTATTTGGTCTAGCTGGCCGTGCTATACCATGTTACCAAAGGCACGTGTGAATAATCAAATGAAACAGACTGGATACAAGAAATGAATGATTGTACATTATGTGCTAAGGTTAGGATTTTCAAAATTGACTTACCAGTGACTTAACCCTTACTTAATTGTAAAAACCCATGAGATTTTTTCACTGTCTTGAGTGGGAACAGAAGCCAATACTGAGCTTTCAATGATTTATTATCCTACCAGGTATCCTAAAATTATCCAGCAAATTGTCCAGCATTTACTACCTGACTGGATACATTCTTCTCTGAACATGTCAGAACATAGTTCAACACATGGTTGAACTATGATGATGATGAATTATTGTGTAGTACCTTGCAGGTGCCCTCACAAAGGAAAATAAATCAGATTTACTCATTGAATAGGTCTTTCTCTCACTGGTCTTTTGAGCATCATGGAAGTGTCCTGATCCATCCTTTCTTAAGTGATAAAGATTACACTAGGTCTTCTATCGCTTGCTCAGCAGAGGACATAATATTCCTATGTCTATACCAGTTCATGCTGCTAAGCACAGATTTGGCTGGCAGACTGGAAATTACTTGCATCCTAATTAAAAATAAGTGGAACCTAGAAGAATATGCAGTGTCAGAAAGAAGAAAACATTATCTTAATCATAATTAATTTTTTTTTATGTTCATAGGCAATAGTATCAAACAGGGCAGGCTCATTCAGTAAAATTAATAAAGATAAATGGGCAGAGTACATCAAAAAGAGATTACTCCCTGCTATATTAATGGGAGTGGTTTCACTCAGAGAGCACTCAGAATAGAATGACTCAGAGAAAGAAACAGAATTCATGAAATTTTCAGTGAGATATTTGGTCTCTTGAAGGCCTCATGCATTGCTATTGATTTTGCTAGATTTGAGCTATTATATCAGCTGGAGGTCTTCTCAAATCACTTACTTCATCCTATCTGCTTGCTGAATTTCCTGTTTCACCTTCTCTTTCAGAACACAAACCAAATGAAACAGGCTCTGTCATATTAATATATTTGTTTAGTACATACTTACCAAGGGTCCTATACTGAAAGTCATGTAGGCAACAATTCTAGCTACAATTTTCATCACATTCCTCTATGCTCAACCCCAAGAACATTCCCTAAAAAACCTGGAACTAAACCATTAAGACTGCAGAGAAGCAATATATTAATATCTGCCCAAAACACTAAAACAAAAAACCCTGTATCTGTACTTTTCATCAGAAGCACTCTCTATCTTACAGCAAACCAGATTTACCAAGAAAAATAGATTGAAACATCTTAAATGGCAAAACCAACATGAACCAGCATGGCAAATTCTAAACCTTAATAGAAAATCTGAAGCCTTTAGGCAAGAGGATTTAAGAAATAATTCCCTTGGATGGTATTGTTGTCAAGGCCTTTAGGGAGCCAGTAAGACAGTGAGTATTTCCGTAAACCAGCTTTTGCCTTGGGAGGCCACTCGCTCTCCACAGGATCCATCTCAGTTATCAGATGTTCTCAAAATGGCAATTCAGAGCCAAAGACCAGTTTAACCACTTGAAATTGCTCTCCTTGGAGACCTTTTCTCTTCCCAATGAGCACAGAGCTTTTAGAGTAAAATTAGCCTTAGGCAAAGTGACAATACTAAATTGAGCAAGAAACAATGGGTAACTCCTATCAATCCAGATAACAAACTTGGAGCTTTGGAGCTCCCTTCCCCTAGGTTGACACCTTTGTTAATTCCATTAAACAACTTGGGCAGCGAACAAGAAGAGGATTCTAGGTCTGCAGTAGATTTGTAGATTTCCATTCTAAAATATTTTTTTATATTCCTCCAGCTGAAGGGATTTGCATTTTGGGGTTTTTCTTATGGCTCCTGTGGAAATCAGAATGTAAAATGAGCCTCATCTCCATTGGGTAAATCAAAGTGAATAAAATAAAACTCTTCTTTAATCAAGTTGACTTTATCCTCTCCAAAAGGATAAAAAGCTCTCCAAAATGCTTACAGAACTTTTTAGAATTTTTCATTTATTTCTAATCTATGGAATGTACCCTAATTTCCTGCAAGCAGCAAACCAACACCAGACAGGTCCAAAATGCTGCAGGAATACTTTCTGTTTTTAACACACCAAGTAGATTTGCCAGTAGCAATTCAGCACTAAAAGATTGTTTCCTGACTGAGAAGCCAAGCTCAGATAAATAGAGTGCCTGAAAAAAACCTTTAGATGCTCTTTGCAGACAGCAGCAAACAGTAGGTATTTTGAAAAGTGGGAAGTTTGCAGCTGGAAAAGAGCCTCCTGAGCCAGAATAGCCATCCTGCAACATCAGCTTTTTTTTTTAGTAAACTGTTTTGTGCTTTAAATAAGACAGTTTGAATTTCCTATGTGCTTTTAGGATATTTTCCTATAGGATTATCCTAAGGATATCCTTATAGGATAGTATCCTTACAGGATACTTTCCTATATATACTTTCCTATGTACTATGCCTATGTATACTTCTCAATATGCATGGATCCTGTTAATGTTAATGGCAGTTAAATCCATCAGTCCTTGAGTATTATTATTAGAATACTAATACTAATACTTCTCAATTGTACCCTTTATTAGCATTAACATGGGGCAGGCTGGAGTTTCAAAATGGCCTTCAGCAGTAGATTGTTAGTAATTTTGTGTCAATAATCACTATTGACCTTTTCTAAAATACAGTTGTAAGGAGATAGTTTTCATTCCTCAGCAAGAGTCATAAATCAAAGCTAGTTGTGACCATGATCTCTGCTTACAGTTCTTTAAAAGGTGGGCTACTGTAATGTCAATGAGGCACTTCAGTAAAACCCTTTCAGCATTGCTGGAGCCTCCTTGAGCTGGCTAAGCACACTTCACAGGTATGGAAAAGACAGTGTGGCAAGTTCAGAGCCCCAAAACTGGTAATGTTAGGAAGGAATTGCCAATAATGGAAGCTTGCACAAAACAATCATCACCACAATTAAAGAGTAACCATGGAATTACTAGAGAATTTGCTGCTTCTTTCTTTTTTTTTTTTTTTTTTTTTTTGATAAAATTAGGAGTCAGCTTGAAAAGAAGTTTAAAAGAACCATGATAATTTGCAGCAGGAAAGGAAAGAACTTGGGGAAGGAAGAAAGAGCCAGAGGTATCCAGGTTGGGCACTACCTGCAGCTGTCCTGCCAGTGTCACCGCTTCCACCTGGGACAGGCAGACCACCTTCCCATGGGATGGATGCTGGGGGCAGCCTGTGCTCCACTCATGGGAGTGAGGTGTGGGGAGATCTACAACCAGAGGATTAGGCAAGAGGGGACATTTCAGAGGCTTTTTCACCAGCACATATGTGTTGGGCATCACAGGAGCAGAACAGGTGGAAGTAGGACTGGAATGTGTGCATGTGTCTTTGTGGGATTAAAACTTTGGGGCATTTCTTACAGAAGGATGTTTAGACATTTTAATTGCTTAATAACACTTTAGAAGTGACTAATATTGTGATTTATCTGCAATATTCTTCATATTGATCCTGAATATATAATCCCCTGTTCTCCAATTAATGACATGCTGTCAATAAATTAGTAAACTTCTTCAAACCTGGTTTGATTTAAACCACATGAGTTGAGCAGGGTTTTGCTCGTAACAGCAAGTAGTGGATAAATATACCAAAAATCAGGCACAGACCCAGTTTCACACCAAGATCGAATCTGACTGATGTCTATGAGTGTTCAATTTGTGACCTGCCCCAAGCAAAAATTGGTGTTCAATCTGAGCTAATGCTAAAGCAGAGAGATAATTATATGCAGTACAACCACAGCTAGGTCATTCTTCAGACACTGAGTTTTGCCTGCACTATCTCAGTATAAGGAGTGGTTTGCAATGTTAAAAATAAGAAAAACGTTGAGCTGCATCAAGTAAGTTCTTGATTTTTAAGAAAATGTCGATATGTTTTTCCTACCAATTGCAGTGGAAAATGAGAAAGGAGCGCATTTCAAACATTACAATATCAGAATAAGGGATCGAGTATAGCGGATGATTTGACGGAAATATGTGTGCATTTTGCTGGTGCATTTCATCAAGCTTAGACTTCTTTTTATTTAGCAATTTAATAAATTTCTCGTTGATTCAC
This sequence comes from Scolopax mira, assembly GCA_004320125.1. Lineage (NCBI taxonomy): Eukaryota > Metazoa > Chordata > Aves > Charadriiformes > Scolopacidae > Scolopax > Scolopax mira. The sequence goes on along the minus strand of BJBW01001064.1, from coordinate 57,960 downwards.
ACCTGTTTCTTCTCTCAGTCACCAGTGTTCTGCAGGGTGAGCTGTCACCTGTTTTATGGATACCAGTATAATGACTTCTAGACACAAGTACATGATGGTTACACTTTCTATCACAAAAGCCAGATCTGAAAATAGCTAGATGCTGAATAAACTTTTTTCAGGTAAGTGCATTGAGCCAGTTCTCAATGCACATTAGCCCAAAGGGTATGAAAAAATGCATAAGTGGAGTAGAGACAATCCTATAGTTTGTTCTGTCACATCTTCCTGTTCCTCCCAAGTCTGAGCAATGCAGGGGAGAAACTTGGAAATTGCTCTTCCACCCTACTCGTCTGTGTCAGTAAAAGAATATGAATATATATTCTTTGTCCTACAAGCGTAAGAGGTAAAGGCATACTAAATTTGTAAAAGTTGCATAGGTTGCTCTGACTCTTAGGATACCAACATTCCACCACTTTGTATGCACCCCTTGTGCTGGAAGAAGCAGCATCTGGAGCCTTTCGGCAGGTTCAGCCATCACTCTTCCTACATAGACTTCCACATTGGCAGATGTGGGCTTCTATTTATCATGACTCGTAAGTAACATAGGATCTCTGCAACTACCAGCAGCACCTTCCTTCCTTACAAAATTTGGCACGGAGAGCAGTCTTTTCACCTTCAGTAGTGGTTTGTACTATTTCCTCTGCACCAAACTCCCACCAAAAGCTAATACTTGGATATACTTGGGGATACAAACCCCAGCTCCAGTGTGTAGACAGCACAGAAAAACATTGCAAAAATTGATAGTGCTCAACATAATTGTCATTAAGCAAATATGATTACTAAGTCATCTAATTATAGTATGAGAAAGACACTTTATATTCTTTCCTCCCCTCCCATTCTTTCCCACTTCCCTTATGTGACACAAAAGAAGGCTTAGGATTCTGGCTCTGTGTCTTTGCTTTGTCGGAGGCTGGTTTTTCTTGTAAGCTTTCTTCTGTTCCATTGTAAAATTCTCTTGTTCCCTTACAAATTCAAGTATGTGCATCACCTGCTTCTGTGATTTTGCAAAGCACATGACTTCATTTTCCAAAAAAGGAAACAGAGATTAAAAAGGTCTTTTTTCTTTAAATAAAATGTATTAGAAGCTACAAAGGGAAAACATCGGGTTTTATTATTTTTTAGATGTAGCCCAGAGACAGATTTTTCTCTTCACAACATAGAAAATTGAATTATTCTCAGTGCTCTCCCTTTCCTTCTCTCATCCTCTCAACTTTCTACAAGCAACAGAGAAATCATTAAAAATACATGGAGTCTACAAAAGGAAAAAAAAAAAAAAAAGAACTTGTGTAAAACTAAGAGAAAGGTTTAATAAAACCATTCCTTACACTTTTTTCCCCTTCTCCCTCTTTTTTTCCCTTCCAGCCAGGGAAGCACATCCAGTAATAGAATCTGAAACAGAACACAAATTCCATCCAAGAGGCAGAAAATGTAATGATGTTAAAGTTACGCTTATGATGCCTCTCAGTTTGTGAATAGTGGCAGTGGCAACTCTACAACAACAAATGTCATGCAAGAAACTATTTGTTAGTGAAGGTTTGTTGCAAAATGTGATACATAAATGCTTTTATTTGCAATAAATATTTAAACATTTTATTTAGAAAAGGAAAAGAAACACAAATCAGAGGCTCCATTACCATGAGTTGTTTTTAAAGAAGCTAAAATTATGTATCATTAAGCTGGAAAACTAAAACACTGAGGGATTGTTACTGGGCAAAATCTTTCCTCTTCTGCTTTTTCTTCTCCTATTTTTCTATGTGGCAATTCTTTCTACCACTTCACCTTTTCTGTAAGCCATGATTCTTAACAAATACGTACATAATCATCTCTGAAAAAAACCCCAATATACTAGTGCCTAAGATGTGAGTGCCAGAGGGGTAACATTCTCTGTTGTTGAAATCCTCATAACTTAATTGATTTTCAAAGAGTCACATCACTTCATCCCTGCTGAGACTCTGGCCTCACAATTTTAATAATGTACGAGCAGAGCAAAAATTACCTATGCACTCTGAGAAAGAAAAAAGAAAAAAGTTTTAATGGGATTATCCATCTTTTTGGCCTCACCGATAGTCACCCTAACCTTAAACGAAAAGAAGGAACTGAATTCTCCCATTTGTTGTACACTGAAGGATGAAGGAGAGAGAGGAGAAGAGGAATGTGCTTTCTGTACTCATATTAATGGAAGTTCAATGTACAGACTGCTAGTGTGGTTTCCACAGCCCTGGATTCAGCTCTGTGTTGTGCTGCAGAAATGTGAAGTGTGCTGGGTAAAAGTGTGGATCAAAGCTAAAATTTATCTGTCAAGTCAGACGCTGCAGTGCCTGCTCCTCTCCTGCTCCTCTTCCGTTCCCCCGCTGTACAGCATCTTGGCCCCTGCAGAGCAGCTGGGAAGAGACAGTGAGGTGCCAATGCAACCATACAGGCAGCAAGCCTCTCCTGGTCCTCTGCTCTGGACTCCAGAGTGATGCCCCTCTGCACTTGTGATCACAACACTCAGCCCTTTCTAAGGCAGACTTTCTTGGCCATTTTTTTTNNTTTTTTTTATTTCAAAATATAGGTAGAAGAAAAATACAACCCCGTCTTCCACAATGCAAAGTCAAATGGCAGAAAAACGTAGTGGGTTTTTTGTATGCACTGAAAGTAGGAGATTTGCTTTCAGTCTTTCTTTTCTTTTTCTTTTTCTTTTTCTTTTTCTTTTTTCTTTTTTTACCAGAAGATTCAAATATCCATTTTTCAAGATGGTGTCTTAAGCCACAGAGCAACAGAGTTCTTCAGCCAAGGGTGTGCCTTGATCTGGAAAATATAGACAAAAAGAATAGGAGGAAGAGGACATGATCTCAGGACGTGGTCTGCTTTTCTATCCACGCAGTGTCTAGAAGACAGCCACGTAAAATTTGTGTAAACTGCAGACATTAAAACGTAGTTTTGACCATTCAGTGCAGTTATCTGCCCTGATAGCTAAATTCTGCACATTTTTTTGCATACATTTTTTAAATGAGCTTTAATCAGTTTAAGTGACAAGATTGAAGAGCTTTTGATCAGTTCAGTATTTGAGTTACAAAAATGACATTAGACTCCTTCCTTCAAAGCCTTCATCTGATATGTTACAGGTACCATAAAGAAATCAGCAATTAAAACTAAAGCTGATGTTTTCAATATGCAAAGGGGAAGAACCTAAATACCATCTGAACTGCACTGTTTTCTTGAAAAATGAAAACTAAGGGGCTGCAGGTTTGCTTGCTTTGCTCTTTGATGTGGTGTGTCGTCTTTAAAAAAATAAAAACAACCTTACAAGTTATCCTCTGAACAAACTTGAGTACTAGCCTCAAACCCACTTTATTTTCCTGAGAGCAGAGATGATTATATGAGTACATCCAGTTGTGAACTTAATAAGCTTTGGCAGAAAAGGGACTGGAGGAAGGTGAGCAATGGAGCAAACCAAGAAAAATACCCAAATTAACCTTCAGCCTCCTCGGTAATATCTAAAGCTGATAAAGGAAATTTTGTGAGTTAATTTAACAAGGGTATAGCTCTCTGTTAGTGTAAGTAGCAAGTGGGAAATTACTAAATAATAGAAAATATATTGTGGAAAGAAGAAAACATTTTAGGAGTTTCATGGAAGCTCTAATTATTTGACCACACTTTTTAGTTGTAGTTTGTGGCTCAGCTTTTCTGGGATTTAGTCAAAGAAATTAGACATCCTGGGGGGACATCCCATGTGACTGCAATCATCAGAGAAAAGCTAGAGTCAGCTTGTCCATCCCTGTTTTAAGAGGATGTTATTAGGGGAAGACTTGAGCTAACTAGGTTAATACCTACATTCCTGGAACAGTGGGGCAGCACCTCCAAAAGCAGTATAAGGAGGAAGACAGAAGGCGAGAAACCAAAATCCCTTAAATTAAAAACTCTGTGTCAATGACATCAGGGGAAATGCAGTATTGCTATGTTTCTCAGAGAAGAATTAACGTCCAGAAATTGCTCTTTGGGCCAGTGATGTTCTAATAACAATGCATGCTCACAATTATAAGATAATCTTATCTATTGTTTCTGGTTGAATTTATAATAGAGATTACCTAAGGAAAATTACTTGGTAATGCTGACTATCTGCAATTAGACACACTTATGTTTGGAAATAGACACTATCATTTACCAACAGCAGTTTTGAGGGTAGTTTGCATTAAAATGCTTTTCACATCTACTGTATGCAATCTTTGTCAAATGAGGCCAGGCAGAAAAATATACACGAAGTCAGTGAAATAAAAAAAATAACAAACGGTGTATTCTGTGTGCTTGCCAGCTGCTTTTTATACACTGGCATTTGTTTTTTGATCCTATACACAGAATAATCTCCTTTGAATCTATAGTTACAAGTACATGAAAGTGAGAATCCAAACTTTCCAAAAGACCTGAAAATGAAAAAAAAAAACCAAAAACTGGTATGAGGAATAATCTAAGATTGGATTTGGAGAACTATTAAAATATATTGCATATATAAGTTATATTTTGGCTTGAAAGCTGCACTGCATTTGAAGTGGCATTGGATTTTCTAGCAACACCTCCAGAATTTTCTTTTCTGGGACATACTTGGAAAAATGCAGACTTGGCCATTTGTGTGGTCACTCAGTATTTCAGGTTTTCCCATGCTGAATAAAGTCTTTAATCTTTTCAATACCCCCATGGCTTGCAGGGTCAGTGAAAGGGTCTTCTTTGGCTAAATCGGTTTGAATTCCCTGCGCATATTAGAAATGTATAGTCTTCCAGAAATCTAAGTGCATGTTTTTTAACAGGAGAATTACAATGAAGAAAATGTCTTCAGAACTTTGTAATTTTTTTTTTATTTACACACAGCTGAATAGCCTTACTTACAAATTCTACATGAATCACATATATGCATAGCATAGATATGCATAGTAGTACATACTAAAAAGCAAATGGTTTGGTCCTATACTCCTGCAAATTTCAGTTCAGACATCCTAAGGGCAATCCTGCAGCTTCCCTGCAGAAAAGTCACAGAAGCACCTTTCTAGAGAAATCAATGGTATGAGCAGAGAGGGATATGAAAGGCTATGTGACATACGGTACAGTCAAACAACTTTTACTGTGATACTTGTGTACTCAATGATATTTGACATGATTTTGCTTAGACAAATATATTTTACTCTGTTTTGCAGGGAAAAAATGGACATATAAAATAATTCGGTGACTTGTTCAATGTATGTGGGCTGAGGCTGGCTTTGGTCCACATAGCCATCCATCCTTTTTAACAAACCCATGCATTTAGATTAGTTTGCTATCTTGAACAGTTATATCTTGAAACATAGAATATTAGGGGATTAAAAACTTGGTAGCAGCTATAGACCCTTTAGGAGCAGTGACTACAATGCTATTTCTTCTTAAAAAGGCACCTGCAGGAGTTACAATCCAGGCTTTCCAGGACTCTGTTGCAGGCAGAATAGGCACCAGGGTTGTGACCTCACAATATTTCTTGCCCCAAGCAATTGCTGATTTTGTCTATGTCTAATACATTTCCAGGCCATTGGTATGAACAAATGGGAATTTTCCCCTCTATATATTTTCAAAATTGCTTACTACTTATATTTGCACCCTATACTATCTGTATACTATCTGTTTTAAACTTTTTGAAAGAGATAAATATTTACTATCTCCTCTGTTTCTGTTCTCATGAAAAAAACCTGCAGCATGGAAGAGAATTTGAAAGATAAAACCAGAATTGAGAATAGAAAAGCTGTACAACATATCTTTCTTAAGCTATTGAGATATTTACTTGCTGCTTTATAAAATGTGATCAAAATCACCGTCAAAATTCAAATGTGCAACCTTGGCTTTCTTTTGCTGATCTTCTTCCCTTAGCTGTCCTACTTGATGACCTGAGATGGTATTTACCAGGATGAATGTGTTGTTTTAGTTTTTGGACCAGTTTTGCCCTCTTCTATCTCCCTATTCACTTTTTCCCATTGTGGCCAGATCACTCCCTGCTTCAAGTTCTAACTTTGTTATGACAATATATTGAAGACCTGAACCTCTTCAATTTGCTTACCATAAAATGTTCACACTGAGTCAGTAGGACTCATTTACCATTATTTAGATGTCTGGGGATATTTTAGATGTGAAAGTCTGCGTGCAGTTTTTCTCTAACAGCTAACCAGCATCTCACCCACAAATGTCAGGTTGACTTTTGGCATCTAAATCTGTAAGGTCCTTTACAACCAGGATACTCCTTCACTCACTACAGTATGCACATCCCTGAAACACAGGTATCTTACCCATGCCCAGACTACTGTGATCAGCTCCCACTTCTCAGAAACATAAATTCACCATCCCTTTCCCTAAGCCCTAGCTATGCTTATTTCAGGACAGCAATTTACCATGAAATCTCCAGAATTATCTAAAGGGTTTGATTATCAGCCTCATATGCTTATCTATCCCTTATAAGTATGAGCAGGCAATTAGTTAGATTAGGATTTTTCCCAGAACTTTAAGGTGTCATAAGTGCAGAGAAGCTAGTAGGATAGAGAAGACAGAGATCAATATCATCAGAGCTTATAGTAGCTTTTTCTTTTATGACAGACAAGTTTGGGAACTACACTTAATATGAGTAGGTCTCAGTCAAAGGGTTAGGAAATGTTCCAGCCATGATGGAGAGCATCCAGTTTACCTTACATACTTCACCTCGGCTCACCTAGGGGAAGAGCTAAAATATGAAGACCATGTGGGAAAAAACTTCAACTTCTAGCAGACTGCAAAGCCTGCCTCATTGCCTGAGGTGTCTGTGCAGGGAGAGTTCTGTTCAGAAGGCTCCTCTGCCTCTTACTGGATTCATGGTACTGCCTGAACTCTTCCTGATGCAGGGATCAGAAGGGGCTCTGGGAAACATGGCAGCCTGGGAGCCTTGGAGTGGAACAAGGAGAGGATGTAAGCATTTCTAGGGATTGCTGCTTCCATATTCTGAGCTGGTTGGGACCAGAGGTAGCACCTCTCCAGTTTTTTAGTCAGAAGCAGCCCACATCAGATCTGTCATGGTGATGGTCTCGTCTGACACTTCAGGAACACTGGGACACACTGTGAAGCAGAAGTGAGATATCAGAGAAATTGGTTTTTAGGCTTTGTTTTGCTTGACAGAGATATGTCAGCCTACTAGGTAGGCCAGATCCTGATAATACTCAGGAGCTTTGGGAGGCTGAATGAGATGAAGATGCAATTAATTTCCCACAGTTCAGCCACCTGTATCAGTACTGACTTCTATCCTATTCCAGTGTGCATCCATAATGTCAGCTGGATTTCTATGATAATGTGTTCAATTTCCAGTGTCTATGCCTTCTTGTCATCTTCTATGTTAGTGTTTATAGCTACAATGGTCTATGTATTGTGAACCTCTGAAGGATGTAACCACATGAAGCCATGGTGTTCCCATCCATAATGTTTCCAGAGATCCCAGGCATGTTCACAAATGGTTTCACAAGCCAGGCTCCTTCCCCATGGAAGAGTAACCCTTATAAAGAAGGGATATTTCACAGTGGGGAGAGCTGGGTGCATCCTTTAACAAAGATCCTTAGAGCTTCCCCATCTTCTTTTCTCAGTTAATGCATGCCAAGAACATATCAGGAGATCCCACAGAAATCTGCATCCGATGGGTGGTAAACCTGAATTTACCAGAAACTTACGCTATGTTCTCTGCTTTTATTAAGCCGTTTTCATACAATCAGTGCTGAGTTTAGGGCCATTTTTTTCTCCCTTCTGTTGCAGCCTTGCACCTACCTTCATTGAGGCTTCTTGAGTGACAGTAACAACAAAACCTAGTTGGAAAACTTGATTTGTCAGTGGGTTGAACAGTTTGATGTAATATCATTCCTGTGTTGTATGATATGGGCATGCAACGAAGAAACAGGGAAGGCTGTAAGTGAATAAGCATTCAGTCTTTGTCCCAGAAAGAAACAAACAACTCTCAACATATTGAGTAAAAAACAATTCCTTGTGTTACTGTCTTTGTCTCTATCACTCAGCTCATTTGATACAAATCAGAACCTCTCCAGGGGTTCTAACATGTGCTTGCAAATGTACTGGGGTTTGCATTAAAAGCTATCGTTCTCTATTGACAAAACCATGTAGTAACATAACAAGAATCTCATCTACATTTGTGAAACGCAGAAAACATCACAATGTAAGACACTCTTTTATCGATATCTGTAAACACTCAAACCACTCTTGCCAGTACGCTTCCACTCTCCTAACTTCAACCTTCTTTTTCCCTTGGAGTAAGGCAGATCTTCCCTTTGTTCCATGAATTTCACAACGTGTAAACAACATTTCTTTCCATTCTTAATAAGGGTCTAGAAGAGCTACAAAGGAAAAGATTTCTATTAATAGAGGCTGTTTCTACCACATGAAAATATTAAAAGAAATTTCTTCTTATTTTTGTTGGTTACATTCCTGTCAGAACACCAAATATTTGGTATCCCACACAGCATTGGAAAATATATCTTTTCTTTTTCCTTAGCAGAATCTATAAGCCCTAATTGATTCCTAATCCTAGTGAATAACATCAACTTGGGTAAGTGTAGGAAACAATAAGATTGTACTGTAGCTGAGATCAATACAGCTTGCTTCTGAACTCCACAACCAATCTCTCTGGCCATAAACACTGATAAATAGACAGTACTGCCCCTCAGCTACATGCTATTAGCTACGCTTTTCCTCAAAGTGTCAGAAAGTAAGCAGTATAGCTAGCACTACATCAAAACCAACAAGAATGTTTTGTCATTCAGCTGGGATAGGAACACCTGTCTGGCATCTGTATTAGTTATAAATGCTATTAGTAGCTCATTTAACTTGGTTATTATGCTTCACACAAGTCAGCAGTAACTTTGCAAGTATTTGTAGAAGCAACAACAAAATGAATTGTGAATTCCAAACGTATCACTCTCTCTCAAAAAAAAAAAAAACTTGAAAAGAAAATAAATAGATGTACTGCAAAGAAAATAATATATACTAAAGTAACAGGACTGAGCTTAAAGTATTATATTATAACATCTAAGCCCTGAATTGTCCTTTCAAAAACCTGGTAAATATTATTTTCAGATGTTAATCTTCTAAAACTACTTTGGCATTTTTCCCACAAGCAGAAGTATGACTGTAATAACCAAGCTCCAGACAATGTGTTCTTCTTTTTTTTTTCAGGTTAGTACAATCTTCTCAAGGCATCTAAGGCATAGTCATTAGTTTCACAATAAGACAAGTGAAAAGAAATTCAGTTCACCTTCATAAAATAAGAAAAAGAGTTCAAAGATCAGAAACATAATGGTAAGTCCTTCAAAGGACGCATATACAAGGCTGTATATACTGGGAGCTTACTAGAAACAGCTTCCCCTCCTTCCCCTGTTCTCTCTTTGATCTCAAGCTAAACATCAGAATCCAGCTTTTAAAAAGACTTGAAGTGCCTTTCATTTTCCCTTGCTGCCTGAGGAGCAACAACCCCCACATCTTACATGAAAGAATTTATTTCTCCCTAAAAATAACTTTAGTTTCAAATGCCCCCTGCAAAGAGGATGAAATAATTTCTCCTCAACTTTGTGAAGACAAAAGAAGGTAATTGCATGGGTAAGCCAGTACCTACAGCAGGAAAAAAGGCAGAGGAGTCATTATGGATCTAACTGGAGCAGTAATACAGTGTTTCCTACTTGTCACTTCTGTAAGAAAGGGGCATGGTTCACATGTGGCAATATTTGGTCCCCTCACACATTAACACTATCCGTGCTGGCTGAGCTTGTAGTAGATATAATAAGAACAAGAATTGCCCTTAAGGTGTTTTCTGAGGGTTTTTTCCCCCTTCCCTCCTATAAATGCTGAGAGCACTGGGAATTTTTGTGCATTTGAACTATTAATTTTCTTTGCTCCTCAGCTAACATTGCTCAGGGTCAGGTACAGAGCGTAAGCTTTTGCTTTCAGTGTGGTTAATTGAAGTTAATAGGCAAGGTCTGGAGACTAAGATATATTTCAGCTGCTCACAGATACACTTTTCTTCGCTCATTCTTCTCTGTGTCATAACACAAGTCCAGTAGGAGAATACCCACAGGTGATGAACAAACCTCCAAGCTCAAATTCCAATCAATTAACCAGCCAAGGTTCAGATTTTCACAGGTAACAGAGCTACTTTTTGGATTTCAGGTCTGTAGATGCATGAGAGATTTCACAATTAATGTTTGCCCAGGTAAACCAAGAAAACACCATCTCTCCAATTATATTTTCCATTGTATCAGCATGGCTGGTTGTGCAGTGACAACAAACCCCTCCATCACCACCACCACCAAAAAAAAAAAAAAAAAAAGATGCTGCCATCCAAAATGTGACGGATCTTTCAATTGCAATTTCAGATTTTTGGGTGTATGTTCCTTTATCAGGTCTCTTCACTCAGAAATCAACAGGCTTGAATGCAGAGTCTCAAGGTGGCTTGAGGTAGTTAAATTTCTTGCTTTCTAACAAATGATAAGACAGAACTCAAGAACAGCTACAAGATAAAATCTTTAAATGTTTAAAACTGAGAGTGATCCAGATTTTGTCATGATTGATGCCACAAATATGAGGATATGCAAAATGTTTTGACATTTCTAGCTTGAGCCCAATTACACATCCCGTGTGCTTTCTCTCTGAGGTGCATTTTGGCATGAAAGGTTCTCTTCCCAGCCAGGAGCCAGATGGACCACTCCATGAGCTTTCACACTGCAAATAAAGTTTGGCCCTGAAAAGACTAATGATTGTAATAGGGACAGTGTTGCACAACAGATAATAAAACAAAGATACATGTTGGTTTTAAGCTGTGTGTTTATTAGAGGCTTAGGCTGTCCTTTTTTTTCCATAAGAAAAGCATTTTACATAAACAGGTAATACGATTTAAATGTGTCAGTATTACATTGTGTGTCTGGGAACTTGCTAAACATCACTGCAAAGAGCAGGCTTAAGCATAAGAGAAAGCTTACCTGGAGATTCATGCTACCTGGCCCTGGCTTGACCTTGGTCTTCTTGTAACATGAGCTGGTAACATCCGCACTGCTGAAGGAAACACAAGCTCCAGCACAAGAAACATGCCATGGTAGGAAGAACATGAAACCCTTTAGGCTCTGGATTTTGTGCCAACTGACCTACCTGACACAATTTTGGATGTTAGCAGTAGACTAAAGTGCTGCTCTAAGACTAAAGACTAGAATAGGCTGGGACCATGGAGGAGGTGGGAGGATTAGGAGAACCTCAAGAAAGCTTTAGATAGCACCATTTTGAAGATGATGGTGATCTGGGTATCTACAGAGATACTGTAGGAACTGTAGGGAACTGAAGACCTTAACTTTCTTCCCCCTACTGTAAATTAAAGACTGAGATTCCTACCCACTGTTAGAAGACTGTCACTTGAGCCTAACAAGAAAGCAGCCACAACAAAAAGTATTTTCAATTCTCTGTAGCATTTAAGATTAGTTCCATCTGCAATAGATATATAGAGAAAACAATGATAAAACTACTACACTGAATGTAATTCAGTATAAGTAGTTTATCACTGACATATAGTTTTGATCTTCAGAAGAAAAACCTTTAACACTTTTATCGTTCATTTTAGAATTCATGATGAGGAATTTTTAGCCATGCAGATCCCACATCATGAAAAGTATAAATTATAGTAGCTTTTCTCAAACATGGGTAGGCAATCTTTAAAAAAAAAAATGTTTCTAACTCACATTCATTACAAACATTTCAGTGTATTTATTTGTCCAATTTTCTCTTTATAATATGACCATGAAAAAATGACCAGTTACCATGCCTTAAACAAAAGCATTCTTCATTATCATCGAGGAACCCATTCAAGTAGATTATGAAGATCTTCATTCATTACACACAATATGTTAATGATGGGTCCCAGGTAGCACAGGCATATGCACAGTAGCAAATGTTCTTGATACTTGTGGCTGTAACATCCTTTTTAACAACATAAGAACACTCTTTAGAATATTCAAATTTTTTTTGCTTTTATTTGCTTTAGCTTTCCCTTTCTTTTTAAAACAATGACACATATGAAGCAGAAATATAAAGGTTTTAATGCATTTTTCAGTAAAGAAAGCATTTGTATCACAGCTAGTACAGCTAGTTTTAGGCCCACATGAAAGTAACTTAATACCACTGAAGTCAACTGTGTGATCTCATCAGGAATGGATATGGTCCTTCTAGATGCAGGCTGGGGCTCTTCCAGAAAGATGGGCAGCTTGTGCATATTGGCTCATTAACTGTGGTGTCAGTATCTTATTTGTCCAGGCTTCCTGCAAGGGAGCTCTTCAAGGGAGGAGAAGTAGCAGGCGGGGAGAGAACCTCCATAGCTGCAAGACTGCAGCTGCTGTCCCAGATTGTGGCAGTGGCCACAGTCCTTGCTGTGCTTGATCCTGCCTGTTTACAAACCCTTCTAAACTATGCTAGCCTTGGAACCTGAATTGGCATTTGCAACAGGGATGCTGCAGTTCCTACAGGATCCCAGCCCTTCAGCCTTTTGATATGTGGTAGCTGATGGACCATGAGTGCTCTGGAGAGTCACAGAGATTAATGGAATGGACAAATTATGGTCTACTCTGGAAAAGTAGGCAGCTTCTTTCCTGCTGTTCCCTCCCCTGCCCCCTGCTGACCCCAGGCTAATAACGCACGAGGAGAGAATTTCAAGTCACTAGGGACAGTATAATGTGAACCTTGAATACCTGAATAATAAACACTTCTATTCAGAATTTTACATCCTGTGTGTGCAATATCACAGGAGGGTTTACATTATACCATCTGCTGGATTTTGAAGAGAGAATATGCCTGAGTGATTACTTCTGTTGTTGCCATTGGCACCTGAAAGAAATATCATTCAATTTTGCAAAGAGGCAGCAGTTTATTCTGAAGTATTTTGCATGGGTGCAGACCAGTTGGCACTAAGTACTAAGTCTATTTTGACAGTTTCTGAGGTGTAACAGGGATGCACAGATCATTGTAGGAGAAGAGAGTGGAATGAAAAGTTAACTGCTTCACAGATATATAGAAATGCAGTCTGGTGGAGACTTCAAGTGCTAAAGTGACTGAGGTTGTGAACTAACCTGTCTTGGAAAAAAGAAACAGGTATCTCTTGGAGGAATGAGGAAAAGAAAGCAAACCTAGTATATGAAATAGTCCTGTAAGAAGACTGAAGAAAATACTCTGAGCTAGAAAATACTGAGAGCAAAACTACATTTGTTTCTCATTGTAGGCATTGACAGAACCCCATTTTTCTCTGTCATTTGGAAAAGGGAGGGGAAGAATTCCATGGAAGCAGTCCTGAAAAGACAAAGGCTTTTCCCTACTAAGATTTATAGCTAATCCTGAGAGAATGATACTTTTGACTGACAAAATTGATGTATCTGGGAGTCTGGTGAATAAAAATGCTACCCTTCTTGGTAGTGGAACACCGCTAAGTGGAACAAATATTCACTTTTGATGACTTTAAGTTTACAATGAAACACCAGTGGTACATGTTGAAATCTGTTTTCCTGGCACATGGCTGCTGCATAAGTTCCAGATCTTCTTAGTACTCCTGGAGTGATAGGTTTGCTCTCAAAGACTCAAATGTGCCCAAGCACCCATGAAGACAAGGGGGTACTGTGAGTAATGATGTAAACATGAAGAGGACCCTTTGGTTTTATTGCTTGTGATGGCACAGATCAAGTAACCTGGAATAACTGGTATTTAGTCTCCCTTCTTCCTCTCCCTTTCTGTAAAAGATTGCAAGGATTTTAGTATTTCATAAACAAACTCAGCAGTTTAAAAACTCCAACTGGATAGGTATCCTGAACACATTGCTTGTTACTGTAATGATATTTCCTTATGACAAGCAAAATTCAGGGGCTCCTCTGCATACTACTATATTGATCAGCTGTCACTGGTTTCTCTGATAACAAGTAATAGTGACTTAAATAGGAGAAGTGGCAAGAGTCTCTCTGGGAGCTTCTGCAGTGTAATTTTTCTCTCTCCAGTTGTCTGTCTTGAGGATTTTGACAGTGGTCTGTCTCTTCCTTCTTTTTTAATCTGCCAAGAAAATTAATAGGTGGAACAAATACCTGGCTATTGAATTCCTTTCTTGGTTTCTTATAGGGAGAGGAATCTCTTAGGTAAGAAATTCACCCTGCTACCTGAATTTTGATAAACATTTCAACCCTCCTAAACAAATAAAGAATATCCATTCTCTAATAACAGTCTTTTCCATGTGAAAATATTAAAATTTTTTTATTTGCTCTAGCAGTGAAGGGGTATGATCTTTGGTAGAATTGATCTGGTATCCTCTACTTTTTCCCATGAAATGACAATTTTTGGACACTGTGGAATGATATGAAAGTGAAATGTCTGCTTCTGGAACTGCAAATGAAGAAGGTTCTGGTATAAGTTGCCAGGTATAGTAAAACTACACCCACCTTTTAATAGGTGCTGCACCTAGTAATCATTTCTAAATATCTTGTCTACAGGTGTAATCAAATGTGTATCTATTGTCAGCACTATTACAGGATAGTGAATTTGGACACACTTTTCTTCCAGCTACTTAAAAAACATCTGTGCTTATTTAAGAGGCTTGTCTTGCCACGATGAGGAAAGCACAGGGAGATAAGAGTGGAACAGCACCTTTTGAATCTATCCACACTGGGCTTCATTTCACAATTCAGTGACAAGGAAGAGTGTAACAGGATGCTAAACCCTGTAAAACACGGTTTCTGGGATGATGGCTTTACAGTAGGTGACCCGTCTTTAAAGGCAAGTTTCAAACTGGTAAGATCCATCCCAAAACCATGCACAGTCCCTCCCCTGAGTGGACAAACACCATTTGAGAAGAGGCAGTTTCCAAGAGCTGAACAGTTCAAATATGGGACCACCTAATACAGTCTTTTATTGCTGTCTCCAAAACCAATAATTTCAACCTATTTATTTGCTCTGTGTTTCCCTTACACTTAAGAATACTTCTAGGGCATGGATAGGCAATATGTGCATATAGAAGCAAAGCACACAATACTATTAGGCAAATGCTAAAACACCTTCCTGGGCCACTGGACACTTTGCCCTTTGGCAGTTAACTGTAGCCCCTCTGCTGGCATAAACAGCATTAAAATTACAGACAGAAGGCTGAAACTGCTGAAAAATAAAATAGATTTTAAAAGCAGTCCCTAACAGTTTTGCTTGATTTTCAGACATGTAGGTACAAGAGGTTATTTGAGGTGCATTGTGAGGTGTATGAATTCTGGTTATGAAAAATCATCCCTGTAGATTGTTGTGTTTTTTATAAACCATTTCTGTCACTTTCAAAGGAATACTAATATTTTATAATTGTATCTGTGCCTGTAGTCCACAGTAACTATTAGGTAACTTGTTTCTTAACCCTCTGGTAGAGCTGTATAAATCTTACTATCTTGTATATGCCTTGAACTAAAGTAAGTATATACAGTTAACAACACCATGGTAGAGCCAAAATGCAATAGCTAGTTAAAACTGTGACAGTATGACATTATGTTTCAGTCCTTCTAGATGAATCATTTGGAAAAACTTTTGGAAACAACATTTGGAAAAAGCTGTAAAATCCACTGAAGGGTTTTCCAAGGAAGAAAAAGAAAAATAACACACCAACAAAAAACACACCAAAACCGGAGATTTTCTGCTTAGAAATATGTGGAGATAGAAAAAAGTGTTTTTCAAAACTACAATATTTTGTAGATAATCAACACTAGAAACTGGCACCTTTTGGAACTTCTGGCTTTAAATCCCAGGTTGAATTTGAGACAAATGATTGTGTTCACTAAACAGTCACTATACCTACGTGAACGTCTGCATCCCGTGTGTGCTTGTCCTACTTTAAAATGACAGTTAGAAAGAAGATGGATGATTAACCTACCCTGCTTATATTTCACCATTAAAGGCACAAAAGGAACATGCGTTAATCACTGACCTGGTACAAAGTCTGGCATTGCATCCTCAAAGAGAAAATCATTATTTTAATTGGAACTAATGGCTTGTGGCCATGATAACTCATGGTGAGGCACAATATTAATGTCACTTTGTCTGGTGACAGAATATCTTATGCCCACTTACTCACAGTCTGCCACAGTGTCAGCTGATGTAAATTGACACTGTCTTCAGGCCAGATCCACGAAAAAAGCTTTATTGCTTTTCATCCCTAGAAGAGAGATTTAAAGTTCTTTTACCCAATGTCACCTGAAAATGACAAATTCATGTACAATTCGGCACTATTCTTGTTAGCACTTAATCAGTATGCAATAATTACCTCCATGCATTTATTCCTCTTCTATATTCTGTACCAAGTGTGTTCATGTTAGTATCAAGAATAAGTAGATGGACATTTCACATAGAAAAATGTACATTAAAGCACAAAAAGGGAGGAAGAGAATTTTACTCCTGTCAGTGAGTTAAGTGTAATAGGTGATGTTGTCTAACAACTTAACAGTGGCAGAGAGAGAAAATATTGATTTTACTTAGAGAAATGTAAAAATTATCTTCTGAAGAATTCAGAATTTATGGCTTATATGGACTGGTTTTATGTTGTTTCTGGAATTTCCAGAATTGTAAAACAAAGTTCATTTTAAACTTTCACAGCTACCATAGTTTATTATGCTAAAAACTGGTATATGAACTGTAATCTTTATTATAATCTTTCTAGTTTTGAGGTAAAAGAGGGTGATAGATATTCTAAGCATTTATTTTCCACTCTTGATCAGAGAAGTTTGCCATAGCAAAAAAGTCCATGATTAGTGATGCTGAGTTTGAACTAAAGCCCTTCAGAGCCGTTACTTTAAATTCCTTCTGTATTAGTTCAACCTTCAAGACCAGACCCCCAAATCATAACAGTACTGTACAACTAGGGACTTTAAATTAGTAGATTGATTAGTCTTCTTGCAAGAGCTGCTTCAATTCCAACAAGCCTTTTTTTCTTTTTCTTTTAACAAGTTTGAGGGACAGATCATAGGTCTAAGATTAAGCAATTAATTTTAAATTCACTATTCTACAGAAAATTTTTTTAGCTGTTTGCAACTCTCAGCAACTAAATTGCATAATTAGTGAATTCATCTTAAAGCCTAAATTTTTCTTCAGTTTCTTAATTGCCAAATGCTATTATGCATATAAAGACACCTAAAGAAAGCAAGACTTCTGAGCTGTATCCCAATATAGATATTTGACTACTAATGAGCCATAAAAGGTTAATTTCCAAGGTAGTACACAATAAAATTAATCAACTTTTATTGATACCATAATCCCAAAAGGATATTTCACATTATAACTTCAAACTCATCAGCTCCTGTTGACATCACACTTTCATATCTCAGCATAAATCCTAGCAAGGTTTAAATTTTTTCATCGACTTTTTCCATCAACTTTTTCTATTGACACTTTGCAGTAAATGATTTGTGTCTCACCATAATCTACCATATCGTAATCTTTCGCACATGCACTGGTCAGTATCAAATTAAGCATTACAATTGGTTTCACTTCACATTTTTCTTTTTTATTTAAAAA
Organism: Scolopax mira; assembly: GCA_004320125.1. Taxonomy (NCBI): domain Eukaryota; kingdom Metazoa; phylum Chordata; class Aves; order Charadriiformes; family Scolopacidae; genus Scolopax; species Scolopax mira. The sequence continues at coordinate 40,359 of BJBW01001064.1, read as the reverse complement.
TAGAATGTCAGTATTTCTCACATGTCTCACAAAAAACATTTCCATATACTCTATTTACATTAATTTCAAATTGAAACGCATTTTTTTACCCTTATTGTCATATGAAATGGAATCTGCATATACATTGTTGTATGTGAAATACGAGCAACCATTTATTCCAATGTGAATTGAGAATCGTATTTAAGCTAATGCAATAATCCAAAATTTCTGTGAACCTATTTCAAAATATTCTTCCTTTTTCTTATTTTGAAAATGAAAAGTCCATCTGAGTTTGATCTCCCTGTAGTGAACCACAACAAGAAGAATACAGTCTTTAGCTCAAAGGACACCTCGAATTCAATGAGGCTTGGGTTCTTATTTAAAGATTATCATTTCCTGGAAACCCTTAAACTTTGAATAGTCCCAAGTAACACCTTTTCATGGTAGCTATCCAGCCTGTTATTCTTAACACTTCCTGTTCCTGAGTGTCCTACAAAGAATTTGCTTCTGAAACTGGATCTCCTTGCCCTACCCCATTAGTGCCTTGAACGGTCATGATATATCACCATGCAATATGTCCAGGGGTAGTGGGAAAAGAAATTCCGTATATCAACTTCACACAGTAGTCTGAAAAATGACTGTGTAGACTGCTTGCAGCAGAAATTACGATAGATCTTGTAAATATTTCTCTAGTGTATAATTCTCTGCTTAGGTGAGTTTTCACTTTGGATCGAATTGTGGTCCATGAGAGGGCATTATTACTAAACGAAAAACAAACCTTAAGAAATTATGATGCTTTGTGAAATAGTGGAGGCATGGGGGAAGTTATTGACTATTCTAAAATGAATGCAGGAACAGTCTGTGTTATATTCATTCACCTTCACAGAGATCATTGTTGGATGACAGCTTTGCTAACAGGGCATTTCTAGGCAGAGGCATGGTCTGCCCTAATAGAGCCATTATGAAAATAAATGGCTCTCTTTATCCCCTCTCAACTGAAATAAGGGCTTATGAAGCTGCATTTTGAGATAGTCTGCAGTGGTACATATGGTCTCTTTCTTGATTTGTTTCAAAGACAAATAACTCTGAGGAGTTCTATTTAAAAAGTAATAAAGATCATACTAAGCTTAAATCTAGGGTATGCTAAGTTAAGTGTTTCAAAGGAAAAAAAAAAAAAAGATGAGAAAAATTCTTTTTTTTGCCCTCTTTTATAATTAAATAAATTAGGGTGAAGTCTGATTTTTATGAAAGCTTGAAAATACTACCATGTTCCTTAGGAGTCTTATTAATTTTCTTAGAAAGTAATGGGCAAGCACACGATGCTGAGAGTTGTGAAAGTCCAGTTGTATTTAATTTTGATAACTGTTTAAAAAGCAGAATTGGAGAGGTTTGTCCTGTAGCAAAGCTTCTTTCCCAAGCACATGTCCTTTTTCTCTATTTTCTATAGCACAATTCATGTATTTGTACATTTGTGTGTGTGCTGTCTAGCAATGATAGCTGTACCTATGGGGCTCCAACAGACAGCCTTTAAAATTATAAAAGCTTTTAAGAGAAGCCTTTCATGCTGATAAATACTGAAATGCTTGTAGCCCTAAACTATTCAATTATTTCTTAGTTGACAGACATTCAGCCATGGCCCTTGTATCTGTAGGTGTATTGTCTGTTCATCCTGCTGCTGCTTTTCAGCCTCAAACTGAGAGAGAGAGACACAACCCTATTCATTAACACATCACAAATGTATATTCCCTGCTGTGGAGAAAGGGAAACTGCTGTGGGGTCTGTCTAAAAATGCATGCTGCTATAAGATGTGTATTCACACTCTAGCCTTCTAAGCACGTTCTGTTGAATGTTGGAGAAACAACAGAACATGAGTACAGGAAGCTAGTCCTAATGGAAAAGATGATTGATCTAGCCAAAAGTCAGGAATGATTCTCAAGAAGTAAGTCACAAACCTATTAATATGAAACATTATTTAATTCACTAATAAATAATTCTTAATTTACCTTTTAATACACTACTAAATAGGAGGGGGACCTAACTGTTGGGAACAGAGATAAGGTGTTGGTGTGATGACAAGGATGCCAATGGATTTGGGGGAAAACGTCCTGTTGCAGATTTGACCAGTACTGTTACATCGTTAGAGAAGACTTTACAGGCTGAAGTTTCACACTTGGTTCAGTCCAGTCACTGGCTAAGGGTCTTGAGAAAATATGCAAAGAAATCGGTGGTATGCTATTTTAAGAGCACTGTACAGCAAAATGGTCATACCAGCTCAATTTCCATCTGAAAAGTTTGGGAAGCAGAGATCTGGGTGCATTGGTGGCAAAGCTGACAATCTCCAAACCTGCTAATTCCTTGTAAATAATAAAAATAATTAAAAAAAAAAACTTAAGTGTAAAAATGCAGCTTTAGGACACTGAAGAAGCAAGTGCTGTCTCCAATAAAATATTCTTGTAACTTTCTGATCTTAAACTTTTGATTCCATTCATACATTTTGATAGTCTGTAAGACTGAAACTAACAAACTTTACCATTGTTATCCTGGACCTCTAAGTTGTCCTAATGATCTGGCATCCTAATCAAGACTCCCATCCACACATTAATTCATTCTTGCCCTTCCAATCCACTACATCGTACACAAAGAAATTGTATCACTGCAGAAACATAAGCTAGGGAGGACAAGTAACTAACTCCCATAGAAGAGTATAACATTTTTAAAACCAATGAGGTTATAATGAGGAGAATAAAAACCTAATTGCCCCTATATATAGAAGCTAATTCAAAACTTGAATCATTGTGATCCCTTTTATCTGTTTTCCTTCTAGTTTTACTAATCTTTTTATTTATTTTTTTTTCAGAAGGAGAGCAGATAAAGACCAGAAAAGTCCAGGATGAAGTATCTTAGACCTTCATGCACAATCAGCTCCTAGTAGCAGAACAGTGTTTTAATTTTTCCTCTTCCTTTCCTAGTTCTGAACAGTTTGGTTTGTTGGGATTTAATGCTACTAAACATTAAACTGCCTCTTTATTTTATTACTGCAATGGCTATATTCAGCTCAGAGTCTGCTCCCTTTCTTATTGGAATTAGATTCATTAATTCAGTTGATTGAAGCATATGGTTAGAACCATTGCAAGATGCTGTGACGCCCTACAAAGAGGTTTAGCTTCTTCATCTTCGAGTCTCCGACACACAGCACTATCCAAATAGGGTTTACTATCTTGTCAGTGCAGATCAGGTAAAAATCCTTTCCATAAAAAAATATTAAGAGAACTGGGAAATGAACAATGTGGATTCACATACAAATGTGCTCAGCACTTCACAGTAGTGAAAGTGGGCCACCATCAGGATATGTACCCTGCAATAGCACTCTCTTCTCTATTGTACAACAGTGCACTAGCACCCTGTTTGTCACTTGCAACGTCTTGATTATTCAACCAAAACATTCATTAAAACATATGCAGAAGAAATTGCAAATGCTCCAAAATAAGAATATGAATTAGAAGACAAATTAGCTGAAAGCATTTTGGTCCTGCACATAAGAAGCTAGAGCAAAGAGTCCAAAATTATAAAAAATGCAAATCCGTCTGAATTTGCAGAATTATCATGTTAATATAACTTTTTGAACCGCACTAAAGTATACAGCTTGGAGAAACGTAACTGAATTTATTTTGGGTTGTTCAGACATAATTTAGCTCTTTATTGTGCTATCTGTCTATAAGAAAGAAAAAGGAGGGAGATGGCCCAACACTGATGCCCATTTAAAATTTCCTCAGTAGATAAAAATTATTGTTCTGGTCCATAAAATCTTGCTTTAGGATAATAAAAATATTAGCTTTGGAAATGCAGGAAGCCATAGAATTTTTTCTGCATGGTAAAATGTATTTTACTGAAACAAAGGTTTTGAAGTAGGGTTTCTGATTTTAAAGGAAAAATAAGGCAAATCATTAATCTGACTGTTTTCTTTCAACCAACTCTTAAAGAAATGTTATTATTGGTCTTAGAGTAAAATAAGGCACTTTCATATAATGTTCAAGACTTTGCTTTCACCAAATAAAATGGTTTGTTTGCCTAAGGGGAAAACTGAATGAATTTTAAGCCACACAAAACATTCTTTCTAATTTCTTTTTTCCCTTCTCTGTGGCATTCTTTAACTCTCATCAGATGACACACTGTCATCAGACAGTGACTGTCATACTTTTAGACCTATGGGGCTGCAATTCAAAACAGGAGCTCTTTTAACCCTGAGCTTTCCCTGGAAAGATTCTCTTTTGCAGAAACATTCTTTACATTTGATGCGTTCCTCAAGACTTTCAGTTTTATTACCAGCCTGGGAAAGATAAATAAATAAATAGCCAATCTTGCTTCTGGTGCTTGCAAATTTGTGCTTCAACTATGTCAAGATTATCAATATCCATCAGTCAGAGTAGAGATTTTTCAAAAACAAATGGTTTTCAAATGTACTCTCATTTGCTGAAACTAAAATATACATTTCACATGAAATTAATAAATCAGTGTGATTGAAGAATATCATGAATAAAATAACAAAGGAAATCAAACAGGCATGTCATGAAATGCAAACATGACTCCACCTCAAATACTGCTGTTCTAATATTTCACAGCAATGTACACTAACTTACTTTCTACTACAAGAAAATGAAGCTTCTGCCAATGAGACTTTTTCTAATTTTAAACAGAATTCTTACTTTTCTTTCACAGAACTTAAAGGAAGGAGTACAAAGACTTACCATGTCACAGAACTTATAGAAGCCCTCTTGCCAGAAACAGAGGTGTTCTAAAAGTGCTAAAATCCCAGCATGTGAAATACCACTGAAAATAATAGGCTGCTCTTCCACCTCTCATCTGTCTAAATCTTGTCCTTTTCATTTTATTCCTGACAAAATAAAACCCTCTAAATCCACTGATACCGTTCTGCAGCATTCCAGGCCCCATACATGCTTCTTTATAAGATTCTAGAGGAAAGAGATTTTGGAGGAAACCTGTGCAAAAAGCAAATAGATCTCAAATCATAGATATGCCAGAAACTGCAACCAGCAAAAGTTCTCAGAAAACAAGTGGCATATACAAAATTTCTGTTGCTCATGGTGGGACACCAAGACTTTTTATATCTGCTGGAAAAAGAGTCGATGCCATGGTTCTGTAGTCCCAAATTTGTGAGAAGAACATGAGTCCATGGAAGATGTTATATACATGTTATAATACATGCTTTCTTTGATTTTGGGGAAACATAAGCAAGGCAGGAGAGGAACGTATATGCACTGTGTCCAGAGAGGAAGATCAAGTGGATCAAAACTTAATTTAACTATTGCTTTTCTTTCTTTTCCTGTCATGCAGTAGAGCAAAAAATCCTGTTTAGCTCTGAAGATTCACTCAAGTTTTGGGTATTTGACTTGTTCTCTTGAAAAAAACAACATATGATTTATCAAGAATGAGAGATTTAAGAAGTCATGTATTGAATTCTTGTTCTCTTAAACTATCAGTTTCCCTGAAGGAAACTGAGGAAATATCGGTACTGCCTCAGCAAAGCTACTAAGACACTGCAGTGGGTTGACAAAGTCCTAAACATGTGCAGCCCTTTTAATATACTGTGCATTCATCAATATACAGGGAGGAATTGAGGAAATGGCAACAAAATGTCAGCCATAGTAACACCTGCCACAGCTCTTGCTTCTAGGAACAGATAAAAATGGAGGAGTCTGGGAAACAGTGATAGTGATGAAAAGGATTTGAAAGCTTCTAACATACTATAACATTTTAATGCAACTTTAAGCAGAAAATAACATTTTTCTCACTCACCAAAGTAACACCTCTCTTTGTCAATGGAATAGTTGATGAATCAGTTAAAATCAAATATAAATTAAGTTTTCCATCTGGCCACTGTGACACCCAATCATTCAAGCCAAATAATGTGCCGCCTTTAAGGAAATCATTCTACTAAACAAAAGTGTACACCCAACTTTTTTCTTTTCCTCTTAGCTCAGTTTAAAACTCTGGATACTGACAAGTCTTATAGAACAAAGCTTGAACATAGGCAAGAAAGTTTTCAAGTAAATTTTTCTACTTGTGTTTTAGACTGTTTGTGAAAACCATTTAGCCAATGATAAAGAAATTAACTCAACTAAATTTAAATATTTCTTTTTAGATAAACCCATGATTCTTCCATTCAGCAATCACCATTGTTATCCAATTCTAAAATGATTCCTGAGATAAATGGATTTATGCAAGCTTAAAATCATCTTACACTAGTTCTTTTTTACCTGGGGAATTTTTTGGTAAGCATCCAAGTTTCTTTACCTTTGGTAAATTCCACATGAACTCTCCTATATATTTGTCACCCTTACCTTAGTGGTCAGTGACATTTTCTCCAGCCATACTTTGATGGACAAGGCAATCCACTTTGTCATCTAACCCTTATATCAAAGTCACAGATGATTCTGTACTTTAACACCTGGAGAAGCTTTCATTACTTCTGCAAGATTTAGATAACACTTCCCTTAACAATGTTAAGGGATTATATATCCGATTTTAAAACTTTCCTTTGGGCTCCTATTTGTGTATTTTTAAAAACAAAAACTTCAGATGAATAAGTGTAGCGTGAACAGGAGCTCACCTGTCACAGAAAGCATTTTCAATGTCTAAACAAGACATTTGTTAATGATGTAGCAATAACAATTTTTGTAGCAAAAGAGAGAGGGATTGGAGGATCTGATTCAGGAGTGTAACTCTCCCAAAATAGAAAAAAGAGTTAAAACACAACTCAGCCTTGTATATGCTTACTTACTGCTCTTCTCAATATTGTTTTGTAGCAATCCTCTACAAAGGTCATACATGCACCAATACCACTAGGGAAGAGTACAGTAATACACAATTTTTCCTTGGATTATGTGTCTGGATTACTATAAATAAATTACAGAACAGGTGTTACTGTAAATCTGACTTTTAGGGAAGGAGGTGTGAAGGTGGAGAAAAGAGAAGGGATGGACACAGCATCACACTTGTCACCTAATCAAAAATAATGGATTAATTGTAACGTGCTACATTATTTCCCATCTTCAAATGTCTGACCTTGTTTTCATTTTGTGTGGGTGTAACAAGTCCTCATATGCTCAATAAGTGTCTAGCTCCAGGGAATTGATAAATCCATTACTGTCAGACTAACAAAGTCCACCTAGCCTTATTTATTTTATTTTTATTAGAGAACAGAATATATTGTTGCAGAGCAAATCAGATGCTAGGTATCTTCAGTGGTTTAACAAATTTTGTTCTAGACCATCATGCCTAATACTACAGTCCTCTATTTATAACTCCTTTATGAAGTTAGCTAGAAGTAACATGAAGGTTGCTAAACTTTCAGTGTGGGTAGATGAGGAAAGAATAACTGACAGTTATGACAGTCTGCTCCAGTCAAAGTGCAGTTGTGGAAATCAGACAACTACCATTACAAATACTAAGTAATTAGGTTGATTTTGCTCAGTTCCCAAGAGACAAGGAATGGAATCACAAATCCAAAAATCACAACTTGTATTTACTGCCAGTACTGATAGCAGTATCAACAGGCAGATGAAAATTGCCTATGTAGGATATAAAAGCAACACCAACATCTTCTACTATTCACAGAAACAGCTTGTTGACATGAAATACTGCACTCCTTTTCCTTGGTCCACCCTTGATTGACACAAGGATGAGGACAGCATTCAAACACAACTGTTTCATACCATATAGTTTTCTCACTTTTGAGTGGAAACTGAATCTAAGTAATGAATTTCAGTAATGTTTTCCAAACATGGAACTCCGCTAATAAGTCATGATAGTGAGGTTTTCCTAAAAGTGATCATGACATAAGAAACTAAAAGGCCCCTGATTTCCATACTTCCTGTTGGAAAACCGATTAGCATACAGCAACTTTGGAGACTGAAAAACTGAACCGCTAGTGTGTAGCACTAAAACAAGAAGTCTCAGAAGAAAATCTACACAACATATTGCTACCGGGTGCAAGTCTTAGTATTGTGAGAATGTTTGCATATTGCCTCTCGGTCTCCCTCCTATTCCAGAAGTTGCCTGTTTTCTCTTGGGAATTATCCTTCTTTTCACCTCTGAGGGCCACCTACACACCTTCCCTCTTCTCTTTGTTGAAGTCTTTCAGTTTATTTGTGTTCCAGTCTTCAGCTTGCTCTTTTTCTCATTCTCTTTATAGCAGAGAATAAAGTTCGGAGAAGTTAGTTTTCTGCTTGAACATATTCAGTTGTTTTGGGGAAGGGACTTTCTTTCCTTTGGGATAGCTCTACTGGGCCCAGGCCACGGCACACAGAATGAGGTAAAAGGGCAACCCTTTCACAGCTCTGTCCTCTAACAGGGTATACAGTACCACATATTGTGTTGCGTACTGCTGTTGTGATATCAGTTTTATTCACCATTTAATCCTTGCAAATGAAATACATGCCCTTTTCTTGTATCATTTTCCCCTCTTCTGCCACACAGAAATATGAGTATTTTGCTTTCATACCTGAGAAGAGAGACAGGACTCAATTTATTTGACTAATTACAGTGCTGTGCATTGCCCTTTGAGTAGGTTGCGATAGGAGTGAATTATAAGCTGTAGGTACATGAGCAATTGAGAGAGTTTCAGGGTTGGTACATGCACTCATAGCAAAATGGCAGGTTATTGTCTTTAACCACAATCTGTCTGACTTCTCCACTGGCAACTTTAGAAAAATAAACAGTTTTTTGCTATATCACCTCTCAAATATTAGGTCTTTTCTTTGGGTAGAAAAAAGTCTGCCTACAAAAAGTAACTCTGAAGTAGAATGTAAGAAAAGCACCATCTTTCATTTTGCTTAGTAACTTAATGGCATAGAACTAAACAGGTTATGCAGTGTGTTGTGAAAGGATCTAATATTGCCTTAGATTCCCTTGAGTATTTTTTAAGGAACACCTAGTAAAATAATGCTATTGCAAAGTCCCAAGCATATATATCATGAGTCTGACTCCACTTTAATAATGTATTACACAAACATGGGTTTGGTCTGGTAAAATCAATGGGGGGAGGTAGTTTGTTAAGTGAAAACAAAAAGATATATAGGAAAATCAGAGTGAAAAAGAACAACTGTTGTGAAAAAATATTTTGTAAATTAGGAGATATCCAAACTCTCTTTTCCTCTGAATTTCTCAAAGTCTAAAAGTCTGTGCTTTATACGATGCTTTTGGATTCACTCTTTAAGAAATTTAAAAAAAAAAATGTGGATAATATCTTTAAGAAATAATTTCATAAAATTTAAATTAATGCAATTGGGGAGAGTTTGGATTCTGTACAGTCAGTTATCCTTGAATATTCTTCCTTTTCCTAAAGGTACTATCTGTACATTAGTAGTGGTTTTAAAGAATCATTTTTAAAAATGCATGTTAAGGCCATATATACCTCGTGACTATAGTACACATAATTTACCTTTTTAATTATGTTATGCCTAAATATACCCAGAAGCTCTATAAGTTATTAATATCTTTCCAGCTTCCCAACTGAAGTGCTAAAATCCTTGCTGCCAAAGATTATATGGTTTCCTTTCCTCTCCAAAGCAAGATGCAATATAAGAATACTACACCACTTGTCTTCTAGAATTCTCTAAGTACTTCCTTATTAAGAACACAATCTTTTGGGTTGCCTTTGTGAAAGAGCTTACTTATGAGCAATTCTGTTACAAAAAGTATTTTTAAACTGTGTATCGAGCTGAACCAGGTTCCATTATCACTGTGACAGAACTGTATTGAAGTCAGTGCTGTGTCAATTCCACCTGCTGCAGATTCGCTCTGAAGATGACAAGTTCTGTATCTACAGGCTGGATTTATACACTGTGTATGTCAGATACAGTGCACTTCAGCTTCTTCTACAAACAAAGCTGTAGAAATGGTGATGCTTATTGAAAAAATATATACTGCGAGCAACTGAAAAAAAAAAGAAAGAAAAAATAACAGGAAAGTATAAGATTCAAACATACTTTGTACCATTGCAAATCAATGGGAAAAATCTGCATTGCACTTACCATTGCACTAGACTGTTGTATTATGTGGTCAAATCTACATGTTGGATATGGTAAAACGGGGAGAAAGGACATTCTTTTCAAGTTTGGGTCTGATACGCTCTCTCAAACCTTAAAATTCTGAAGATTTTGCAAATGCAAGAGAGGTCTCTCCTTGGTCCAATAATACCATTCCATAAAAATACTACAAAATATTATCTGACACTTCATTAGTTTGCTTCACTAGCTTTCCTGGAAATCACTTAGCAACAGAACTCCCCAAACACACACATGAATGTCATTAAATAAAGAGAAATGGCTTTCAGCTCTAAGAAGGTCATCAAAATCGTAATTAAAGTAAAATGCATTACTATGTTGAGCTCATTTGTAATTAAAAAACAGATTTATGAAAGATGTAACTATTCATCTCAAACATATTTATTTTATAACTCTTCTTATTTTCAATGGTTTCAAACAAGATTTGGAAACAAAGAAGCATTAAAGAGTAAACAAAGTAAGTTGAGGAAAAGAGCAACATGGAGATATATGGAAATTAGCATTATTTAATTCAAAGAGATTTCAACATACCCATATGTTGGCATCAAACAGACACTGCAAGTTAATAAGGGATTTATGATTCCACATTTGAGAGAGGTCAGTCTCCAAAGGAGCTTTCATAAGTTTAGTTTACTCAGCAGTCAAAAATCTAGGTGAATAAGAAAACAGCTGGTTAGAAAGAAGTTCTGGATGAATAAAAACAAAATGGATTATGTATGTAGGAAGTTATTTTGGTTTTCTTGCCTCCACTTTCCTAGTTCTGCCTCTGAACACATTAGCCAATTTGTGCAATTTCAAGTCTCCAATCTAGCAAGAGAGAGGGTTTTTTTCTTTCACCATGTTTCAATACTTTCAATTTTATGCTCCAGCCACTGAAAGAAGTCCCTTTTCTTAACAATTTAACTATACTGAATGTTAAAAAAAAGAAAGAAAAAAAAAAAGAATTTTTTCCTCTGAACTCTAATCTAATCTAATCATTTTGAAGATACATTCAGGAAACTCAAGTACAATTTTGTTTCTTTTCCATTTTACCTGATGGGATGCATAAACTGAGCCAGATCACATCACAAGAAAGTCATTGTTATGTTTCTGTTTACTTTAGTGATAACTGTAGCCCAGTAAATGTGATTTTCTGACATCCCTAGCAGAGGGCCATAGGCTTTGCAAGGTGTCAGGTCTCATCCGGGCTGGTACATCCTGACCTGGATTTAGTTTGTAGCAAAAATTGTCTAGTGAATTCACTGAAGGCATGCTTCCTTAACCTCTCTGAATGCCCCATGTAGCAATAGTAAGTAATGGTTATTAATACTAATAATTATTATTAATTAAAAATAATAATTAATAATACAATACAAAACAATTGCAAGAAGTACTTACACGCCTAGGGAGTCATTGCATGACAAACAGCTCTTTCTAATCAAGAATAGTTGGAAATCAAATCTGAAACTGAAAGGAAAGAAACCTTAAACTTTATACTCCTTCACACAAAGTGCCTCCTGTGGCACTTGAGAAAAATTCAGTTGTTGACCTTAGGACTCAGAAGAACATTGGAAAGGTGAACATTACAACAGAGAAAAGGGCGAGAAAGAAATTGGTCATGTAGCAATTTTAACTGTTTTATTTTGGACAATAGAGTGTGAAAGCATTATTGTAACTAAAAATAAGTTCTTAGCTCCATATTTGATGTGTTCCTATTTATCCAGAACAAGATTTTGATTTAGATTGTTGTCTTTTGATGATTACATGATATCTGTTTAGTTTTATGTAAAACATCATGTAAAGTCGCAACTCGGTTTAATGCAAAAGTCTCCTTAGAAGTATCCAGGCATGCTTCCAATCTTGTTGCAAATATTTCATTGTACACTGCCCAAATCTCTTTTTTCTCTGTCAGAGATCTTTCCAGCTGTAGGCACTGCTGTACCTGATAAGGATTTGTTAATGAAATAGCTATCCACCGCCTGGTTCAGGAAGGCCAACATGTGAGTAGTTACTACCTGTTTAAACATTTGTAGTCTTTGTGATTCTTCTCTCAATTTCCAAATCACACTAAGGCTCATTAACTACTTTGCTAAGCAACACAACTAAACTAGTGTAGTAGAATTGCCTCTCTGTTGATGTATCTGCATTTTAAATAAAATATTCTAGAAGTGTGGTATTTATTTTTCTTAGAAAACTCCTTGTGAAATACAAACTCTTTGTTTTGCTTCATTTGTATCAACTGCTTGTCAAGTAGGTGTGACTTAGTAATCGGAAACTCTTGATCGCTAATGATTGCTGTGATGTATCTCTGCAGCTTTTCTGAGACCCTCAGCATTACAGAGAACATTAAGAATAGCTGGGCTGTTTACATCTAAGGAATTGCTCTGCAATATTAGGATTTGTACAGTACAAGCATTTTTTTGCAGAAGCGAGAAAGAATTGAATTAATGCAAAAGCTACATTAACTTAGATTTAACACGTATTTTGCATTTAGAACTGGCCAGCTAGTGCTGTAATACGATCAATAGAATTGGGCTGCTTTGAATTTTTGCAACTTCCATGATGTAGTCCAGGCTGTTTACCTGCACTGCAGTCTCTAGAAGAGACTTGATGTTTCTAGAATTTCTAGAAGAAATCTGATGTTTCTCTTGGATACTTTTTCATCTTCTTTGTGTGTTTGAAAGCATTATATTAGATGTAGGGCCATTAATCTATAGTTTGAATTCCCAAGAAAAATTTCAGAGAAAAGTAGTGTACACTCACTATTAGAATTATTTCGAGTAGATCCAAACTACAGAACTAAAATGCTTTTGTGCATCTACAATATTTGAATTTGTTAAGGGGAAATCTTTGTGCTATTTATTTGATTACTGATGACACATTGGAGGTCAACACCAGTAGTTTGATGATATCTCCTACACCTAATAACTCTAAAATTTGTGAATGATAGTCTTAAAAACCCCAAAACTTAAAAATTATAATATTCAAAACACTTTTGTAAAGTAATGACTGTATCTGAATTGAGAAAATCACCTCTACTTTACTTCTTCAATGAAAGTCTAGCATGCACCACTCCAAGATGCAGCATGAAACAAAAGACTTAGAAGTATATTTCTGTTGTCATTGTTACTTAGGATGGTGTGAAGGGGACAGAGAAGAAAGCACATATGTGTTCAAGGCCTAAAAATGGGTATATCAAATTTTGAGTATATATGAGTATATATATGATTGAGTGCCTGATCCTTCACCAGATCTGCACCCAGTGATCTGCTTCTAGAATAGATTTTCTGTCGGTCTCAAACAGGAGGTAATAATGCATGACACCCGCATCTGATATAATATATAAAACTCTTCTATAACTTTGACCTCTAGGAAATGCAGTGAAAAAAAGCACTAAATAGATTTGCACGAGGACAGCTTGCATATGTGGGATTTTATTAGCTCCATTCCAAGCCAAAAAAATTTCAGCTTCCTTAACCTGGAGCAGAACAGCAGTGTTCATAAGGTTGTGGGCTAACATTTCCACCTGGGCATGGTATCTACTCCAGAATACTTTGCATTAATAACACAATTAATAACCCAAGTAAAATACCTCAAAATTAAGGAATGGCTGTAATACAAATCTAATAACATTATGATTAGAGTATTATGTTATTATGAATTACTATTTTCATTAATAATAGATACAGAATAATTAAATTATGATAATTTTAATTGCCCTTCTTCTTCAGAAACAGTGAATTTGTGAAAAGAACTTATCCAAATTATATGACTAAAAAGTAGAAGTACTTCTGTACTAATGACCGTGTTTTAAAAAAACCAATAATATCTCTATTATTTATTCTCTGGTTTTCTAAAAATAGTTCTATTATTTTGAGTCTTCTATTATTTCTGTTGTTACTATCATCTCTCTAGCATCACCCTGTAGACTTCTGTTTCATTCTAGGTGAAACTTCATCTGTAAGGGGTATAATTCAAAGTACACATAGTGTGATAAATCCCGATTCCTATAGAAAAATATGAACTACAAGGTCCAATTCTTAAATGTAGACTAAAAGTACTAAAGTTCATGTGTTTTGTGCAACTTCCATTGCATTGCATTTAGTACACAGTGTTCTGTGTACCAAAAATAAAAAGATTCATTTTTAGAGTTGCAGTTCTAGTTTATAAAGGAACTTGTAAAAATAGCATCACAGGAATAAATTTTAGATGTGTCTAGTAAATCTGAACTGGAAAGCAAAGTTTAAAACAAAGTGAAAGAGAAGAAACCATTGAATTGACAGGCATATTTGTCTTCAAAAATGAATTTACATTCTCAGTGAAGTGTCAAATGTTGTTTAGATTTTTTATATTTATTTTCAAGGACTATTATCCACTCTTTCAACTGACAGTCATCACCTGTCATTCTTCAAATTATCTCTTTGCTACCAAGGAGAACTGAAGATTCAAACCAGTCACATGAATGCATACTGCATGACACAACGTGTAGCATCAGGGGATTATCATCATCAGTTTCTACTACCTTAAACTATCCACCTTGCTACTAATTCCCCAATCTCTATTTTTAGCCATGGTAAGAGATGTGTCAAGAGGCTATAAACGATAGCACAACTGGGTAACATCATCAAAGAAAAAAGCAAATGTTTTGCATACATCCATATTTACATCCATATTTATATGATATTCCTTAAAGTCAGTCAAATTCTTTGTATCTCATGAAACCCTTTTGCTTAACACACACACATTAACTTCCATTTGGTCCTGACATTGGATTTGCTTAATCTGTTATGCCTTCTTCTAAATTCAATTTGAAAACTGGAAGGTAATAAACTGTTGAAGGGGTCCAAGATTCAGCAGATGTCAGATTTCTAAGAGGCTTTTTACATATGAAACTAGTGTAAGCAATTTTGATGTTGTATACATGTGTTAGGACTTGGGAGATTGATTTTTTAGCACTTGCAGCATTTTTGATTAAGTTTTTATAAAATAGATAAACACATAAAGTTCATCAAATTAAGGGTGTTCTTTGAATGGATATAAGTAAGAGGGTCTGTAATTACAAATGGATTTTCAGTCTTTCTGACTTGAACGTGATCAGAAGTATTTTGTAATTTCTTTGGGGAGAAAAAAAAAAGACTCACCTGAAAAAGAAGTGTAAGTGTTTCCTCTTGCAAATATTACCACAAGTGCTTATACTGCACTTGTGGTCACAATTCCCAAGAAAGTATTCTCCTAAATACATTAAACTCCTCTGAATCAGCTTCATATCCAATTACATGTCCCTAACATCTCATGACTGGGAATGATAAACTGTTACACTCTGGATAACGTGCACTGAATGAAAATGCCTTGTAAAGCAGGCAAATGACACCTCAAAATCAACTTCAGGACCTGCTGGGGTAACATTTCTCTACAATCAACAAAATGGGTTGTTTCGTCTTCTTTTTTTTCTTTTTAACCTCCTCCAAGCCTTCTCGGTTAAAGTGTTCAGGATGACAACAAACTAACATTAGTGATTTTTAACTAGAGACTGTTCACAAGTATAAAAATAACTATTCAGTTAGCACCACAGGTTCTGATAAACTCTGCTGGAATGCATCGAATTGTTCAAAGGACCACATGGGTCATGAGTAAC
Source organism: Scolopax mira (assembly GCA_004320125.1). Classification (NCBI taxonomy): domain Eukaryota; kingdom Metazoa; phylum Chordata; class Aves; order Charadriiformes; family Scolopacidae; genus Scolopax; species Scolopax mira. Next base: position 24,681 of record BJBW01001064.1, on the reverse strand, counting down.
TAACCTACAATGATAGCATAACCACAAACTATTAGATTTCACATAGAATAGAAGAAGAAGAAATAAAGGTGAAGGCAGCAGCAGAAAGGGGGCTGCTCTCCAAAAGCAGTCCTGAGGACAACCCTAAGGCCAGTGATACCCCCACCAATGAGATAGCACCAGGTGTGTCTGGTCAGGGGCAGTCAGGCCTGTTAGTGCCCTCATGGCCCCAGTGGTAGCTAAAGCCAAATTACCATGACCATTTGGTTTAAGAAAAGCTTAGTCTAACAGGGTGGTATCCAGCTGCACCTTACACATTACAGAATTTGACAGAAATGTAAAGTCGTCATTACTTCTTGGGTATATGTAACATTAAAGGTAGAGATGATGATGATGGAAGACTGAAAGAAAGAGAAAGGCTGGAGAGCTGGGGCTTTGGGGGATCTTATTAATGTATTTAAATAACTGACAGGAGGGTAGAAGGACAACAGAGCCAGACTCTTTTCAGTGGTGTTCAGTGACCAGTAAAAATCATGTAGCTTCTTGTATAGAAAATAGTTCACAAACCATCCCAAATGTTTCTGGTAATACCATTCTGGATGCTCCAGTGTAGATAGGCTTTCTACTTACCATTAGGTTAAGCTGAGTGATCAGCATGATTACATGATTACAACAAAGCCTTTTTGTTTCTTTCAGAGTTTTTATTATCATAACGTGAAAAAAAAGTACTATTGGTTTATAAAGAATGTTGTCAGAACAGTATAATTTTATACAAAAACACATATATATGGTGGTGTAAGACAGTAATAATATTGGGAATGAGAAATTTTCTGTGGCAGATTAAGCCAAATGGCTGTGGATAGAAACAGTATCTGAACAGAAAACTGCTTGGAACAGTGGTGATTAATTAGCAGTTGACTGAGTTAGAAGGGCTGGAGGCTTGGAGGCTGAAAAGAAGTTGGATAAACCAGCTGGATATGAGAGCAAAGTTCCTGGCTATGGACTTGGTTTAGGTTATGAAGTTACTAAAATCCAAGATAGTGAATGCAAATAAAAAGTAAGGAAAAAACCCAAATAGTAAGCTGCGATTGTAGGGAACGGAACGGGATGATCTAGAAGGTACCATTCAACTTTGACTGTTGTTTTTATTGCATCTTCATTTGCACTTTGGACTAAACTCGTGTTTTATATAGACTTAGAATTAAGGTACTAAGCAAAATATAAGAAATGCAACTGCTAAATGGCCAGCCTGAAGCAAACAGAAAGATAAGGATAGCCAAGGTTTACCTTTTTTTCACAAAAAGTATGTCAAGGAATGTAGCAAGATGGCTTGGGGCAGAGTGTGTCATTACCACTTGGCCTCCTTTGTCGGCTGAGGATAAAACAGTCTTCACTGTCATTTACTTGAGTAAACAAATACAGCTTTAGCGACAAATTGACTACTTCTTCCATCTCCATAGAATGTACCTCTCAGTGTCATTCAATACACTCCTGCATTAAAACAGATCACAGATCACATGTCTGTGCTGTGCATATGGTTTTTTTTAAAAAATTGGGGTTTATGTCTGATGAGAGGAATACAAGTTTCAGATTATTCTTTGGCTTTGGTGCTGTCCCTCCAGGCCACGCCTTTTGGGATAGACTGCTACTAGCTCATTGTGTTTCTGGACCAAACACCCCTTTCTTATGTTCAAAATGCATTAAACAAAATAGAAAATCAGGTGTCAGATTCAAGGAGTTGTTATAGCAGCACTTATACTCAAACTTCTTATGTGTGATACATATCAAGTGCATAGAGAACAGACTTGCCGCATAGTAATTTTTAGATGATTCTTTAAAAAAATCTTGTTCGTGTGGCCCAAATTCACTCATGATAAAATAGATGTCTAAGAATGCATTAACAGAGTGTTGGAATACTCTATTTAAAATGTCATTGTCCTCAATCACTTTTAAAAAGTGTTTAGGCATTTTAACCAACAAGCCTGATTAATCAAAATAGGTTTCTAAGTTTTTTGCTCAGAATAGTGACTTCTTCTGGGGCTGTCAGCTGAAATGTGTTTCAGACATCAGAGAGACCCAGCTGCACACCTGAGAGGAAAGTTTATTGTGGGTGTTCCAGTTTTTCTGCAATCATTAGCTTGCTTTTGCTTGGTAACAGGGTAAAACTGAGGTGGAGAAAGGGATTTTTATGGAGAAGTTGATTGTGAAGTGGGTATTTGGCTTTCTAAAGGCAGGTAAATGCAAACTCTCTTTGAACAAGAATAGGGTCCCACTTGAACAGCAATCTCTATTGCAAAGATTTCCATAGTTTTAGGCTCTACTATTGCTGATTCTTTGACATCTTTTACCAAGATGAACAAGAACCTAAAAAAGACACCTGATGTCTAAATGCTAATTGTGTTGCATAACCAATGGCATTACTGAGAGAATGAGGCTCTGAGAGGAAATGGGGAAACCACATGGGAAAGCCAACAAGGTAATCTGTTCCAAAATGTAATAAAGCAAACTGGGTACGTGAACAAAAAGCACATAATAGAGAATCAACGATATGGCTTTGGAAGAAGAATGGACTTGTAGATCAATGAAAGTTCTTTGAATAAGTCTATAAAAACATATGGGAAATGTTACAGAGTTGAGAGATTGTATTTGGATATTGCATTTGTATATTGACAGTTTATTATGAAATCCTTCATGAAGTTTCTTACAGACCTATGCTGGCATGAGAAGAAAGGAAAGATTTTATTTTTTACTAACAATAGACTAATGGGCGGGAAGCAAACAGTAGGAAAAATGGTAGGTTGCTGTGATTCAGAGAAGTTACTGTTGGCATCCTTCAGGGATCTCTATGCACACAATATTAAGTGTCAGTTTGCTGATTTTTATTTTTTTTAAATTGACTTCAGTTTAAATTAAACTGACTACAATGGGCTTTAGGATTACCTCATGATACTGAGTCACTGGCAATAACAAGTCAACTGAAATCTGGTGTTGATAAACATAAAGTTACCCATATAAGGAAAACCAGCATAAAGCAAGTGCCTGTGAAGAATTAGCTGAAGTAGATATTATTGCTAGGAGATTTAGCAATTTCTGTTTGAATGACAGCTTGTGTCCAGCAGTGATCTAAGGCAAATGGATGTAGAATGTTTTGGTAGATAAATGAAGATCTAAATAACAACAACCAAAAATTGTGTAATATACACGGTTTTGAAAGCAAAGGAAAATTTTGCTGTGCTTCTTTCTTCTGTCCTTCCCACACCTTCTGCTCCAGCCCAAAGTAGAAGAAAGGTAAAAATAGAAAGGAGAACAATGAGGCATATTTATGGACAGATAACTGTTTAAAATTAGCACTTAGGATATTTTGCCTTAGAAAAGAGGGAGTGAAAAGGGGAAGTATGTAACAGAAGTCATATTAAGTTATGCACAGTATGGAGAAGTTGAATAGAAGATAATTCTTCCCTACTTATCATGCTGCAGAAACTAGGAGCATTAAATGAAATTCTTAGACCAAAGTTTCAAAACAAACACAAGATTAAGAAAATATTTCCAATGGTAAATATTTCCAATCTATTGAGATTATAGAATTTACAGTCACAAAATGTTACAACTATCTGAACCACAAGTATATTCAAAAAGCAAGTAGACCTATTTATAGAAGAGTTTAACAAGAATTGTTGATCACAAAGGTGTGAATGAGAGGCTTAGCATAGGAAATCCTTAAGCTGGAATTTTCTTATGGCTGGGACAATATACCTACCTGTCCTTTATTCTAATACTTATTCCCACAGCAACCACAGTGATCAGTGTCAGAGATCAGATACGAACCTCACTGTACACATACCATGAATGCTATTTCCTTTTGATTTAATATAAATTGGTTGAGTCGTACCACAACTATTGATCGACAATAATAAAATTCTATTAAACACATTTTCTAAGTTGAGATGCAGAACAGTGTCAACCTGCATTGTATAAAAGGTCAATGTTTACCAGTTTTAAACTTCATGTATTTCTAAGTGCGGTTCTTTCTTTCCATTGATCATTGTTTAAATTCTTTGAAATAGTTTGCATGGAATAAGGTGTCTAGATAAGTTAGATAAATGAAGAGGACCTTGAAAAAATGGCCTGTATGCCATTGTTTGACTGCCAACCATATCAAGTTTCCTGAATTGGCCATGTAACAAATGTTATTATGCATACCATACAGTTTTATTATTCTTTGGCTCTTGCTGGCAATATTTGTTCCAGTAGTTGTAACAGAGGTCAGGACAGTGACATACAGGACAGTGGAAATCTGCACATAAATGGACTAAGAGTTTGCAAGGATCCTTCAAGCATGAAATAGTGTTTGAGAGAGAAAAAGAAATATTTCCTGCAGGGAATATGCCCCTTCATACTGAAGTAAGAGCTGTCACATCACGAAATAAAGCCTATAAATATGACTCTTTTTGCATATATTCAGTGTGGAAAATAAGTACCAGGCAGAGTTCCCCATGTGATTTTTCCTTATGTGTTGCCAATAGGCAGGGTGGCAATACTTGACTGCTGGGCTGCATCTGTACCATAAAATTGTCATGTTGTCAGCTAATGAATTACAGCCATTCAAGTCTTAGTTAAGATGAGATAAGTACTATATAGAGGTCTCTAAGAAGTATATAATAAAAGTATAGTAAATTCAAACTAAGTACATAGAAGTCCTATTTCTCTCTGTTATGGAGAAAGTGATTTAAGTTTCATAATTGAAATCAACGTTATATCAAGGACAAGCCTTTATTCAGCAGCAAAAGACTTGAGCTTGTAACATGAATGTTGGCCACCATTTGATGTAAATTTGGCAGGGATGGCTCCTGTGTTAATTTTTATATCCCAGTTAGGGAGTGCTGAAGCCTGAGTATAACTATCATGAAGTATACCGTGGTGTAAAATAGAAAACAGAATATCATCCTTCCCCTTCCTTTAATACCAATGCCTACTTAAGGTTGCTCAAGGACTCAGAAACATTAAGCATAATTTAGTCTGGTTGGTTATAGAAAAAAGAATACCACAGGAGACATCAATATTTTATGACAAAACTATACAGTTTATTTAGTGCTACGCATTGAATTAATCTCATAGCAAGCCAATCAAATCTATATGTGGGTAAGCATCATAAGCAATCCTTTCTCAGAAAGATGCTACAGTCTTTGAGCTAGAGTGTTCATCTGTACAAGCAGGTGATACTCATCATGGAAAAAAAAATAATTAAAGATGTATAGCAATTGACATGATAGAGTCTGTCCTTGCAGATAAAGGCTGGTGCGCACTGGTATATTAGTAAGAGAAAGCTTTTACTTGCTGAAGATAATCAGAGGCTAAAAAGAAAAAAATTTAGTCTCCAAGACCATATGGCTATCATCTTCCACAAGTACTTACTTCAAGGCAAATATTAAAAAAATAATAAAAAGAAAAAAAAGAAAAAAAAAGAAAGAACCTGTTCTTCCAACAGAGGCAGTAGCCCACATTCAAAAGAGACAGAGTAAAATCTCAGTTCTGTGGAAGCCAAAGTTGAGGATCCCACTGGCTTCAATGGAGCTGCCATTTAATCCATGGAGTGTTTCAGAACATTCTTTTCTACTAGAGACAGAGCTAACATGTACAGGGTCCTGGCACCATCCAAAGATGTGCACATATAATTTGCATTATCTTAAGCAAGAATGGTGTGAATACCTGAGATGTCAGTGCAAGTCTGTATGTGTGGGATTAAAAAGGAAAGCTCAGGTTATAACCCTGAGCCTGAGAAGTTTTCTTTGATTTGCTTTCCTATTCATGTGTTGATCAAATCTACCCCAGCCAACACGGGAAATTTCATGAGCTTCTTTGCAGACAAAATGTATTTTACTATATTCAATATAATTCCCAGCTGCAACATAACGTTGGTGAAACGCAGTCTGGAAAACGCACTGAGTAAAGGTAACCATGGGCTCCTCTCTGTGGAGACCTCTCACATGTCATTCCCATACAAAAAAAAATCTAATTTAATGATTGGAGGAGGGATAATTATATAATTGCTATGTGATATAGTAAGTGTTTATTCCAGCTAATTTATTTTTTTAAATAAAATTAATAATTTACAGCCAGTACATAGTCATTTCTCTTAAATTTGCGTAAGTGATTAGGAGGCAATTTGAAAAGAACTCTCTTTGATGATGCACATTGTTATGCACAATACTTGTCATTTTTGTTTGCAAATGATAAATTATTAAAATAGTTTCTCACTGTAGTCGTGTGGTTGCTTAATGTGTCAGTGAGATAGGAGCTTTATTTTTTGACTGGATCCCTAAAAGTAAGATGAGCCTAAGATGTTTTATACGTTCAATATGCGTTATTCATCCTTAGCCCTGAAAAGAGGAAATAACACAGAGAGAAGGAAAATATACTAATAGATACACTTATGAAACAAACATACAAAAGAATTCAGGAACTATGATGTTTGCTTTTCAGGTAAATTATGAGTCTGAGTGAATTGTCCTTTGCGTATGGCAGGCAATATAAAGCTTATAATGCACTTTTAAAATGATCGCAACTAATGGTCATATGTATTTTCCCTTTAGAAAAAGAAGGAAATGAAAAATGAGTTGCTCTGTAAAAGGTCTGCTATCAGTTTTTTAAACAGTCACAACCTGGCTGCTGATTGATTAAGACAGCTATTCAACTGTGTTGACCCCAACTGCTTCGGTAGAAAATTGAGTCGCAGTTCACATATTTGCATATCTGATGTAAGGATAATGAGTTCTTGAACATGAAATGAGCTACGATAAGGAAAGAAATCCATGTTTGCAAATATCAGAGACATGTTTATACGTGGAAGAGCTAAAACATTTAAAGAAGGTGGGTAGAATGCATAGATATGTTATATTTCTATGTATGTACATATATGTGTTCATTTCTCTCTCTATATATATGTATGTTTTAACATCTGAATCTCTGTTAAACAGTTTTTGAATTCTCTTTCCTGAGTCAGCAATGAAGCTTGTTAGCTTGTTTGAATGTTGTATCATTTATTTTTAAAAAGAGGGAATACCTCTTTATTTTTTTTTCAATAACTACAGTACCTCCCAGCCTCTGTACCTCACCAGTCCCAGTCCCTTCTCATTTTCTCCTGGTACTTGGGAACTGTGTCAGTTATCTAAACTCTTTTCTTCCAGCACATTAACCTCTTCCCACCCACGTTTTATGTATTGCCTGAACAGAGAAAATCTTGATGCAAGTGCAACAGAGAAATCATACCCTATAACAAAAGGATCTTTGGGTAGTAGAGTTTATAAAGGTTCTTGAAATGAAGTAAGCTAAACCAAAAGAAGCATTTTTAGAATTGTGTAGCTTTTCTGTACCACAGAAAAACAGTTTGGAGAACATCCAGAACTCTTGTGCCAAAATAGAAATTTTTTTTTTACCTTACTGTGTTGATACATTTTACAATGAAATGTTGCATTTGTTTTTAAGAAGTATTTAAAAATGCTTATGGTAAATTATTTAAGAATTCTAAGATCTAATATTTTATGGTACATCAGATGCAAGAATAATATGTTGAGTGTTCATGGGCTATTAATGATGCAAAGCTTGAGTTAGGTTTTTTTAAGAAACTAGCTTTTTCTAATTTTTTATTATACCTAGGGTTTAAGATATAGTTAATAATTTACTGTTACACATCATAGTTTTTACAACATACACTTCTGTAAAAGAGAGAAAATAATAAAATAACATATGAGTATTGAGGAAACATGGATGGTAAGCAGTAAAGAAAACAAAAAATACTTCTAGTTTGCTTTAGCTTAATTTTACTTTGCCTTGAGTTAAATTTTTAAAAATTTAATATTGAAGCAAAAATACTTTCCTGCTATCTGACTATATTTTTTATTTTTCCTTGCATGATTTTTCACTGCTTTCCTCTTCAGGGCATGTAGCATGTGGAGTCAGTTGTCCAGCTCTTTACAAATGCTGCAAGCCATAGTAAAATTATGTTTTGTGTCAGAGTTGGAAAAAAAAGAGTTTGCAGGAAAACCATGAAAATGACATACTGTCTTGAAGTATAGCACATGAAATGAGATGGGAACTATGCACCGTGCATGAAATTTAGGCTTCTTTATGTGTTTCTGTACAAGTGGAAGAAGGATCACATTACCCATGAAGTAGCTACCGTGCAGCTCATCTATCTAGCGAAATATAACTACTGAATGTAGAAAAACAAATATATAAATACACACTGGAAATACAGCTTTAAGCAAAAAACTCTCATCAGGCAATACGTCTTATTTAACATCCATGTCCTAGCTAGTTCAGATAGGGCCATATCTGACCCTATCAGGCAAAATTTTCATTGCCTGTAATTCAACAAGAGTTTTGCCAATTTAAGAAGCCTAGGCTTTGTTCAACAGAGAATAATATCCTTTGCAGCACAGAGATGTATCTGTCTGCTGTTTAGGAGAAAATCTTGAAACTGTTTCCTTTTCCCCTATATTCTTCTTTTATAGAATATCTTCTCTGATAATTACTACATCTTTTTCTGTCACTTGCTATGCTTGAAACATAAAAAATACCAAACCCCTGAAAGCAGGACATGCAATGGTAAAGAAATCTGTGTTTTATCAGCTAGTTACATGAAGAAAAAGGAAAACTGAAACTGAAGGAATTCTTCAAGACTAGAAAGATAGCATATCTGTTACAATCTAAACTAGGCATGTCAGAGAGGTAAAACTTTAGACAGTGATTTATTCTTGCCCTTGACACATGAGGCACAATGCTATATTGTGAAATACAAAAACTGACAAGATTCTGAGGGCTGAACTGAACAACACTATATTTTCAGGGAGCTGGACAGAACAGAATTTTTCCAAGCTCTAGATTTGATGGACAACCTTTTCAAAAATAGAATAACATTTTGCTGGCCTGTTTTGGGGGTGTTTTTTTGAATATGTTTTGAATATGAATATATCTGACATTTCCTACCAATTTAGAACACGAGTGCAGTATATTTAGTGTACTGTTAACTACTGGGGAGCTTCTTTAAGCATCTGCTTGTTGAAAATTCTTATCTGTTAAGTTAAAACTTGAAACACAATTTGAAAGGGACTTTTACATCCCAGACTCTACATATCTTTTGAGTTTGTACCCCCTTAATTATTTTTGTCCATGTTTACTGTATGTAAGCAAGTAAGCAAGGCCAAAACAAATGTACAGTCTGCTCTACATCCTAGTCTCTCTTCCCCCAATATTCTTTCAAAATCCAAAATGCGTTAAAGGTATTTAACTTGGATAACTTATACAATAGAACTGATACTCAAAGGCAGCTGATGCATTCCTTATTTTAAGTACAAACTGGCACTTTGAAGTTGAAGATTCTCTATCAGTCTGTCTTACAGAAAGCTGGGATTCTGTGACTGTCCTTGTGCAAAATTTATCATTTGTACTACTGAAAATTCAGGTTCATTTCTTGATTGGCTGAAAAGCCAAGGAACTGTATCTCTGCTTAGGCTCAATGATTTATGGATGATATGCTAGTTCTTTTTCTGTCTACCAACCTAATCTCACAGCAGTTTACAAACTGCAGAGCCACTAAGACAGTTGTTATTATTCTTTTTTTAAGCCCAGCAGTTGCACTTGCTGTTGATTCCTTCTAACAGTCAATGGTGACAGTAACTATGATGTATACTGTTCCTTTGTACAGGAGACAGAATTCTGCAGCACTGTTCATCTATCTGATTCCCTTGTAGGCTTTTCACGTACTGCTGTAATTTATTTTCCAGAAAAATACCTCTTGAAAGTAAACACAGATATAGGAATATGGTATTGTATGTGTGTATTTGTGTGTAAGCCTAGCTTTCTCTTCATACGACTTTGGTCTGTGCCTGAGGCTTTTTTCTATATATATAGCATATATCTGCTTTCTTTCACCACACTCCATTCTATAGGCTAGCCTAATTCAGACCCTTTTCCACGACACTCCATAGGACCCTGGAATACTGAAAAATACTGCCAGAATATAAAATTTTCAGAAACCTTTTTAATTAAGGATATTATATTATTTTATTATGAATCTTTGTGGATCCCCTATTCTGTTATTTTCTGTTTGGACTGTTAGTATATGAGTTAAAATATTTCTCTTGTAGGCTTTTCTAGCTCTGTCACCACACTATTTTTATTGTGACAGTTTATTGTAAGTAGAAATTTTCAGGATTTTTCATGAACTCAAAACTTTCAAGTGAAACATTATCAGTGACTAGACATTGAGATTAAACTTGGTCTAAGTAAGAGAGGAATGATTCCATGTATATTTCAATGTTTATATGATTCTCTGCCACCAGTCACTGCACATTTACAGAGAATTTACCATATTAGGATGTTGAACAGAAGCAAACAGTTTCAATCACACTTGGAAAGTGTCCAGGCAACAGGAACAGGGCCTGTTCCCCATTGCCACATCCTGGAGAGTAGGAAGGAGTCTCTGATGGAAAAGGAGGATACTCCTTCCTCCATTCTCCTCCCAGTCCCTTTGCAGATCCCTGTTGGGCAGGGTGACTCTGGAAATCCCTGTGTTCGGATGTGAAATTCTGTTATCAATTTCTGTGTAAATGATTACCTCCTATTTCTCTCTTTTTTATCTTCCATTTTCTCCTTAAGTTTTTCAGATTCATGGTGGTTAGCCTTGGCTAACAGCCCAACACCCACCCAGCTGATCACTCACTCCTTCAGCAATCCTCAGCAGAGCAAAGGGAGAAAAAAAGTTGGGGGGAATCAAACAACAAGAAAGCTCATGGGTCAGGATATAGACAGAGAGCATGCTTACCAGTTAAAGACAAAAGTTAAAACACCGCTTCCCCTCCTTCCTCTCCCAGGCTCATGGGCAATCTTTCACTCCTTCCCCTGCCCGCTTCCCCAGTGCTGGGATGACAGGGGGGAGACACTGTGGGCAGTACATCATGGTAGCTGCCCTCTTTGCTGCTCCTTCCTTCCCACACTTTTCCTCTGCTCCAGTGTCTCCACAAGCTGCAGTTCCTTCAGGAAATATCCATCTTGTCCAGCATTTCCATGGGCTCCTGTGTGGATAGCTGCTGTGACACCTAGAGCACCTGCTCCTCATTCTTTGACCTTCATGATGCTGTTTCTCACTGGTTTTATCTCTTCTTCTCTGCTAGAGGCATTGTTCACCCTATCTTAAGTACATTTTCACAGAGGTGCCACCATCTTAGCTGCAGGGCTGAGATGTGTCCTGCAGTGGGTCTGTTGGAGCCAGTTGGATTCAAATGTGTCCAGCTCAGGGTAGCCCTGGCTTCTCCTGCTGCCAGCCCCTGCTGCCAGCATCGGGGCACCTGCATCCAGTACAAAGATTTTACTCATCTTCTCTCCTGAAATAGTTTTTTTAATCTGTTTGGATACACAAACATATTGCATAAATCAAATATTTGAAAACTGAAATGTAAATAAGTTAAATTAAAAAATGGAATGTTTTGTTTTCCTTAGGCAAGGAGGAATCCCTGTGTATACCATAGGTGCCAGGCTGTAGAACCCAACCCCATCTCAGTCCCCTGCAGGGTGCAACCTAAGTGGGTGCCTGCTGCTTTTCACCATAGCTGAGGTTTTGTTGCTTTAGGAACAAAACCAACAGAAGTGGGACATGGTCCAGCTGGGGCCCTCTACTTGGATGACGGGAACAGAGGTTTCAGCATGCATAGGTATATGTTCCATGTCCTGTCTAGAGGCAGAATGTGTTGCTTTTACAAGCAAGCAGCAGCCACATAAGTCTCATAGGCTTTCCAGTGCTGAGGGAGAATATATTTTGGCATTTCAGACTCTTGTTCCATTCCTCAAAAGGGATTTTTCTTAACTCCCAATTCATGGCATTTTTGAACATTTCGCTTATTTATCTAACACAGCTTATAGTTATTGCACCTATACGACAATTTATGAAGAGAATAAAATGGTGAGATAACACAACGGGGAGAACGTTACAGTACAGAAGACAGTACATGACATGTATTCTCACCAGGGCAGAAACTCACTGCTTCTCAGTGTCCAGGAAGTCTGTTCAGTAGACTTCCCTGTTCTCCTCTACCTCTCTGCTCTACTCCTTGGTGTCCATGAGCCTGACTCCAAGGAAGAAAGCAGTATTATTCTTCCATCAGAACAGTTTCCTCTGAAGTGTGCCCTCTACTTAACATACTTCCTTGTACCTCTTCACTATTAGCTGTACTAATAAACTCATCGTGCCCAGAAAGGATTCCTTCATCAAATATAATCTGGCGAAAAACATCAGGACGTGTCTATCATTTGAAAAGTGCTCTTACATAGGCTACAAAAGGTACACACTTTCAGCCTCCTAACAACTTTCAATTTAGAAATTTATTTTCTAAACCACTAAGAGGGGATGTAGACAATTTCATGCTTTTTTCACAGTTGTATATGACAACAAATACAATTTTTTCCAATAATCTCCCTTTTAGAACATTGTTCCTTTCTTTTTTATATCACAGAATCCTTAATATTTTTGCTGTAAATATTTGTGAGACACAGTTGTGTTCCAGTCTTCCTTAGATCTTTCTCTCTAGGTCATGACAAAGTCTATTAGGTTTCACTGGAACTGACTCCAGTACTCTCAGATTTTTTTGTGACCTTAAACGTTAAAACCCAACTGCCTCTTGTTTGCTTTGGATGTTTTTTTGACCTCATCAACAATTCAGTTCTTCAAAGGAAGATAATGTTTTGTTGTTGCTCTAGTTTTTAACCACATTCTCAGTAGTTTTCTGATAGCATAGATTTCTGCATTACAGTAAGGGCCTCACTCTCTTGCTTTGTATATAGCTCTGTACTTATCTGTATTCTATTCTCATATAGAAACCTTTTCATAGCTTTCCTACAAAATACCACAGAATCATTTATATACTGGTTTTATGATGGAATTTTTCAAATAGTCAATCTCTTAAAAAAATACAATTTCAGCCTGTTTGTAAAGACAGCATGATTCTCTGAGAATGGCTTTTAAAGTCCATGAAATTCTTTAAATAGCTTAAAGATCTCCTACTGTTCTTGTTTTATTTGTGAACTTTAAGATACACTTCGTTCACTTCAACCAGCTTTCTGTTGTTGTTTTAGTCATCAGACACATAGGGCATAAAAACTAATAACAGCCTTTTCTGTCTGATGTACTTTACATGACGACAATGCTTTAAAATGTCTCCATGTAGCTTATTATCATCTAAACCTTTTAAGTAGTGGTGGAATTACATATGAAAACAGCAGGAATCATAAGCAGAAGAAAAAATACCTGTTTTGTGTATTAGTGAAAATAACAGCTTTTTCGTTAGCGAAATTGCTTTAGAGGCATATATATTTCATTGTAGCTATTCTAATTTCTTTCTTATATCACTCTTTTTTTTTTTTTAATATAATCCTATCTGTGGGATTCGTTTGACTTTTAAGTCTGTTTTTTGTCTGATTTTCTTCTTACCTTAATCTTAACTTAAACACATTACCATCTCTAGGAAACCGAGTTATATCTTCGCCACTTAGGAATCATCCCAGGTATTGTTTAATGTTTTTGTACAATTGTGAAAATGCAAGAATTTTCATTTTGTCTCTTTTTCATAAGTAGTTTCCCTTTCTGCAACATACATTTAGCACGTTTTTTAATATTCTGCACAGTATTCTTAATCTATTTCATATTCTTTATACTCTGCTTTCTAAAATCCAATATTTTTGTACTTCTATCTTTATGACTATTCTCTTGAGTGTCTACAATTTCATGCTGTTGCTCTATGATCACAAGAATCAAATCTTCACCAACTTTTATCTCATTTATCACATATATTTATTTTCTTGGGGATGTATCCAAAGACAAGTCTGGCTTTCTTGATCACTCAGCAGATTTAAAAGCTCCGTTTTACTTCCAGAAATAACTTTCCATAGTATTTTCATGATTTTTATTCTAGTCTATGCCAATGTAATTGAAGTCTTCATGATTAATAATGTGTCTCTTTAAGAGAATGTTAGGCATACAAACATTTCCTGACCTGTCTCTTGTTGCACTGGTTTGGATGCTTTTGTCCATTTCTTTATAACACAATTTTTGCTTTCTCGATTATATGCTTCCATCCAGACCGCTCCTATTCTGGTAAGCCTTTCTGTATACAGAATATAACTTTTCTGATCTTAAAGATATATTGTCCTTTTCTGCATATACCCGCCTGTTACTATGGTGTTTTCATAACTTCTTATTTAGAATCGTGAGCCAGCTCTCAGTTAACCTACAGTAATTAAGTTATTTTTGTCTAAACACATATGGTTGCAGATCTATAGTCTTCTTTCTTTATATAACCCCAAAGAATTCATGTAAAACAAAACATTTCTTGATTCACTTTTCTGAAGAAAGTCTCATCACTTTTGCTTCTTATTTTTAACAGCCTGTACTCTGTTACCTTCATTGTGACATTATTATAGAATAATTTGTACTCTTCCTATTTTAACCGTGAGCTATGAAGCATTAGCCCAAGGATGTGCATGTATAGGTTGGGATCATTGTAGCTTCAAGGGGCTCGATCATCAGCTTGAAATTCTGATGAAGTGAAGGACTGCCAGATCATTCATATGATCTTTGACTAGTGAGGATACATTCAGTATCTAGCAGAGAATTCAAGAAATACAGTCTGTATAGAAAAATAAACACAAAACACACAGTTTTGGAAAAGCTGGATTTTAAATCTTCTTTTTATAGAATAATGATGTAGAATCAATAGTAGCTTCACAAGAATAGTACTTAGAAGCCTTAAAACAGAGTGTATTTTAAATAAAAGGCTGGCAATTGTTTGCTGTTCTTGTTTTCTTCTCTAGCTGACATTTTTTTCCCCTCTTCGTTTTCCCTCTTCCTTCCTCTTGTTTCATATAAAAGAAAAAAAGAAAAGGTACATAATGTTTTTTCATTTATCTCATTTTTTCATCAGCCACAGATTTTTTTAACCGTTCTTAGCAGAAGTCAGGAATAAAAGTGACATATCTTATGCCAAAGATGAAAATGGTGTGACATCATGCAGACATTACAGATGTAGGAAGATGACAAGGAGGATAATAGGTGGAGGCAGAGGGATCAAGTTCAAAACTCATGTATCCTCCTGGGGCTGTTATTTTTAATTGAGTGCGTACTTTGAGTAATTAGTTATTAACAAAATCTCAGTATTCCATCATTAAGCCCTGTCTTTAATTTGCAATTAACCTGAGACTTCCTTCTCTTTAGTAACCATAGAATAATGGTGAAAAACTCTTTACAACTACAAATTTCCTCTGCCTTATGCCTTAAATATACTTGTATATTCTTTCCTTGAGGGCTTATATCCTCAGCCTATAAGTAAAAAAATAAATAAATCAATCACCATCCTATTGCCCATGCCCTTTCAGCAGAATGTACTGTCTATTAAGATGAACCATTCTTGTGTCGCTGAATGGTCATATTCACTAGTCCATGAATTTGTAATTTAGCGTGTTTACGGCAGTTCTGGGATGTGTACCGCTTAAAATGTTCACCAGGGACTTTGTCATTTAGCTGTGTCATATTATTATACTGTGTAATGAAACATAACCACATAATGCATGTAAATAACAAAGTGTCAGATCCCTGTCAAAATATAAATGGAATATAAAATGTAACTTCTATCACAACCCCAGATAAAGCAGCATAATAATCTTCTGCAGAAGTAAAAATTTGGCTTGGTGAAATTCTTCTTCTTTTTCAGTTAAATAAAAGGAGTAGGCTCTTCATTTTGTAATACTTCACAACCTTTGTTCTCGATTAGGTTTCTAAATTGATACTCTAATTTTTTATTTAATATGGCTCTTACATATCTGTATCAGCTGTAAAATACAAACTTCTATACATATCCATCTTCTTCCTGGCTCCTCCTCTGCAGTTGTCCTCTTTCTGTCTTCCTTTGCTGCAATCTTGACAACAAATATTTGTAATTTTCTTTTTTCTCCACTAGCTTGCCCTTAGCACTTTGAATGAGCTAGGGTAAAGAAGAATGTCTGCCCCAGCTGTATGCATGCAGACAGCTGCAATTCATTTCCAGCCTCAAAATTCTGAGGCTCCAGCAATCGTTCACATTCATTCATCCCTAATTGCTTACCTCTATTTCTTTCTCTCTCACATATTCTCCCATATTGCATGTGGAAGCTCTCTCCAGTGCTTGTGAATTAATAGATACTGAACTGCTCTAAAGCACTATTTTATACACACACACACATACACACAAAAAGAACTTACAGTAATTAAGAGGAAAAATAAAGGTCTATCATATAATCAGTTGGACAAACATGCTTAAAAGCCAACATAGAAAAGTAGAGCACATTGCAAATATGCTGAAAGCAAGCATAGGAAAATGCAAACACGTTTGAAATTACATTAGACACGTTCAAAAGAAGGGTATACACAATTTTTGAGACAGGGTAAAAAATGGGACACACTGTAGCAAGTAGCAGATTCAGAATAAATCAAATAAGAAAGCAGAATGCTGATTGAAACTTGAAATGAGAAAAGAAAAAAAAAAAAGATGTGTTAATTTCTATTAGCAAGATTTGTGGGGAAAAAAATACAAAGGAGCAACACTGTCCTTTTGAGTAAAAATAATACTTTTCTTTTTTGTCTTTAGTTTCTTATTTAATTCTTCAAATACAAGAGAATAAGTACCATATGATAAATTCTAACATTGGCTCGAAACTCAAAAATCATTTTCTTCCATGTTGCTTATTCCTTTTGTGATTGCCAAGAAAATCTGCATGGCTTCCACTTAAGCCAAATATCATTTTTTAAGTTGTACATTCACATCCTCACACCACAATAGTCATAAACTGTACGTGCTGTTTTCCACATTAGAGGATCCCCTTTCCACACCTCCCTAGTGTGGAAGCTAGAATGGGGCTATTAGAAAAGCAGAGTTTTGACCTTCTCTTCATGAATAAATTGTGCCGGCGGTAAACAGAAAATAAGTCTGAACCCTGAAACCCAGTTATAAAAATCGTACACTGATTTACTGTTTTTAGAAATGATATGTGACATAATATCCTTGTGATCCAGGCAGACTGTAACAATACACTTTTTGTTCTTTGACCTCATCAATTATAAGTCTGTCAGAAGCAAAACTAGAACAAAAACCAATCAAACTCAGGTTGTATATATGAAAAACTGCATCTAATAATACAGGTCCAACTTCAAATCTCAGTTGGGAAATATTCATGGTCTTTTTCTCACAGTATAATCATAGTGGGAAAGGAAGGGAAAAGAGGGTAAAAAAGCCACCTCTGAGTAAAATTAAGCCAGAATTTTCAAAAATCTTTCTTCTAGCAATTGTTGATCCAAAGACACTAAACTCATTAGTTTAAATGTTTGTTGTCAATAATCTGCTCAGCTCTCATCATAATGACAGTAGAGCTTTTGAGTTGAATGAATTGTCTAATATGATGGAGTGTCTCAAGAACATTCTGAGTAACTGATAAATCCTAGTCTCGATGCTTTTGTGTCTGCCCATTTTCTTTTTCTCTGACTTGGTGTTTCATCTGCTTGTATTCAAACAAATTAAATCTGCCCAATAATATAATCTGTCCAATAATCTGTCCAATAAATTAAATCTATGAAAGACTGCTGGAGAAATGTGAGAAGAAAACAAACTGCAGTTTGTTTAATGTAAAATATAGTTGGACATATATATTCAGATTTTATATTTTTTTTGGGCCAAAGTGTACTTCTAACCCATTTAGAAAGAAGGCTGATTAAATGGACGTAATCAATCATCTAACTATTATTTAGGGTGATAGCAAACAGTACCTCTCCAACCAGTCACTGTTCAATTTGGTGAAATCATGTAAGTCATATGGAGGTAAGACCACATATCAGAAACATGGGCTATGTTGTATTTTCATAAATTTTTATATACTTATCACCTACTTTTGAGGACTTAGCTGGTCAAATTTTTCAATGCAAACAATTTGAAAGTTGAATTTGGTCTTTTATTTGAATTGCCTGTGAGTAATTGTACCTTTAGTATCACATTCAAACGTTACCTCAGAAGCTTTTAGGCATGGACACTTCAGCACATAGATTGCTCTCAGTTTTTGCTGTCTGTTGTGGTTAGCGACTCCTGTTACTCCAGCACGCAGCACATCACCTGCACCATGCAGGTCTCTTTCCTTCTCTTTCTTCATAGGTAACAGAGCCTGAAGAAGGGGGAGGCAGTCATTCTCTCAGGGAAGAGGCTGAATGGATAGGGAACTGCTGGGAGAGAACTGGCCAGAGGGACTACAGAAACAGGCACCCTTAGTTCTTCCAAGCTGGACAAATACTGCACTTCTTATCCTTGATGACACTAGCATTTTACAAGGGAGTAACATGAATTTCATCCTTGTAGCAGCAAGCACAAGTTCCTCTCACTACTATCTGTCCTAAGTACTCTGCCTGGGTTTAAGGACAAATGGTTTCATGCACTTACTTCAGCAGCTGGCTGTTGCAGTTCAATGGACTGAAGAAATAAAGACCACAAACACAGCACTATACTGTTAGGCCAACCAGCAGATGCTCAGTGTGTCCTTGGTAAGCTGTAAAAGTCACAAAGGGATCACAAAGGAGATATCACTCGAGGATTCTAGGTGGAGCAGTTTCTACTGGGGACTCATCTATGATATGACATCAACTTTATTTTTAGGTAATCACACAGTGTATGAACTAACAGACCCCTATCACAAAGATGCAGGAGTGGACACCTCCATAAATAAACAAGCTTTCTTTCAGAAGGGGTCTAAATGAGGGAGAAATAATTGATTAACAGTACTAACAGTCTGGAGTCTTAAAGCCGATGTTGTTTGGCAGGGCAAAAGAAGTGGTATTCAGAGGGTGGCAGAGAGAAAGGGACACGCTTGTGGACTCTCTGTCCCACTGGAGACCCTCTGGAACAGGAATAGGCCAGGCAGCAACAGGGCCAGGCAGCAATAGGACATGAAATGATTTGCTGGCAAGTCCACTGCCACAGCAGACCACTGTGTCTTCAGGCAGGTAGGCATCCCATAGTGATCAGGCTACAAAAACTGGCAGGCAAATCCCCAGTTTTCAACAAAAGAAAACACCACCATCTTCCTAAGCAAATTATTTCACTTAATTTACTGTTTTGTGAAGACTATCACAATCTGACAGAATAGTAGTCTCAATGTTACTTATGACCATTCTTTGACAAGCAGAAAGAAAACCACTGAAGCACTTAGTCCATGCCTTTTTCTGCAGCAATTTTGACAGTTTGGGGTGTTTTTTTTTCTCTTGCATTTAGTTACCTACAGCTGATTTCATCTATTATGGGGCAAACGCAATTTCAGTTGTTTCACAATTACAGTTTCAAATTACATCCGTTTATATACCAGATATTCATCTTTTTCCATTCCCTTGAAGTCTTCCATCAGACAAGCCTATAGCTCCTATTAGAGGATAATCCTTGCCCATATAAGTGGAAAAATAAATCCAAGCAATTTCAAATATTCTGTAATTGAGACTAAAAATTCTGTTTAATTTAGCATTGCAGTCACACAATGAATATTCACTGAAAGTGAATACAAAAGGGTCATGGATTTATATGGACTGATTAATACACATGTACATGCATATTGCCATGAAAAATTTTTACGATATATATCCATATTTCTATATGTATGGGTCTGGAGAGGAACTGGTTTACTTACATCACAAAAAACCATAATGTCTTTGCATGGAACACACATTTCATTAATGACTGAAATCTTAAAAGTTGTTGCCAATGAAGCTTTAAAACCATGTTGTTAAAAATATATCTCAAACTACAGCTGACAAATAGTAATCTAAAGCAAAGTCTGATAACGTGCCACTTCACTTTAAACTGTCATTGTAATGAGTTTTGAAATAAAATCAATATTATTGACTTTGAGGTGATTTTCATAGGTATAAGGGCCAGTTAAATAAAAGCTAGAGGAAAAATTCCTTTTTCATTTTCGAGTTGGTTTTATTATGAACTTGTTCATATTTTCAAGCTTCCATTTAATAAGCAATTCTAAAACCTTTATTTGCTACTTGAAAGTTGAAAGTGATAGGCCAGAGAAAATGTTGGTTAATAATAAATTTTCTACCCTTCCACAGCACAAAACCTGGTATTAAAGCTTCTCTCTGTCTGATTTTTGAAATAAAAGTCTGAAAAAGCATTTTCAGTGCTCAAAGAAATATAGGTTGAATTAGGTTCCAGACAAAGGATGAGTGAAAGCATAGTTTTGCTTTATCTAAGCCAGGTCTAACTATTCTGATGCCTGCACTCTATTTTTCACTCAGTGATAGACTGTCACAGCCCTTTTTAATCTTTCCTGCTGGGTATAGCAGCTTTTGTGCAATCTGAAGGAAGAAAATGCACTGCAGGGTGGAAGAACTTCACAGACGCACTGGAAAGTCCACCCTCATGCTCAGGGCTAAAATGCCAGCTACTGATCAGTTGCCTCTGAAATATTTTTCCTCATAATTATCCCACACACTTCTGATTAAAAATTTCCAGGCTACAATGCATAAAACACATCAAAAAAGTGCTGCAACAACTGCTTTAGGAACAATGTGAAAACCTGCTTCTACATGTCTGAGTTGAAAACCTGGGCCAATGGGATGAGCTAGGCTTTCAGCTTTGCTTGATCCAGCTCAGGGCTGCCTGGCTGATTGTGGAAGGATGATTAAAACACACCAATGTGGAGGGCAAGGCAGCAGGCAATACAGGTAAATTACAGGTGCTTCCTGCTCTGGTGCTGGGACAGTGTCACCACATGCATCCCTTGCAGAGCAAATTATAGATTAATAATGCCTTCAATGATCCAGTAAAGTGGTGTGATATTTCCTTCTTTCTCATTCTCCCTCTAAGCAAACATATATTGACTGATAAAAGCAAAATTCTGTGCTTTGCTCCAGTTTCTAATCATTCAAAAAGAGATCTCAGAGTGACAGAAACATTAGTTTGCAGATGATTTCTCTTTCTGTGGCGCTACAAGAAAAAGGAGTAAAACTGGATTTCTTATCACTCTCAACACCATTCCTGTAAGGAAAGCATGATAAGAGAAATCGAGTCACCAAAGGTTATACCTAGAGAAGTCCTCCCTTGGCAGTGAATACTTACATCAGCTGCTGTAGTTGTTTACATTTAAAAAAAAAATTGCTTTGGAAACACAATTGTGAAAACAGTTCTGTTCTCTGCCAGGTATCTTGGCTTGCCTTGGACTTGTTTTGTTTTTAATTCAGTAGATCCTGACTATATATCCCCACCTGTAGTTCTAATCAGTGGTTACAAACATTGCAATTAGCTGCTGTAGAAATGATTATGTTGTCACAAACAGAGGATTATAATTTCATGTGAGGAAAAATCATCAAGAGCAGATGAATGCTTCAGAAAAAAAGAAAAATCTGCGTCTCATGTTAAGATTCTTAATAACAAAATAAATAAACAAGCCCCAATAGTAGCAAAGAGGGAAGCCAGAAAAGTATTACTGCTTGCCTTTAATGCAATTTTCCCCCAAAGGTTATTAAAATCCATTGATTGTGAAATGTCTGTTCTCAGGCAAAGATTTAAACTGATTAAAATGCATAGTCTATTGGGGATTAAGCCTTTATCCCATGACAAAGTTCCTCTGAATGGAAACATAAATGACTGGATTTTGAAATTCTAAGAAAAGGATTTACTCTGAAAAGGAAAATTGTCTAATTTTATCAACACCAATGCAAGAAATACAGGATTGGTCCTGCTCTGACTTACAGCTCTTAGCCAGAAACAGTTTAAAAACTGCTCTTCCCTAAAAGTAATAGTTTCAACATTTTTCTAGATTCAAATCTTAATTCTGTAGGGCTAACATCCCTATATATTGGTGCAAATGGCTATGTCCAGTCATGCATTCAGGTCAGTCAGCTACAGCCCATATCTGGCATTATCACCCCTAACTATCAGTTCTGAAGAGAATAATCCATTCTACTGACAAAGCTAAATTTGAGTGACTCCTAAAAACTATTCTGATACAATTTATGGTTAGAAAATATTCTGATTATATGAAATAAATTTTCTGAAAGTATTAGTTTTCAAGACAACTTATTCTTTTACTTGGGTCAATGAAATTCTGTTAAAACATTAGCAGAATTATAGGACACTTCTTGTTTAACGCATGCCATGCAGGCAAAGGTGATTGTTGTCGCTGGCAGAAACTTAACAACAAAATGACTGGGTCAATAAAACATTCTGCATTCTGAGATTTGAAGACAATATCTTGTGAGGCACATCTTGATAATAGTTAACATTATTTTCTTTAAGGTCCCATAGGTAGTGCTAAATCTGGCCCTCATTGTACACATATTTGTCTCAGATCAGACAGAACATTTTTATCAGATCAAGATGGACAATAGGTATTTCTAGTCTCTTGATCTATTAAACTTTTTTCAAATGCTGTATAAAAGAACCATGCTTGTCAGGACAACATGTTCAGACTTTTTTTAAGTAGGGGAAATAAATCGCATATGGTCACTTTCATTCAGTACGAATTACCTTTAAATTATGGGGATTACAATGCATTCAAACTAAATACAGATATTTTCTTGAAAAGGCCGAAGTCTCCCTATGTATTTGAGAATAGTGGCGTTTAATATTTCTTAATAAATAGGCAACAGTTTTGCCTATGTTGCATTAGTGTAAATCAGTACACACTTTGGAGGGATTCTCAATTATATTACAGTATAATTTTTATTGTGCATTAGTCCTTACCTGTTAAGGCTTTCAGATTATTTAGATTCTCAGTTTCTGGGCCTCATACCTTTGAGCCCCTGGCTGGGCATGCTTTTAGAACTTATTTTTTAATAATAAACTAAATACTTATTCTAATATTAAATATTATTAAATATTATTAATTATTATACTTAAATAAATACTTATTTTTCCTGGTATGTTCAAATTTTTTCTTTTAATATGTTATTTTCATGTGTATCTAGTTTACACATACATTTAATAGAAATAGGCACACGCAATAAACATCAAGATTTATTTGTTTAATCTTACCTGTGCTTTTCTCCTTCCATTTGATTGGATGAATCTAGGAGCCTGATAAAGTTCAGCTTAAAATTAATTACTTAATACCTCATTGTAACCTTTTTATCTGTTGCTGAAACATTGCCCATTCTGTTCATGAAAATCTACCTGATCTCATACTGTTAGGTCTTTGGTTACTTTTTGTGTACTCTGTCATTACTTGCATATTCTTTTCATAATATCTTAGCACCTCCTCTCACTGTTCCAGATTGCAAAAACTGTCTTTTCAGCCTTAGTTCCATACTCAAGGCTTGTATTTTCTCATATTATTTAAAAAAAAAAAAAAAAAAAAAAAAAAAAAGAGTAAAAATCTTCATTGATTTAGTGTTCCTGTAGAATGCAGGAATCTTCAAATATTTCTAGTAGTTTTACAGTCAGTCTATTCGACATGAGTTAAGTGGAAGCTATTAAACACATCAAGAGCTTCAGAGCTAGCTATTGTTAGAAAGAAGACTACCTTCTGAATCTCTGCCTTTTGCTGACATCCATTGCTAGCAAAGGCAAAGTGAAGTGCTGTTTAAAACTCTCCTATTTCCAGGGAGTTTCAATTCTCATGCAGCTTTTAACTGCCAGTTTTTCCACTGCAGGTAATTTCTTTGTTGCTCCATTTCCTCTGGTAGCATGCAATATTCATTGACCACTCAGTGCCTCGGTGCTGTTTTGCACCGTAGCTGCTTTTTGCTGCCTGTGTTCAAATCAGGCTGCCAAGCCTGGAACATCCAGGCAGAGCCTAAGGTGCGAGTTCTTCTTCCTACCTGAACATCAGAACACAAGAAGAGTCATCTTTGGCCTGACCAGGTCCTTTTAGCCTTCCCTCAGAAAGAATAGAAGTGCCTGAGAAGAGTATAAAAACAGACTTAGCATACACTCTTCCCTGAAGTATCCTCCTAGTCTCCAAACTTTTTTGCAGCTCAAGTAATTCCTGAGCCAGACACAGCTTCTATATATTTAGAAATCCCCGAAGGTTGTGTTTTCTGTGACCTTCACCAGCTTTCTCTGAGATCCATATAAACTTAAATAATTGCAACATCTTCTGGCAAGCAGTATTACAACTGAGCTACATATTACAGATTGCTCAACTTCGCTAAATGCTAGCTTCTTTTTACACCTTCCTCTCCTGATCTCCTGTAAGGTAAGATGCAGAAACTATCCCTACCGTGCCAAATTTGATTATACCCATGCCTGCTCATGTCTTTTTCAAGCAGAAGAGTCCTCTCTTATTTAACCATTTCTGGTCTTTCTGAGATGGAGAGGACCAGAACTGCACATTTACTACTGCATGACCAGTGGCTGTCCTGGTGGGTGTCTCAAATTTCTGCAATTTCCACTTAACAAATAAGACTCTCAAGGCACCCAGCTCCAACTCTATCAGAGCTGGTCAGCTCATACAACCACAGTCCCAAACACCACAAAAACATACACAAAATCTCCTGGACAGGCTGGAGAGCTGGGCAAGGAAGAACCTCATGAGGTTCAACAGGGAAAAGTGTAGGGTCCTGCACCTGGGGAGGAATAATGTTAGGTACCAATACAGGTTAGGCATGGACCTGCTGGAGACAAGCTCCGAAGAAAAGGATCTGGG
>BJBW01001063.1:116394-130917 GCA_004320125.1 Scolopax mira | reverse complement strand
TGAGGAAAGGCTGAGAGAGCTGGGACTCTTCAGCCGGGAGAAGAGAAGGCTGAGGGGAGACCTTATTAATGCCTATAAGTATCTAAAGGGTGGGTTGAAGGAGGAGGGAGCTGGGCTCTTTTCAGTGGTTCCCAGTGAGAGGATGAGGGATAACGGGCACAAGCTGGAACATGGGAAGTTCCACTCAAATATGAGGAAGAACTTCTTTAGGGTGAGGGTGGCAGAGCCCTGGCAGAGCTGCCCAGGGAGGTCGTGGAGTCCCCTTCTTTGTAGATTTTCAAGCCCCTCCTGGATGCTCCTGAGTGACCTGCTCCAGCTCTGGGCAATCCTGCTTCAGCAGGGGAGTTGGACTGGATGATCTCTATAGTCCCTTCCAACTCTGTGAAATTCAGTGAAAAATTAAGTGAAAACCACCCATCTTTTACTCGGCAGTGGGAATGGTGGCTTTTCTCAGAGCAGGGAGTAGCAAGAGCCCGGGAGCATTGCAAAGCTGTCAAGTATCAGAGCCATTTGCAAGCCCACGCCCCCGATTCTTGCTTATTTAACAAAGAGACGTCTTCCAAATGCTTTGAGGTTGGTAAGGAGAAGGGTAAGGACCAGCAGACTCTGCTCCCAGTGCTGCACTTGGGATGGAGCTGCCTTGATCTGCTGCTGCAGCAGCTTCCAGGGAATGAGCAGGAATG
Organism: Scolopax mira; assembly: GCA_004320125.1. Lineage (NCBI taxonomy): Eukaryota > Metazoa > Chordata > Aves > Charadriiformes > Scolopacidae > Scolopax > Scolopax mira. The sequence goes on along the minus strand of BJBW01001063.1, from coordinate 130,234 downwards.
AAGGATCCTGGAGGTGGTGGTGGGGGGACACCTGCATTCCACCCATGGTGTTTCTCATCACTGCTTCCCTTTGCCAGTCTGTCCAGTCTGTAAGTGGGAGAACTCCACGTGGTGAAATCCATCAGTAGGAAAGGCCATTGCAGAGAGGCTTTGGGTATTTCTCAATTGGCCTCATTAGAACCTGTTCAAAACCAACAGAGCTTGTTAAGTTAAAGGACTTTCTGTTCTCAGCCTCTCCTGCAGCAAGTCTCTGAGGACGTGGAGGAGGAAAAAAAAAAGGATCCTCTTCAGTATCTTTGTGCACCTCTTGTTTTCCCAGGAACTACGGTGCCTGCGCTGCTGAACAGCACTTCAAACCAGCTCTATCTGCATTTCTATTCAGATATCAGCGTCTCTGCTGCCGGCTTTCACCTGGAATACAAAAGTAAGAGCAATTCAGCCTTGATCTTGCAGCTCTTCTGAGCGCTGGGGAGATGGTTACGGAGCCTCTGCCTTCTAGAAAGTGGAAGCTGCTGGGTGGGAAAGGGGCTTTGAGGGGTTCCCTGCTCTCGGGCTGCAGCGAGGGAGCCAGCCTGGTCTTTGTGTGGCTCTCGGGGGACCGGTTAATGCCTGGTGACAGTCTGGCTCCGGCGCTGGTGGTGGTGATGCTGAGCTGATGAGAGATGCTGCCTCTGCTCACACAATCTTCCTCGGGGCCATGCAAACATAATTGCTTCTTGCTGGACACCATGTCTGACAATTGGTTCTGATGGCAAATCTTGTCTTTGTCTCTGAAGCCAGCCAATGCTCTGTTTGTTTATTTTTTTTCTTTTCCAAAGCAGCAAATAGGTTTGAAAGTGCATTTCATTTTGTAAAACCTCCACAGAAACAGCGTGGCTGTTTGGCTGCAGAGACTGTGTGCTTTCAGGGGGCCAACTAGCACTAAGCTTTCCAGGTTTCACTGGGTTTGCAGGGTGAAACCTTGCGCATTAATGGATCCAGGAAGATTACAGCAACCAACGAGACCGGGGAGAGAAAGCGTGCCCCAGATTGCTCTCTGGAAGCTGCAGAAATGGATGTTGTTTTAGAAATTCTCTTGCAGTGACTCTGTTTCTTCCCCATTTCTGTTTCAATCAATAAGTTCTTTGAGGATTGTATTGCCCCTTTGCAATAATCATGTTCAGGTTTTTCATGAGGCTTGGGATTATCAGGCTTGTTTGGTTTCTTTGCTGAGAAAATTAATAGGTGTTGATTTTCAGAGCAGCTGGAAATGATATATTTTCTGCTCTGCTCATACAATTGGAATTTCATGGCTCTGAGTTCCAGATTTTGTCTTTCTTTGGTTAGAAGGGCTGCAAGAAGTTTGGAGAGATGAGCTAAAACACCAGAGTTTGTTGCCTCCCTTTTTTTTCCTCACTGGGTTCCTCAAGCAAAGCTCTTATCTCTCCATGCTCAAAAGCCAAAGCAGAGCGAGAACAATTTAGGACTGAGTGAAACTCTGCCCACTGATCTGAATGGGAAGTTATTTAAAGCTATTTTCTCTCTTGTCTCTCTGAAGGTCAAGTGCTACAGCCACGTGTGGGGAGGGACTATGTATGTTCTCGCTGGGCGGCGTGAGTCAGGTTTCAGGAGGAGGCTCAGCATCTCCTCTCCTCTTTTTTTTAACATCAGCTTTCAGCTCAGCCTGCAGACAGGGGGGTTTGAGCTGAGCACTAGCCCTTGTGGTGATGCAGAAGGTTATCTTTTAGTGGCAGCTGCCAGCTCCTGGAGCCGGGGAGGTGCTGAGCTGCGGTGGGGGCGAGGGGGCTGCAGATGCCGGCCCTTGGTCTGTCTCCTTTGGTGCTGCAGGAGGAAGAGGGGAGCACTAAAGGAGAGAGCACTTCACCCCACATGCAACTCTGGGGCTCATTAATTGGGTTTGCAGCAGGATCTCCCCAGCTGTAAATGTAGCTCAGATGGAAGGGGGATTGAGGGAAATTTTCATGGGCACCGTCAAGGACCAGCCCCACTCACTGCTGCTTGTGTCACACGGTGGAGTCGGTCGTTGATGGAAAGTAGGAAGAATAGGGTTGGAGAATGAAACCCAGGAAGGGACAGATCGTGTACAGCTCCCTCTGTACCCCTGTGATACATCCAGGGGTGAGAGCCTGGCCCAGGTTGCCCAGAGAAGCTATGGCTGCCCCATCCCTGGAGGGGTTCAAGGGCAGGTTGGAGGGGGCTTGGAGCATCCTGGTCTGGTGGGAGGTGTCCCTGCCCAGGGCAGGGGGGTTGGAATTCCATGACCTTTAAGGTCCCTTCCAACCCAAACCATTCTATGATTCTGTTGCTGGTGAGAGATGGCAGTTGGTTCCCTCTTGCATCCTCTCCCATCTCTGTAGGTGCTGCCCCAGTGGTAAAGGAGCGGGCACATAACAACAGGAACACGGATGTGGGTTGGGGTCGGGGTGGGTGGTTTGGTTTGTGAACCGTTGAGAATGAGCTGGTTGTTGCTTTGCAGTGGACACGCCGTGGCAGCTGCAGCTCTTCCATCAAGTCATTAGGGTGCAGTCAAAATAACGTTTTTAGCCACGAATCACAAAGTGATTTGTGATACCCTTGTACATTAAAAAAAGTGTGTTCTGGGTGAAGCGAAGCCAGTAAAAGTGAATACTTCTGGATGATGGACATTCCCCAAAACGTAGGGGAATACAGGGGTGTCTTTGTGGAGCATCCGAAGGCTGCGCAACTTTCTCACCGGTGCCTGGGATGGGAAGCTGTTGCTGAACAGGGGTTGGGGTAAAATGAAGGAGTGTGTTTCCAGTCCTTTTGCCGTCGGTGCAGACCCCATCCCCGCTCCCCCAGCACTCACCTCCTTCTTGCCTTCCCAGCCGTCGGTCTGTCCAGTTGCCCCGAGCCCCCCGTTCCTGGCAACGGCCTCAAGATCGGCGAGCGCTATTTAGTGAACGACGTTGTCTCCTTCCAGTGTGAGCCAGGCTACGCGCTCCAGGTACCCAACGTTTGCCAGCAAAAAACCAGATGGGAACTCCCTGGGGTTCAGGGAGACCCTCCAAAAACTCTGTCTTGTTTTTCCTCTCCTCCAGGGCCACTCTCACATCTCCTGCATGCCGGGGACTGTCCGCCGCTGGAATTACCCACCGCCGCTTTGCATTGGTAGGACTCTTGTTCTTTCACACCTAGCAGATGTTTAAAAGCCTTTTCTATAAAAAACCCAAAAAAACCCCCAAAAATGGAAAAGGTATGAGTTAGAGAAATTTCAGGTTTGTTCTGGAAAGGACACAAAGTGTGGAAAAAATCTTCATTTGTTGCAGGGGAAACGTCAACAAAAAAGTCTCAGGGTGCTTTATTTTGCATGTTTAAAAGGCAGCAGTTTGCCCGTGGCACCCTCTGGGGAGCAGGGCTGAGCCTGACGAGGTTCCAGCCCTTCGGAGAAAGGGTCTGGGCAGTCACTTTCCCCCGAGAAAGAAGTGAGCCCTCGGAGAAGAGGCACAGAGGTGAAGGGAATTTGCTGGAGTTTGTGAATTATTTTCAATACTTTGCTTTTAGCAAATGTAGATGTTTAATATTCATATTGCACATTTTACAGCTTTGAGAGAGACATTTATGCATTTAATAGCTTTAGTTAACAGTTATTTCAGGCTCCTGCTGTTCTAGCTTACATCATTTTGCTTTAAAGTAATTATAAGAGCTAACAGTTCTTTTATCCGATGATCTGCAGGCCAGGAATAAATACAGGGACATTTGCAGCAGAATGACTGAGCTAAAGGACTCGTACCCATGGGAGTTGCTCTGGGAGAAATCGGAAGCCTTTCAGCTCAGCATTAGAGTTGGGGGATCCCAGCCTGAGGGAGGATCCCAGTGTTATCATCTGGCTGATGAGTAGCTGAGAAACGACGAGTTTCCAGTTTCCTTCTTTTAATCAGCATCGATCACCCAGTTGCGCAGGATCCTGCTGGCTGGGCTGCACTGTCTGGGTGTAAAAAACAGTGTGATTTAATTCAGGTTGTCTGGTTTTGGACAGTTACGACCACGCAGAATGGTACAAACACCCCTTGCCTGTCTGTCCATGTTCCTCAGCTTGGAGGAACTTGACTGAAAAAGGTCATCCAGCTCCAGAGGGGCATAAACACGTCCCTCCACCCAAATGTAGATCATCACGAGTGACCTTTGTCTTTTATGGAGATGCCACAGCACCCCGTGGTGACAGTCCTGTGGCTCCTTGTCCTGTGCTCATCACACACTGGTGTGTCCTGTCCAGAGCATCTCTGGCCACACGGAGCCCAGGCTTGGGTAGTTCCCCTGCTCAGAGAACAGCTTGCCTCCCCAGCAGAGCGTGCTGATTTTCTTTTGGTCTGCTTCATCCAGATGCTTGGCTTCTAAATAATTTAGAAGTAGTTCTATTAAAGAGCCATTAAGAGGAAAAAGAAAGAGAAATCTTCTGGGAGAAACCTTGTTAGTGGCAAGTACAGATGTAATGAGCTCTTGGACTAAGGGAATCTGTGCCTTCCCTGTCAGAAGGCGTTAGGAGCACAGGTCACCCAGATGAGCATGAGAAGATGCTACATCTGTCTTTAAATTCCATGTGCTGTCTTTTGTAAACATATTTTGTGCTGTCATCTGTGGATTTACTTCAGTCAGTGTGCAAGCACTCTGTTCTATATTTATCAATAATTACCCAGAGATTGACAAGTATAGAGGCAAGGTAGATCAGTTAACCAGGAAAAGAAGCCCTGGAGTCAAAATAGGATCAGTCTGTTTCTTCACAGTCTTTTTTTTTAGGTGGTTAAAAATTGAAACAAGTTCTGGTGTGCGATGGGCACTGTTAGGACAGAACAGAGCGTCTGTCTCTCCTCCCTCAGCTCAGATCTGTCTCTCCCACTGTGATTGCCAAAACTGGATCTCTGGACCCAGTCTCTTATCTCCAGAGGGCAGGAGAAAGGCACATGCATTAGTCATGTGGCCGTGCAGTGCCTGGCAAACTTTGTGCTGGTTCCATCGCAGGCTTTCCTTTTTCTCTTCTTGGTTTTGAATTTCTTTTCTTTCCCACACAGCTGGTCAGCCATCACCGTCACCCAGAGAAGACCAGTAAGTGATGCTGACCAGTGATACTGTCCATTTTACAGCCCAGTGTGGAGGAACAACAGAGGAGATGGAAGGAGTGCTCCTGAGCCCAGGGTTCCCAGGAAATTATCCCAGCAACCTGGACTGCATGTGGAGGATACTGCTGCCAGTGGGGTTCGGTGAGATGGCTGGGGTTGCCTTGGTGCTGTCACAAAGAGACGCTGGGGAGATCCCATCCCTGTCCAGGCAGGGCATGGTCAGGGCTGGATGTGTCGTTTGTCAGAATGAGTTACAGAAACTCTGTTGTTTGACCTCCTGGTCACGCTTTACAGTAAAGATGCATTTCTATGGTACAATGAAATGATAAATAGTTTTTCAAAAGGTGATTATGGGTCACCGTGGAGTGTAGCATGGCTATGGATTTGTGGGGTCACCTCTGAATGAGCTGTAACACCCTCCCTTAGTGTGCTTGTCTACTCCCCCACCTTACCCACTCACATTTGTAATAGCCTTAAAGCATCACCAGTTGCATCACCCTTTATAAATGTAATGAGTGACCAAAGCCTGTGCTGGATTATGTCCTACCTGGGCTGGAGTTCATGCAGGCATCAGCACTTTCAAAATTAGCATCTCCCCAGCCCTTAGGAAGAGAGGAATTTGCCAGGCTCCAGCTCAGCTCCTCCTCAGGCCAGCCCCAGCGGATGCCTGGTTGCCCACGGTGGAAGATGTCCTACAGCTTGGGTATAGCTTTAGAGGCAAACTGTTCCTTCCTCCTCTCCAGGTGCTCACATCCAGTTCCTAAACTTCTCCACTGAGCCCAACCACGACTTTGTGGAAATCCGCAATGGGCCGTACGACACCAGTAACGTCATCGGGCGGTTCAGTGGCACCGAAATCCCGGGCTCCCTCCTCTCGACGTCCCATGAAACCACCATCTACTTCCACAGCGACCACTCCCAGAACAAGCCGGGCTTCAAGCTGGAATACCAAGGTAAGGAGGCCACCAAGCGAGCGGCAGTGGGACAATCCTGTCCCCGGGTGCTAATGGTGAGGGCGGAGGAGAGAGGGCAGACAGCACGGCCGTTGCGCTTCTGTTGAATTAATTTCATGAGGACTTAATCCAAATGAGTGGAAAGGTGTTACATGAAGGCCATGCTTAATCCTAATAACTGGGATCTGTTCACCCGGCCTTATGCCTACGGCAAATAACAAATGTTCCTAGAGTGCTCTGTGACAGTGAAATGCCTTTGAATTAATTCCAGCCAGATTCACTTAGATCTTGGCTCTGTCGGCTCTTGTGTGTGACGAGAAGAGTCCTCAGCAGCCATGAGGACATGCTCTGGAATTTTGCAGCTGCTTTTCAGTCTCAGCTGAAGTTCCAAACCCATCCTGAGCTGCAACCTGGCCTTGTGATGGGGCACAGAGATACAGGGCAATGGAGGTGCCTACCTTCTTAGCCAGCCTGAGTCCTCCAGCAGCTCCGCCACTGGGGACGTGATGTCCTCTGAGCAGCAGCTGCCCCAGTATCTGGAAATGCTCCTTTTACTGGACAAGCTGCTCTCTGAGGGTGCTGGACTGGGGGGCTCTCTACGTGAGTCTTTGCCCTGTTGAAAGAGAACATGAACTTCTAGCTCTGCTTGATCCACAGCTCCACCGTGATGAGTGTTTTTGCAAAACCTTTGGGTCTTCTCTGTCCACCTGCCCTTGGCATGTGGGACCAGGGAGCGGCAAAGGATGCCCAGGGTGGGTCATGTACTTCAGGCTGAACACAATTAGGATGGGGTTTGCTACGTGGCAGCTGGGAGCAAAGTGGTCCAGCCACTGCCTGAGAGAGAGATGTGAGGAGTGGGGAAGATGGAGTGTGTGTCTCCAGCCGTGTGGTGCAGCCAAGGACTGACAAAGGGCTGACTCCCAGAAATAGCAATAAAAGCCGCTACTCATACTTAATTGAAAACATTAATTTTGTCTTGGCTGTCCTGTTCATGCACCATATAATTCATGCGCTGCTGCACAATTTAGGAAGGAATGTGCTCTCTGAGGCACTCTGGGTAATCTCATGGAAATTGCTATGCAAATTAGCTCTAGCAAGGCTGACCAATAATTTATAATGCCAGGTGGAACACGTTAGCCAATTGACTTGCGTTCGTCATCAGGGTTGTCCATGTTTTGTTGAAAAACAAGGCAGATTTCCCAATTGGAAGTGAAGTGTGGGGTGATCTGTGAGTCCCGGCTCCGACCCCGGGGCTCGTGGCTGAGGCTGCGGCAAAGCAGCAGCAGGGTTTCCCCTCCGCCTCTATGCAGATGTGTGCGGGGTTCATTAACGTTTATCTCCTTCAATTAAGTCATTGTATGAGGAGGAAGCAGCCAAGCAGCACGGGGGAGTGGATATTCCTGCTTTTATGAGAAAATACGAAGTATGAAACATTTCCTTTTTGGGTTTTTTGTATTTTTTTCCAGCCTACGAGCTGCAGGAATGCCCTGACCCTGAGCCTTTTGCGAATGGTGTTGTCAGAGGAGCCGGTTACAACGTTGGCCAGTCCATCTCTTTTGAGTGCCTGCCTGGCTACCAGCTGATCGGCCACCCCGTGCTGACCTGCCAGCACGGCACCAACAGGAACTGGGACCACCCCTTGCCCAGGTGTGAAGGTATGGCTTTGGGGTCACCCTGAGAGCCCCTGGACAGGCCTTTCTTGGGAGAGGAGGCTTCAGCTCTCTGTTCTTGGTCTCCTTTTGAGTCGTCATTTTGTCGTTGGGCTGAAAGTTTCTCAGGAAACAAAAGCATTGCTGGAGGCAGGCAGGGAACATGCACTTTGAATAAAGCTTCAGCCCCTGAGGTGGTGAAGCATGTTCTCCCTGAGTTGATGTTCAACACATTTCAGCCTGGTCAAAGCCAACATTTTGAACAGCTCGAAACCAAGGTGCACCTTTTGAGATGATGATGTCTGAACTTCATGCTCTGGGTGAGGGCTGGCTCTAGCTGTCAGTCTCACTGCTGATGTGCTTCCAGAAGGAAGCAGTCCAGGGTGATTTTAATGCTCGTTCTTCTCTGCTTTATTTCTTCAGCAATGTTCAGCTTCTCTTGATTTAGCATCAGTAAATAAAAACAGTCCCTGGTAAAGACCCTTGTGGCTCTAGAGGCTCTTAGTGTGGGAAGATTGTGTCCCAGTCCAGTTCTCCTTAGTAGAGCAATGATGGCATTTCCAAAATTATCTGGATGGGATTCCAGTAACCTTGAACAGGGTCTCCCTTCTGGAGTGCACGTGTGCCGTGAGGACCCTGCAGGCTGAAGAAGTGTGTTTGTGTTCTAGGCATCGAAGCTCAAATGTCCCAATTCTCTTTTCAGCCCCCCACAGGGGGCTGTTTCAGCCTTTTCTCCTTTATTCAAATTTGTGCCCGTTCTGTCTTGTCTTGTCCTGTCCCTGGGCACCACTGAAAAAAGACTGACCCCATCCTCTTGACACCCATGAGGACCAAAGCCTGCAATTGTGAGGCCACTTTGACCTGATTGTAAAAGGCTTCATCAACTTCCCCGTCCTGATCAGGTGACCTGTAATAAACACCCACCGCAGTGTCCCTCATATTGTCCCACCCCTTAATTCTCACCCATGAGCTCTCAACTCCCTCTTCATCTGACCCCAGGGAGGGCTTTGGGGACATCTCCTCTCACTCTCTCCATTCCTTAACGTAGAGCTAAGTGGAGTCCTGAGCAGAGCTGTCTCAGGCAGGTGACACTGTCTGCATTTACCCCGTGCCTTTGGTTGTTGCAGGTTGCCAGGAACACGCTGCAGGTGTTGTTATCGTTTCTGTTGAATTTCCCTGCCAGGGAGGTGCAGAAGAAGCTGGTGCTTGTACACGGGACTGTCAGACGTAGGGACCTGCTGAGGCCCTCCCATTGCCTGCAGCAGGATGTCATCTTTCTCTCCCCACACCCCCCTTTTTTTTGTGGGGTTTTTTTGGTGCTTTTTTTTGCTGTTTCTAATTGCCTCTCTTCAGTTTGCAAGTTCATTTGGCACTGTCAGATACCTAGTGCAGGAGAACTGTCGTCTTGATTAATGAATTGGACGGTGCTGTCACACAAATCATCATTTCCCCCCTGCTCGGATGTGCTCGGTGGAAAGGCAGCTGCTCGGTGGTTCTGGTCCAGGCTGGGCTGTACGAACAAGAGGAGAGATTTTGCCCACTGGTGTGATCTCATCAGGAGCTGTGTTTTCCATGCATGGGTGCAGACAGCTGGTGGAGCCCAAAGACTCTTACCGGGGCATCAGATGGAGTTTATTTGCACACCTGGCTATCACATCTGTACAAAACACCCTGACAGCCTCCTTTCAGCTCTGGAGCACTTGGGTTGATTGTGCTGGAATTCAGTTGGCAATGATAGATGTAGTTGTGACAGGTAGGAATTATTTGAGGCGAGCTAGGCCAACTTTTTGGGGCTGGATCCTCCAGATTTTTTGTCTTGTCGTACCAAAGAAAAATGGGAAATGGAGGGTCTTTAAGCGTCACCGTTTTGGGGGATATTTCTGCATTAGGTTTGTGTCTCTGTCTGATTGCCTGCAGTGCCTTGTGGGGGGAACGTCACCACCCAAAATGGTACAGTTTACTCTCCTGGCTTCCCCAACCAGTATCCCAACTCCCAGGACTGCACTTGGCTTCTCACGGTGCCGGTGGGATACGGAATCCATCTCAACTTCACTCTGCTGCAGACAGAGCCCTACAACGATTTCATCACCATCTGGTGGGTACAACAGAGCTGTCAGGGCTGAGCGAGGTGCTCAGAAAGATAATTGTCTGGGTTGGAAGGGACCTTAAAGATCATCTAGTCCAACCATCAGAACCATCAGCCTAACCCTGACAAAAAAAAAAAAAAAAAAAAAAGAAATAGGAAATAAAAATTACTAAACAATATTTCTGAGGAAATGCTCTTGCTGATTATAAATAGAGCACCCAGTGCCACTGTGTGTGGGTGGTGCTGTGTCTGAGAGAGTGAGGAAGTATCCTCTGGGGACACTGGGATGAGGATTTGGATTTTTTTTTTTAATCTCTGGGTGCTTGATAGTAGGCTGGGGCCTTTAGATTAATAGCCATGTGCTGCAAGGGGCTGGCATCGTGGACAAGGTGACTGTCTCCAAACACAGTTAACGTTCTGTTCCTGAAAAATGGAGACAGAGACTGCAAGGTCAGTGAGGGGAATGCCCACGGGGTGATGGGGCTGCTAATGCCAGGTGAGGGCAACGTCATCCTTCGGTCCAGAGGGGAACCTGGAGAAGAATCCTTGGCTTTCCTGGTGCTTTTGCCCTCACTGTTGTGCAGCTCCCAAGGAGCAGTCCCACCTTTGGCCATATGGCAGCACCTGTAAGACCTTATAGGTCTTTTTTGCCATTAATTTCTGGGATCATCAGCAGTTTAAAATGACACACAACCCCCTGCAAGTGCTCGGGATGAGCAGTCATGGTCCCACCGAGTTGCCCTGTCCCAGTGGGCCTCCAGCGGTGCCAAGCGGGTCCCCGGCCGTGGGAGGCTGCAGAGCCCCCCCCATCCTGCTGGGTGCTTTCATCAGCCTGGCCCTTCATTCCAAAATGCTCTGCTGGATGGAATAAGGAACCATCTCTTGGGAAGCCTAAGGGGCTTTACAGAGGAGACTTTATGAATAGTAAACAGGGTCTTTATCTCAAGCTAAATTTAGTTGAAATGAATCTTGTCTGGACTCGCATAATAGGAATTGCCTTTCACTTCTGATTTCTCTGATAGACATTTTTCTGGGGCTCATTTTTATTCCTTTTGTACTTTATCTCTGGCTACCTGTCTATGGATAGAGGCTGAATGAAGAAAAAGCCACTGGTAAATTGTTGACCGATGTCCTCTTTCAGGTTTTTTTTTTTCCCAATGTGAGCTGCGCAGCCCCCACTCATCTCCCAGAGAACTGGGGGGGCGTTGGGAATCAGCTGTGACCCTCAGCTGCCTTTTAAACAGCAACAACTGGGAACTGTGACCTTTGAAGTAAAACGGGCACAACTCTGCTGCGGCTAATGAGGTGGCACTGATTTCTTCACCCCCGGAGCCTCACAGGCTGGGATCTTCCTTTCCTGTTTGGAGAAGGGAAGAGAAATGGCACGTTATCAGCCTCAGCCAGCGCAGGGAGCACATGCTGCTGCTCTGCCCAAAGAGCTTGTGGCCAAATTTTTGAGCCTGTAGCACTCAATCAGTCCCCAGCTTTCAAAATATCTCAGTGTCTGCTGGGCAAACAGGGAGTGAAAATCCACTGGAAAACTGGCCCTAATTCTTCGAGTTCGGAGGATAAAAAAGAAGCTTGTGTGTGTAATAGTCTCCTGGGTGAGCATGGGGCTGCCAGAGGAGATTATCCTGGTTATAATGGGGTGGGGAGGGGGACTGGGGGTCCGGGGCAGCTCCCCAGGGAGGTGCTGAGACTGTGCTATAGATGTAGAAAAAGGGAGGAGAAGGAAGGAAGAGCAGGGAGGAGTTCCTGTGCATGTGGAGCAGGAGGCTGGCTGTTGTCTAGGATTAAAGACATGGAATAACACTCTTTTCTTTTGTTTCTAACATATGATTTTAGGGATGGTCCACAGCAAACAGCCCCACAGCTGGGTGTGTTCACTGGCAACTCTCCTAAGAAATCAGCCCAAAGCTCTTCTAACCAGGTCCTGATGAAATTTCACAGTGATGCAGCCAACGGAGGGATTTTTGCCATTTATTTCTATGGTCTGTATCGTTTATTGAGCAGCACCAGCTTTATACCTGCCTAGGGGATGCGTCGGGACGTGGGTCGGTTGTGGCTTGTTGTGGGGAGGGTCTAGTTCTGGGGAAGAGAAGATGTTAAAAACAGACACTTTCACCTGAAATCTTCCACAAAGGGCTCCAGTTTTCAGAGGTTTGAGACTGAATGTCTCTTCCACACCCGAGCATTGGCAAGTGGTCTCAGAGTCTGTGTGGGATGTGGAAATCCATCTGTAACACCCTGATAATTCAAGCACAGATCGAGTGGTTGCAAACTCCCAGCCGTGCCAGCCCCGCGCCTCTCTCAAGGGGGTGCCTGTAAATCTGGGCCTCTCCGTGGCAGATCCTGTTATGGGCAGCTCAGCTGCTTTACCTAAAAACTCTCCTTCCCTGCAGTGCTGGCTGGATGTGCAACTCTCTTTCCAATGCTCTGCTAAACCAATTGGGGCATCTCGGTGGCCTGTTCTAACTGGCAGCTGTGTTCCAGCTGAGAGGTGACTTCACTCCTCGGGGGAGGAAAAGAGGTCTTGTAAATCCCTAAATTACTTGGGGATTCTTTGGTGTGAGCGCAGCTCGAGCTAGAGAGATGCTGGGTATTACATGGAAATGAGAGCATTTGCTTTCCACCACCAAACAAGAGCCCAACTTTTAAATTGGATTAGTTACCAAGTTCCTACGGCAGTGCTGGGATTTTGGAAAGTGGGAATGGAGACCTCCCCTCGCTTCGGTAATTCGCTGGCAACGACCTCGGCAAAGTCCTACACGAATTACAGGATGAATCTGTGCAGAATGTCTCGGTTTATGTTCAGTTCCGAAAGGCAAGTGTGAGACAGATAGGCTGAATTGAAAGAATGTTTGCTGGGCTTCCGAGGGAATTGGTTTACTGCTGCAAAACACTGTAAGATTTATATTCCTAGACAATGGCGCGGATATAACAGTTAGGCAAAAAATTATGGTTTAGGCAGTTTGGCTCAGAAATGAGCAATATGTAAACACTGCTGCAGTTCAGCAAATGCTTCCTTTTGCAATATGAATTAGACACTCTCATTGCTTTGGTGGAGCCCATCAGCATATGCTGCTGTTCTCTCATCTTGATGGCACTTTATCCTGAGGTTTCTTTAGCTTATGGTTTATGTGGGGCATGAAGTCGTGGGCACGGTGAGAGGCCTGGGGTTGGTGCTGGTGTGACTCGGTGGAGGCCAGCAGTCATTTATAACCCCTTAACCAGCTGGGCACTCTCACAACTGCTTGGCCTTTTATTAAAGTGTCATTTTTTGGCTTATTGCTCCCTTTATATGTGGGACTTTTGTATAAAGCCTAACCCCGAAGATTTAAGTGATGGAGGTGGTTTCCTCCGGGGTGAGATCCGTCTCTTTCCCAGGCTCGCCTTGCACCCCGAGGAAGGTGTGGGGGAAAGGGGTTGAATTTTCACACCAGACCCAGGCAGTGCAGTCAGCTAAATCTTTGGCATTGTCCTTTGGGGTGTAACTGCAAGAAATGCAGTTTCCTTGGGATCTACAGCACTCTATATTTTCATTTCTGCATCTGCACGTTGGCAGATCTAGGACATAGGAGACGTCCTCCTTCAGCTTTAAATTGTCTTTTTCCCATAAAGTGCTGATCAGCACCGTGTTGGAGAACCATGGCCCCTTTAAACGCCTGCAAAGAGAGGTTTCCTTAGGGTGGAGGAAGGGAAACAAAAGAATGATTTGCAGAGTTTAAAGATTCAATGGCGTCCCTTGAAAAATGATGATGTTGCACCTATTATTAAACGGGTTAGTTCAGGTGCCAGCCCGAGCTGATGTGTGAGTGCCATGGGGAAGGGTTTTATGGCACAGTAACTCAAGGGGGTCCCAGTGTGGTTTCAAGGACAGGACTGCGTTTCGTCCTGCTGAGAACAAATGGATATGCTGCTGAAAGGAGCTTTACCGGTGCTGTCTCACCCATATGCTGAAGCCATCTTAATCACACCTCTCTATTGAAATATGGCCCATAAAGGAGTGGAGATTAATGCTGTAAATGCTGGATTATCTTTCCACTTCAATAGATGCTGTCAAGCACTTTTAAAATA
>BJBW01001063.1:68556-111809 GCA_004320125.1 Scolopax mira | reverse complement strand
ACACGCCGGTTCCTTCTGCAGAAGCACACCCCAAAAAGCCCAGGAGTCACTGTCTGTGTGTGCCAGCCCTGACTTTTCCTCCATCCCATTGTCCTTCCAGGTCCCTCTGGTCACAGCCCACTGCTCCTGTCACTGAGTGGGAACTACTCTGCCCCACTGACCGTCACCAGCAGCGGGAACAAAGTCTATCTCCGCTGGTCCTCTGATCATGCCTACAACAGAAAAGGCTTCAAAATCCGCTATTCTGGTAAGCCCCTGGCAGAGAGGGGATGTCTCTGCCAGGAACGTGGCCATCCCCTCAGCTAAGGATCTCCACGACATGGCTGCAAAGGGGCCATCTGTGTCAGCAAATGCTGCCAAAGCCTGGGAAATGGGCACAAAGACTAGGGCTGGTTCTGAGCTGGTGGGGCTGGGAGAGGCAGGATTATTTCCAGCAGAAACCTGGAAGCTTTGGCTGCTTTCTCAACCCCTCTTAATTAACCAGACTATATAACCATAGCCATGGTGGCTCTGGATGACTGAAACCCCTCCAGTGCAATTCACAGTAAATGTTGCTGCGTTACTAAATTATTTGTCCTTTCAATGAGGCCATTTGGAGATGTTTGAAGATTAACATCACAAAACATACGAGCTCCTTTTAGGAGCTGCTTGGAGGATAAGGCACAACTGGAGTGGGATTGAGGGTGTTACAGCATTTGCTGTGAAGGGTTGAAAACACCTTGTGCTCCTGGTCAGGCCCACTGCCCTCGCAGGAGCAGGACCCAAGGAGTCTTAGTTGCTCGTTCAGCACGAAAATGCTGCCCGTTACTGGATGTTTGCTGAGAATTCCTTAAAACAAATTACCGTGTTTTGGAACTTAGCAAATCTTAATTAATGGAAGTTATAAAGCTGGGCTGAGAACTTGCCAGCGTGTCATAAATAAATAATGACTTTACTCAGTAAATGAATTAAGTAATATTTAATTATCAGAAATTAGTCTTTATTTCTAGAGCTGAGTGAAACTTGGATAGTAGCCCCGCGCTTTCTCCCTTTGACTTTGTATTTCTGCATCAGAAGTTCTCTTGTTCCTTGCACAGCCTTAGGTTATGGTGAACACACTGTAATTCCTGAGGACGGGAAGGGAATTTGTCTTGATGCTGCCCATCCCGTGAGTGATTTATTGGCTTCTGCCCTTCTCTCCAGCTCCTTACTGCAGCCTCCCGCAGCCGCCAGCCCACGGGCTGATCCTCAGCCAGACGGGCCAGCACCCCGGCAGCACGGTCCGCTTCGGCTGCGACACGGGCTACCGCCTGGTTGGCCACAGCATCACCACCTGCACCCAGCACCCCCAGGGCTACTTCCACTGGAACGAAGCCACCCCCCTGTGCCAAGGTGAGAGCGGGCAAACCCAGCATGGCAAAGATCCAGGGGTGGTCCTAGGAAGGACTGAGAAAAATGTGGTAAAAAAAAAAAACCACCTTGTAATTCCCCACAAAGAACTTTGGGCTGTGGGTAGGCAGAGAGGGTGTTCCCCTTATATCCAGGTCCTTGGGAATCGATGAGCAAGGAGGGAAGGGAGTAGCTGTTTGGGAGCGTTTAAATGGGGGAGAAAAAAAGCATCTGTGCAAAGGCTGCTGCTTTTGGAGGTGTTTGAACTCTCAGCAAAGGCACAGCCAAGCCTTGGTTACGGCTGGGAGAAACTGGCGTGGAAGATTCTGGAAAGGCTGGCAGGAGCACAGGTCCCACTGGGTTTTAGTGACTAGAATTTCCTTTGGTATTTCTGGAAGCGCTGCCTTAGGTCTGCGCGAGTCAGTGGGGGGTGAGGAACTTTTTAGGATTCAGATGGTGCCCGGTTTCTGTTGGCTTCATATAAGATTTAGGCCTGTCGTTGTTCTTTCCACATGTCCTCCTAATTAACCGTAATCTTTATGACATACCATAGGTAGCACAGGGCTCCTTCCAGGCGTGGGAGGGGGGGACAGGGCACTGTGCCCCAGGGGGCTTCGCTTCTGGGCTATTTCATCTCCCTCACCCTGTTCACTTTCTGATTGCACCTTTCTCTCCACCCGCCAATCAGCCCTGTTTCCTTTGTGCTGATAAAATGCCCATCTTTATTCTGATGAAGCCTTTCAGTGTCTTTGAACATTCATCCCTGTTCCAAGGGGACCGAGCACTGGGGATTAATATTGCATTGACTTCCCTGGAAACTAGCCAGGGAGCGGAGGCAGCGCCTCAGTGCGATGTCTGCATTGTTGTCCAGTCCAAGCCATAAGGAAAAGCAGGATTATTTAGCGTGGGAAGTACCAAAGAGCCTTGGGGAAAAAAAAAAAAAATCTCTTCTGTGCTCCTGAATCCCTTAGTCTTTTTGGAAACGGTGCAAAAAACCCTCCCCCTACAGGGTAGGTTTGTGGGTGCTTATATCCACTTGGAGCCCTCTCAAGGCTGAATTTATTTAAAGGGGAGTGGAAAGCAAACCCCTGCCCCTCAATGCTGTTGGCAAAGGGGAGCTGGGATCCCGAGCCCAAGCTCTGATAGTGATTTAACCTCCAGGATGACAGGGATGGGGGCAAACACCAAGTGCTGGAAGGAGCAGAGGAAGCGTCTCTGCAGCAGCACCAGGCGAGGGGCTGTCATGGCAACTGTGCCTCCCGAATCCTTAGCCCGGCGTTAAGGAATTGCTCTGATGTGCTGCATCTCTTTTTTAAAGAGAATCGTGTCATCATGAATAGGTACAAAAGCTGCTACGTCTTTCCTGCCCCGATGAGCCACACCTTATCTCCAAAAATCTGCATTTACTTCCAAGGGGTGTAATGGTGTGTGGGGAGTGGATTTTAAAGACGGAGACAGGGAGGAGTTAGAGGAAGGAGCAGGAATTCCTGTGGGAACCATGTGAGAAGCACTAACCCCATCTCCTGGGGGTCTCAGCAAGCTCCCACCCCATACGTGACACATCAGGAGCTTGACATGGTGCCACTCCAAGGCAGTTGCCAACAGAGAAGGAACTGGGGGGACAATTGGTAGCATTCCAGGTAGGTTCCTGCTCTGATTTCCCCTTTGGAGAGATGTGTCTGTCCCCACTGACCACCCAGAGAGCAGCTTGATCAGGATCCTGGTGCTGGATGTCCCTCTGGAAGAGCCTGACTCTGTCCCATGGGGAGGAGAGCTTGTTGGTCATCCTGAGGCTAAAATAACCCCTTTGAGAAAGTCACCCTCCCTCTCTGTTTGCCCATATTGACATCAGGAATCCTGGTACTGGCCCATGGCAATCGAGTGCCTTGAGATGGATGTGGGAGGTGAGTGAGCAGCAGCGATTCATGGGGGAGCAGCTCCCCCCCCTGGCCTCCAGCAGCCAATAGCCAGGGTTGGCTCTGCTCTTCTTGCCTGCTTCAGCTGCAGAAAATCCAATTTTTTTTTTTTTTTTTTTTTTTTCCCCTTTTGCATGGCTCTCCAAGCCAACTGGCAACCTTTCGTTTTGGGCTGTACTCAATTTCTCATCCTTTCTGGTGGCCAGGAGCGCATGGCAGAGGTTTGGGAGCTCGATCCATAGCGCTGCATCAATGGCTCACACAATCAGCTGTGTTAGGAGGAGGGGAGCTGGGGGGGGGGCCGTAAACACATGGTCTAGTTAACAAATGACATTTCCTATAGCTCCTTCTTGCCAGCACATAATCCTCTTCCCCTTCCCGATCCCCTCTGAATAATCTTTACTACGTGCTCTGTCCTGGTGACATTTATGGAAACGGCAGGGAATGTTGTGCAGGGACCAGTCTCGCGTTGGCACGACGGGGGAGAACACACGATGATCTAATGCGCCTTTTCTGTCTCCGCTGCCTATTTTTAAGCTGCTTTTGTTTTTGGACTCCCAGCTGCAGATTTGCTTTCGTAGCCTCTGTCCCTTTCCCTAGCACGTCATCTTCCTGCAGAAGGAGTTTTTGTACCTCTGAACCCCAAATCTGGCTCCTTCTCCCCTTTCCCTGGGCCACATTCTCCCCAGGGCTCTCTTTGCTGGTTTGCTTGCCCCTGGAACATCTACTGTCTTTCCTCCCCTCTGCTTCTGGTGGGCTGTAGCGCCCACAATAGGAGCCTCAGAAATGCTCTTTGGAGCAGATGGCAAGTTTATTGCCACCCCAAACAAAATCAACCTTCTCTGCTTCACGCAGAGAATAAAACCTGACTAATGCCACCTTCGGCTCAAGGACACCGGTTTGCAGGGAAGCAGGGATCCTGCTGTGGGTGCTGGGCAGCAGAGGTGGCAGCCCCAGGTGGCTCTCCCTCTCTGATTCTTCTTCATGTCACAGCCCGACCATCTGCAGGTGAAGAGGATTACTTTCTTTTAATTATTTTTGGTGGCTTAATGAGATTTTTAGTTTCCTGCAGCTGGCCCAGAAGTGTTAGTGCTGACTTTTTTATATCAGGGCAAGGCTTATGTGATGGTAAGACTCCAAGTGATCGAGCAGGTGAGAGGCAGGAGAAGGAGCTTTGCTGGGCAGCAGGAATTCATCCTTCCCTTGTGTGGGGACACGATGGCAAGTGGCAGCTCGGCCTCGGTGCCCTGGAGCAGGGCTGGCCCTGGTCTCTCCTCGCTCCTGATGTCCTCCCCTGTCGGTCCCTGTGCCCCGGTTTCCTGGTGGCAAATAGAGGTGATGAGTTTTGGCGAAGCATCAGGCTGCAGGAGAGGATTGAACAGAGAAAGGAGGAGGCTTCGCGGGGGGCAGTGGGAAGGGGAGGGGGTCAGCTTTCTCACCAGCCCCTTTGGTTGGATGCAACATCAGAATGTAAATAATTAACGAACTGCCAGGTGGAAGGGGATGGGTAGGACTTTGTGGGTCCCATCTTCTTTTGCCTCAGAAAGAAATTGTTATTCAGCGTGGCTGCTTGTCTAGACACCCAGCCTTGTAGAGAGATTCGCCAAGCTCCTTAGCTCGATGAAGTGACATACGTGTGATTATCATTTCAACCAGGGATATGCCTGATGGTGCTAATACGAGCCTGCCGAATTACTGACACCTATTAGCAACACCAGCATCTGCAAGGAGCTGTGTGACTCTCGCCAGGCTGGGGCTCTGGCCGACTCATGTGTCAAGAGTGGGATAAAAGCATCTTGGCCCTTGAGTGGTAGAAGGTTCCAGCGGTTGTGCCGATGCTGTACACAATAAGTTTAGTCTTTCGTTTTTAGTGCTCAGTGGGGTTCACGTCACCAGAAAGTGACTTTTCTAGGGTTGCTGATTTTCTAGCCCTTGTTTGCCTGCAGAGGGAATAACAGGAAGGTGAATGTGTGTTGAAGGAGCAGCATGTGGCTCAGGAGACACCGGCTGAGCCTCCAGTTCATGCATTAGCTGACTGGGAGCAACTCAGGCTACTCCAGGAAGGAATGGATTTCCTTTAGAGCATTTTTAAAATGTGGACAATTGTTTGGGTTAGGTGCTTGCTAGCATGTTCTGCTCGTGTCTGCGTGCTCTGAAGAGGCTGGTGGCCTCACAGTGGCAGTTTGCAGGTCTTAGGCTGCTCACCCCAGACATGCACAGATCATCCATCTCCAGCCTGAGCGAGGTGGCTTCCCCCACAGCCAAGACTCGGAGAGGGATGGGAACCTGCGGGGTCTGGATTTGGTTTCCCAGCTCTTCCCAAAGCTGATGGGGAAAACCACAGCTCCGGGTGACAGACCCCAGCGCTGGTTTCCCCAGCAGCAGGGCAGAGGGTGGTGGAGCTCAAATGGGGTCTGGCCAAACACTTGCAGCACAAATGACCGTGATACTGGTCTGTCTGGGTTTGCCTGTTGCTCATATTTCTGTGACCTGTTTGTCCCCTTCTTGCCCTGTTTGGCTGCCGAACGGAGGATGCTCTCGTAGAGCATCTTCTTCAAAGCACTGCTATCTTGAGCAGCTGTTTGGCATCGTGCCTGTTTATCAATTTTTCCCCTGAATTCCACCCCCACCACCCACCCCCCCACCCAGCTTTTACCTTCTCAGCTGTAATGCTAAATTTAGCCTTCCTTCTGCCACAACATAATTACACAATTTGCTGCCTTATGTAATCCAGAAGTGCTGCTGGAAAGGAGTTTTGGGTTGTTGCTGCAGTGGGATGTAAATACCAACGGTTATTGCTCTCTGATCCTTTGTGTGAAAACTTCTGAAGAGTGTGTGGATGTGTTTTGTGTTAGAGATATTACTAGAAGCGTAAGCCAGAGTCTCTTCCAGTAGAAACTGGTTTTCAGCATTGTCTTTGCTGTTGCCGCTGATAGGCAGGAGTTGAAAATCTCATTCTCTGTGAAAGTGGGCATTTATTGGAGCTTCTGGGGTTCGACGGGTTTTGTAAATAGGGGAGTTCAGGACCTGGGCTTCCAGCTCACCTACTGCAAATCCCTGATGAAATTGGAAGCTGACTTATTTCTCGGCTGTGTTTTTTCCCAGCTCTCTCCTGTGGAGTTCCCAGAGCCCCGAAGAACGGGGTTGTCTTTGGCAAGGAGTACACGGTGGGAACCAAAGCCATGTACCATTGCAACCAGGGCTTCCAGCTGCAGCCCGGGGGGGAACCCAGCACCGAGTGCCTGCAGGCTGGGCAGTGGAGCAATGGCAACCAGCCCCCGCAGTGCGTGGGTGAGTGTTTGCAGCCCAGGGGGGATTTTGGGATTCCCTTCAGCTCCAGCATGCCCAGCTTTGCCTCCCAGGCACGGTATTTAGGACACCAGCTTTTCTAATCCTGCATAACTTGGGTCCGGTGCCCCCTCTCGTGGTGTCTCACTTTCCCACCTCTGAAATAGAGACACTAATATTGGCCCCTCATAAAAAAAAAAGCAAGTTTTCTGAAATGTCCTGAAGTTAATAGGAGTTAAACACCTATTCGTGTCTCTCTCTCTCTCATTTCTTTCCCCTGGCTCCCACACCTGGTTTTTAGCTGTCGCCTGTCCCGATATCAACAGCATCGCGGTTGAGCACGGCCGCTGGCGACTGACCTACGAGATCCAGTACCACTACAACGCCCAGCTGATGCTCATCTGTGACCCTGGCTACTACTACACGGGCCAGCGGGTCATCAGGTGCCAAGCCAACGGGACGTGGAGCATCGGTGAACCCATGCCCACCTGTAAAAGTAAGAGCAGCAAAGGTCAGGAGCTGGGGCAAACGGGTGTGATCCAAGAGAGTTTGGACGCAGGGAGAGGTCACCTGCTGCTCCCATTCTGGATTTCATTTAAACCGTTCTGCAAGATCTCCAGCACACCAGCTCATCTGTTTCTGTCGGGTCCCAGCAGCTTGGCTCTCACTGTTGCCAGATGCTCCAAAGTTTGCTTTTGAGAAAGAAAATAAAAAATTCTGATTTAAAACCTAACCTCTTCCAATTTTATGCAAACGCCAAGTTTACGAGGGTAACAGTGTCACCTGTACATCCAAAAACACTCTTGGCAAACAAGCGGCTCGCTCCATCATCCTGACGTGATTGCACTTTGGATATTTTCTTTTGTCAAAGGCGGAGGGTTGGTTTTTTTCTCTCTAAGTGCAGACAGAAGCAGAAAAAAATTCTCCTACAGAATGGCAGCTTTCACTTCCCTCCTGCCTCCCTTTGTTTCTGGAGATGCAACTGCCGACTTGGGTGACAGATGTAGTTTTACCCCCACTAGTTCTTCAGCCAGATCCGGGGGCATGAGCCTGACCTCGTTTTATTTCTTCAGCGTTATTGCCACCTAAATTCAAGTGACAGGATCTTGGCAACGCACTAAGGTCAGGAGCACCCAGCGTGAGGCTCTTGATTTCTTGCTGAGTGCAAAAGCTCCGGAGGCTTTGCAGATCTTGAAGGTAGAGAAAAGAGAAGAGCTGAGGTTTGTGGCTGGGAGCTGCGTTCCCGGGGGCTCCTGGCCGGGCTCCAGCGGTGCCCTGTGACAAACCAGCTCTCAGCTGGGTGTCCTCCGTGGGGCTGGCCCCACATCAGCTCTGTCCTGGATGTCCTGGTGTCAGGTGAAGCTGGGCATCACTTTCTAATTGGAAATCCGGTGCCGTTTTATGGCTTTTCTGGAAGTCGGACTTCCCGGCTGTGCCTAGCAAAGGGTTAATAATAAAAAATATTCTTGTCTTAAAAACGGGAGAACACAGCAAGTGTGAAAAATAGTTTCTTCCTAGTCAGTCTTTAGTATGTCCTCGCGTCCTGAAGCATAAATATTAATAGCACTTACATTTGTCACCTCGTGTAACACGACTGAATCGTCGTCATTAGCCAGTTAATCATCTTTCCTCCTCGTTTCTGACGTCAGTGATAACTCTGTGGTGGTAAACGTCACTGAGCATGTTTCTTTAAAAAAAAAAACCAGCATCTCCCTGCCTGTTCTCACTCACTTTGGGGTCTCTTTTAGTCATCTCCTGTGGGGACCTGCCGACTCCTCCCAACGGGAACAAGATCGGGACGTTGACCAGCTACGGGGCCACTGCCATCTTCTCCTGCAACACTGGCTACACCCTGGTGGGGTCCCGTGTGCGGGAGTGCATGGCCAACGGGCTCTGGAGCGGAGCAGAAGTCAGGTGTCTGGGTAGGTGTGGGGAGTCCATCGTGTCCTATGATGAAGACAGGATGAGGGAGAGTTGGAGTTGGGGTTCTCCAGAGAAGAGAAGACTCCAGGGAGACCTTATTATGGTCCATAAAGGGGCTCCAGAAGAGATGGGGAGGGACTCTTGATCAAAGAGTGGAGATAGGATGAGGAGTAGGAGATGGAGATGAGATCCCAGTAAGAAATTCTTTGCTGTGAGGATGGTAAGAACCTGGCCCAGGTTGCCCAGAGAAGCTGTGGCTGCCCCATCCCTGGAGGGGTTCAAGGCCAGGTTGGAGGGGGCTTGGAGCAACCTGGTGTGGTGGGAGGTGTCCCTGCCCAGAGCAGGGAGCGGGTGATCTTTAAGGTCCCTTCCAACTCTAACCATTCTTTGATTCTATGTCCTGATGGCGTTTCAGGAGGGAAAAGGAATTTTAGATGCTGATTCAAGAAGGAACCCGAGTGAGGACTCGGTGCGACTGAAGCGGTAGGGGTTTAAGTAGATATAAAAAGGAAGCAGGCTTTGATTCCTGACTGCTCAGTAGATGTGAGGTGTTTTGAGATTGGAGAGCTTTAAAAATGATCTGTTGTTTTTATTGCTGCCCTGATTTTATTTATGGCTGCTGAGTCCCAGATTCAGATCCACCAGGGAGCTGAGGTGGAGGGGGGCGCAGTGCCTTCAGGAGGAGCAGGGGTGGGCTCTGGGTGATTCTCCTCCTCTCCCCCCCACTGCAGCAGGGCACTGTGGAGTTCCCAGCCCCATCGTCAATGGGCAGATCAACGGAGAGAACTACAACTACCGTGGCAGCGTGGTCTATCAGTGCAACCCCGGGTTCCGCCTCATCGGGATGTCGGTGCGGATCTGCCAGCAGGACCACCGCTGGTCTGGGAAGACGCCTGTCTGTGTGCGTAAGTATGTGGTGGGATTCCTTTAGCCCTGGTGACGGCCAGAGGACAAGGGCACGTGTAAAGACCCTTGTTGAGTTCACACGCCCGGGCTGCACGTGGTGGTGTTGCACCCACACAATGATCATGCTCTGCATGATCATCCCTAGGGTTCATGCAGGAGAGAGCTGAGGAGTGGCAGGAAAGGCACCGCTGTGATTTTGGCTGTTTGGCTGCTTCCTTCTGCCTTGTAAATTCCACTTTGTGTTTTTCCTATGCTGAATTTTGAGCGACCTGGTTTAGCAGAAGGTGTCCCCTGCCCAGGGCAGGGGCTTGGAACGAGATGATCTTTAAGGTCCCTTCCAACCCGAACCGTTCTGTGATTCTGTGAATTTCAGTCCTTCTCCTCCTCTGATCCACATTCACAGGTCACCTTGTACACCCTGCTCATTTATCTTTCCAGTAAATAAGCTAATTAAGTAAGTCTCTAGAGCTCTAAGGTGTTAATAAGTTTAAGCATCTTCTTATCAATGGACAGTGTATTTCATATCGTGATTCTCCAGTTGTTTGCTTCCAGTCTCTCCTGTCCGGCTCAGAGCTTTCTGTGCTGAGGCACAATAATAGCAGGAGAATACAAAGGAGGGAATGACCTATAAATCAATGAATATGCAGATTCCAGCCTAAAAATAAGAAACAGGCGTAAGTGGTCAAGGTTAGTGGAGACTCCAAAACTTGGAAGATGTCTGGGATTCTGCATGGGGTTTTTTAGGAAAAGAATTATTGGGACGGCTGCCCGTGAGTCCGTAGGTGGGTTTGAATTGCCCTCCTCTCCATCTGAGGAGAAAGTTTTAATTCACTTTTACCTGCCAAGTGTATACATACTAACCTTGGATGGGGAAATTGTATTGGTAGAGGTCCTCCTGCTCTCAGGTAGATTTATGGAAACGCAGGGTTTTCTAAACATTCATTTTCATGGCTCGTGTTGTTTCTTTCGGGAGGAACCAAACCTGTTAGAACAAAGCAGCTCGTCCGTATCTGCCTTCTGACCAGTGCAGGACTGGTTCCTGTGCAGCACCCTTGTTTGGCTCTGCTTCATGCTGGCATCCTGGAAATCCACCAGGCTTCTGCACAGAGGTGTGTAGAGGTGTCTCACGTGCAGAAGTTGGCCTTGGAAGTTACTGCACTACGTTAGCCCTTATGGTTATCATAAATTTAATGTCGTTAAAGTAGAGCACTGGTGGGCTCTAAAATTGGATGCCTTGAGGCTTTATTGCTTCTGAAGCAGCTCAGGGCACTGTGTGTGTTAGCACATTATAATTTCCTATTGTCCTGATATTTTTCTCTTTAAACCTGCAGCAGTCGCTTCCTCCGTGTGAACGGGTCTTTTTGATCCAACTACGGGGAGCTTTTTTTTTTTTTTCTTTCTGGGACAGAATCCATCACCTGTTTCAAAACATGTATAATCGTATTCAGAAGGACCTCAGAGAACCTGACATCTGCTTCCTGCAGCACTGAAAGGCTATCTCGCTTCGTATTTTTTAGACCTGTACCTGTCACCAGCTTGCATAAGGAATAAATTCCCGTCCCTGCGGTACAGTCCAGCCCCGGCAGTCAAACGTGTTATGGATCTTTTGTGGGAATTTCATCTTCCCCTCCAGCTTCTGGCTTTGGCAGCCGTACAGCTAAACTGCTGGACTTTTGCTGATGGGCCATTACCCCATTTCAACGTGACAATAATCGCTATTGCTTTGTCCTCGGCTGTCGGATGATGCTGTGGTTCCTTAAGCAGCCCCAAAGTGCTGTACAGCGTTTCCTGATGCTTCTTTTGCCCAGTGGAACTGGCCATTGAGCTCGAAGCAAAGGTCTCCAGGATCCCTGGCAGCAGGGGCTGTGTCCTCCCTGTGTCACCTGCCGAGGGGCCACCAGCATGACCCGGGCAAAAGCACTTTGAATTTCAGGATTGTGTGTGCTCATTGCTCCTCCTGCCATTGCCTCAGACCCAGGACCCTTTGGCCCAACCCAAAATCAGCTACAGAAACAAGAACTACACAAAAATCCTGATTTGGGGGATTCAGAAATAAAGGTTTTCCCCTGAAGTTTTTTTTCCAAACTTAAAGCAGGAAGATTTAAGCTTTGTAGGCCATATGCTAGAAACCTGATTTTTCTCATGTTTTTCCCCTCTCTTTTAACTATCCCTCCAGGTGTAACTTCCTACTGCAGTGGGCACACACCTGACTTGGGAGAGGGAGGAAAACATCAGGTTTCGTGACTGTGTGCCTGGTGGCCAGGGTAATGTAAGGCTACAGATTAATAGTGGTAGCTGGGATTTTTGAAGAGGAGCTCTAGGGATTTATGGTATAAGTCAGCAGGATGCCAGCACTCAGCTGCTTAGAGAGCAGTTCAGAGAATTTCTTATGCCAATAAAATGAGCAAAGGTACCACGCTCTCCATTTGATTCAGTATTTCAACAGAGCTGGCTACAAATCTTTGATGTCAGTGTTGGTTTCAGGGTTGATTTGGGACTTTTTTTATAGTCTCCTTCCTTGGGAACTTTTTCCAATGGATAATCCCCTGTTTTTCCAAACGAAAAAAGTAACGTCTCCAATTTCTAATTGTAGCTATCACTTGTGGCCACCCTGGCAACCCCGCCAACGGCTTGACCCAAGGGAGCCAGTTCAATCTGAACGACGTGGCCAAGTTTGTCTGCAACACCGGGTACCGCCTGGAAGGAGCCTCCCAGTCCCAGTGCTTGGCCAACGGCCAGTGGAGCAGCACCCTGCCCTCCTGCCGCGGTGAGTCCCCTGCCTTACCCTGCTCCTGGCACAGCAGATTTGTCTGTGCCTTCCTCCTTGGCTGCTCTGCATTCCTAAAAATCTAGCTTGATGCTCTCGTAAAGTCACGGAAAGCCAAATCTTGTGCTCCCTCAGGGGAGTACGAGTGGTGGTTGAACACCAAGGGCTGGGCAAAGCTCATGCTTTTCCCTTGGGCTTCACTCAAAGCTGTTAGTGGTCCCTGCCCAGCCCTGCATCCTCCAGGACATTGAAACTGTTCTAAGTGGGGAGGACACAAGAAAATATCAGGCCAGACCCTTAGCAGAGGTGATGCTGGTACCCCTGGACCAGTTTACTCCCAGCAAACGCTACAGCCTTTGCACAGAGCCCTTTCTCCTTCCAGGCTGCCCTGTTTCCAGCAAATTCCCTCCCCTCCCTGCACCCCCTTCCTCCGTACTCCCTTATTCCAGCATCTCTGTCGATACCATTGCTGTGTTGGTCAAGAAATGGGTTATTCTCCACTGACCAGTGTAAGGGCTGGTTTGGGGCCAGAGAGCAAGGTTCTGCTGCTGAGCCTCACGTGGCAGCGTGAGAGCCTGCAGGATTGCCTCTACTCTCTCTTTTTTCCTATTAAAAAGGATTTTTTTCTATTTCTGCCCCAAAGAATATTTAAAAATAAATAAATAAATAAACCCTTAAATTGTGGAAAACGTGATTTGCAATTTCCCCCCCCCTTTTTCTGCTCGTTTTTGGAGAATCCTTTGTTCTTTGTCACACCCTTTGTTTTGTTTTGTTTTTGTTTTTTTGTTGTTGTTTGTTTGCAGTTGTAAACTGTACTGACCCCGGGCACCTGGAAAACAGCATCCGTCAAGTGCAGCCGAGTGGTCCTCACAGATTCAGCTTTGGAACAACTGTCTCATATCAGTGCAGCCATGGATATTATTTACTGGGTACCCATGTCCTTACCTGTCAGGGGGATGGCACTTGGGACCGTGCCCTCCCACAGTGTCTTTGTAAGTTTTTCAGAATAATAACCCATCCAACCACAGGTTTTCATCCCACGTAGCTCTCTGTTGCTCAGCTGAATGGTGGCTGAATGTAAAAAGTCTGGATCCAAAGCCCTTTTGTAATCCATGGGAATCATTCCATCTGCTTCACTGGCCTCTGGATCCTGCCCACAGAAGGAAAATACCTGGTCTGAGGAAAGAAATCCTCTTAGAGAGAGATGGTTTCCCTCTGCAGGGGAAGGCAGCTCCCGCTGGGTTTTACTGGTTCCATGCAGCTCCAGAAAAAAAGTATTGCAGGTGGAGAAGGGCAGCAGAACTTCTGCAACCCAGATCGTGAGGGGAAGGAGCATGCAATTAGCCTGAGGGAGGACAGAGCAGATTTAGCCCTGCTCAGACGTGGCTGAGATTTCATACCCCCACTCATCCCTGTGGCTTCAGGGGAGGGACGTGACAGTGCGATGGGGAAAAAAATGCAGCCTTTATTCTGCTGCGACGCAGGTGCTAAAGAGGATTTGCTTTCTGGCCCTTACTCTACGTTTTTCACCCTTTTTTTTTCAGTATCCTGGCCCTTTCTGCTGTTGTGGTTCGCAGGGAGAATTGGGAGGTTCTGGGTGATGCATTGGCTTTGGGAGTGTTTCCAGCTGTGGAGACAGAGCCAAGATGCTCATGGGGTCTCGTGCTGGAGTAGCGATCCCCAGTCCCAGAGCTCTCCATGTGCTGTGTGAGAGATGTCAGCGGTGGTGTCCCAGTCTTACACTGGGGGAAACCAAGGTCCAGCACGTGTTTGGAGCTGATGTAGGGCTGTCTGGTGGCAGAGACAGGAGCAGACCAACCCCCAGCACAGATAGTGTGTGCTTTTGGAGACTAAAGCTCCTGCCACCTCCTGGTGCCTGCCCTAACAAATCACTAAAGCAGTCAGAAATGGAGCTCCTTAAGTTCAAATCGGCTGAGCCGTTCCAAAGCCGCGAATGTTTCTTCTTTTTCTTGTATTTATCCTTTGACACCTAGTCACGAAAAGTAGTTTTTGGCACTTTTTCCTTTCCTTTTGTTAGTAGCATGCCACCTTCTCACATTTGCAGCCCCCTTCCCCAGGCTGTGGGGAACTGACAAGTGATAACAGCGTGTTACTGCAGCCACGGGGGCTCCAGGGGAGTGGGCACCTTTTAAAACCTGGGAGCTTAATATCTGAGGTTCCCTCAGCCCACAGCTTTCCAGCTAAGTGACAGGGATCTCCTTCCTTAAAGTGTGGAGTGTCCATTGGCTTGGAGGATTTGTGGGCATTCTCAAAACTTTGGAAGCTCGGGTCAGTTTTACAGCTGGTTCTCTGAATTCACAGGCTTAATAGTTCCAAGGAAAAAAAAAGTAAGAGATTTTTGCATGTTTTTGTTTTCTCTGTGTTGAATTCAAGATGTGCTCCGTGCTGAAACCCGTACCCCTTTAAAGTGTTTCTAGCTGGCTACCTAAAATCTCTAGGGGCTTCCTAAACCATCAATTAAGAACGCTGATGCCAGACAAGCTTGGGTGGTGAATGTTGTCTCCTGCCTGTTTCTGAGGAGAGGGGAAAACAGAGCTGATCCCCTTCCAGGGCTGGGAGAGCGAGTCCTATAAGTAAAGTACCCAGGAGCAGAGCTGAATGCATCAGAAGAAACAGTCTTCCCACGGTGTACATAAATCCTTTAAAAACCTCAACACCGCCACAGGTTTTAAGCTTAGCTGAGTCTGCCAGAGTATCTGTTATTAAATTGTTAGTTACAGTGTGAGTTTAAGTATTAGCTATCAAACCCATTTCCTTGCAAAGCGTCCTTGGTTTTAGTCACAGCTCTGCACCAGTATATTTCAACGCCCACGTGCCCAAACATATGCGTGCTCTCCTTTTTATTGAAACATACATCATGTTTTCTACCTAATGCCAGTATTGGTATTTTTAGACTGGAGCAGAGGGAGAGAAGATATCAGTTACGGGCTCTTCCCTTCAGAAAGCGCGTGGTGCGTGGTCCTGGCGCTGAGCATCCTCATCCAGACCTGTCTAATAGCCCCCGGGTCTGTCAGTGTATTTGTCAGCAGCCCCCACCCGGCTCGGCTCTGATCGCTGAGCCCAGACTAAACCTATCCATTATTGTTGGCCGTGGTTTTTTACCAGCACTGGTCGAGCAGGCTCAGAATCTGCCGGGGTGATTTGCTCAGGTGTGACACGGCATCGATTGCAGCTCGGTGTCGCCGGACCGGGGCTGAGGGTGTGCCTGGAAATATTCATGTTTAAGAAGGGATGAGTTTTCCAACCTGCAAAATGCCCGTCTGTGGCAGGACTAGGCATTATGCACAAACTCTTGGCAGTTCCTACTGCCAGGATGAGGACCAGCTCATCTTCCCTGGAAGGAGAGGGATGGGAGGTCTGCAGTGCCACACCGTGGCATTGAGCCACCGGGCTTTTGGTGGCCTCTGGGGCAGAGGAGTGGATTTAAGCTGCCGAGGTCCCGTGCAGTGATGTCAAAGACCCAAAATTGCTGTGTCTCTGCTGCATCTGCCTTCGGGTGAGCATCGCGGGCGGTTGCCCGGTGGCTGAAGCTGTCGCATCTCTCTCTTACAGTGGTCTCTTGTGGCCACCCCGGGTCCCCGCCCCACGCACAGATCTCGGGTGACAAGTACACGGTGGGCTCCGTGGTCCGGTACAGCTGCCTCGGCAAGCGGGCTCTGATGGGCAACTCCACTCGCATGTGCCAGCTGGACGGGCGCTGGAGCGGGTCCCTGCCCCACTGCTCAGGTGAGGAGGGGCTTTGGGGAGAGGGGATGGGGGTGCTCCCGGCCTCTGCTGGCCCTTCCCTCCCTGCAAGGGGGCAGCCCGACCTGTTTTCCTGAGCTGGAGAAATCCAGCCACAGAGGGAGATTGTGGGAGACTCTGAAAATCGCTGCCTCTCGGCTCCCTCCTGGTCTCCTGCAACTCGGATGATAAGTGCTGGCAGAGAGTAAAGCTCTCGGCTCGTAAGACAAGAAATAAATCACTGCAGCAAATGTTTGTGGTAGGAGGTGTGCTGCAGCCTGCTGCTTTACACTGTTCTCCATGCAGAGTCTGTACAGGATGAACGTGGCTTAGGCAAAATCAGGTCCTCGCATCCTCTCTGACCCTCTTTCTCACGCATTCCGGTAAAAGAAGCCCAGGTGGCTCTTTTCCAGGATCTAACATCTGCTGTTATGGCACCAGAGCAGTTCCAGGTCTGTACAAGGCGAGTGGAAACTGGTACAATGAGTTTCCACATCATCAGCATTGCCACTGAGAGCAGTTTGGCAGCAGAAGCCCATCCCCACTCCCGTGCCACAGTGGGAAAGGTCTTGCACGGAAAACATCCTGATAAGCAAAAAAGGTCCCTGATGTGGTCACTTGGGTCAAAATCAAGGGGGATGTGCTGAGATGTGCTTGCCAAGCCTTCCTGGAATGGAGGTGCTAGGATCTCAGCTGATGGCCTCCAGTGGAAGGAAGGGCAATGGATAACTGGTGAGATGCTGGGCAAAGCCCTCCCTGCACCATTCCCTCATTTGTCCCCTGGAGAGCACAGAGGCAGACAAAATAAGAACTTAGTTGGAGCAAAGCATTTGGGACAAGTGTCAATTTTTAATTATGCCACTTAGACTTAGCAGCTCCACTTGACCAAGTTTAACCTCTGCTTTGGAAGGGAAGAAGAAATCGGGCATTGTCATCCTGGTATTCAGAAGCCATATCTGCAGTTGATCTGTAGCTGCTCGGAAGGGTTTTCTGCTCTAATTCGTGCCTTTTCCCCGTGTGGTTTTCACTGTCTCTCCTGTCATCGGTGCGGGTGGATTTTTGGAAGCGTTCGGCGTCGCTCTGACTGGTTCCTGCTGACATCTGGTGTCTGTGGTTTTTCGGAATGATTTCACGGAGGCAGCTGCAGACCAAGGCTGATGGGGTTTGACAGACCCTCCCTGGTTTGGGGCCAGCAGAATGCCCAGTACCTCTTGTGATTTCCACCCGAGGGCTTGGGGAAAAAGCTCCTGGTTTACACCAACATTGGGTGGTATAGTTACAAAAGCATTGAAGAGCAAAGCCTTTAATCACATTCCTCTGCTTTAGCAGTAAGAAGAGCACAAAGATCTAGCCCAGAGCCTTCTTCCCCCTGTGCCTCCCCTGTGCATGTCCTCGCTGGAGCCTGGGGTGGGAACCAGCAGAGGTCTGTGTCTTCTCTGGCTCTCTTCCTGGCCCAGGGAAGGTTCTCCGAGGCCCCTTCCCCAGCTCAGATCACCTCCTGCCAAAGGGTCTCCCCGATGTGCAGAGCATCCTACGGTGTGACAGCACTTTTGGCAAGATGAAACAAAAGACTTTGATATCAAAGTCGTTGCACAAAAGAAAACACTGAACCCGGAGCGTTCTCCCCCTTCTCTTTACAAGCAAGTACGTTCCCCAGATGATGAATATGCTCATTATGTTTTATATTACATCTAAAAGTGCAAAGACTGTACCTGCAGCAAAGGCCTGGGAACTTCATTTCTAGCTGCAGGAGTGGAATAGTCTTTCCTGCCTTGGGGGGCGGTTGTTTTTACACAGATCATTAGTGGAGAAAGCCAAGGCAGCGACACACACGGTGTGAGAAGGAGGTGGGCATTTCTCCAGCCTGCTCCAGAAGAAGCCCTGCGAGGCGTCAGCTCCAGCTGCTCCCCTTCCTCCCGTTCCCCCTCCCTAAATTACAGCCGGCGGCTCCGAGTGTTCCCAACTTGTAGGAATGGCTGTTTCCCAGCTGGAGCCCTCCCGCCGCTCTGCTCCGAGCCAACAGCTTCTTGTCCTCAAAGACAATAAGGGGGTGCTGAGGTGGCTTGGAGCATGTCTTCATTTCTCCTTGGAGGGGAACCCTGGCCGTGACCGATGCTGGCAGCCAAGCTCTCTGCTGGAGCAGCTGCAGCTGGTGAGGGCTCCGTCTCGAGGTTCAGGAATTAGGGCTGTATTTTGAAACCGGCTTCAGACCAGTGGGTTCCTGGAGTTGGGGGGGGACAAGTTTCATCTGGAATTTTCCTGCTCTGCTGAAAGCCAGTCAGCATTAAATCGAGTCAGCCACGGGCTGCCAAGCTGTGTGGTGACCCTCTGAAGGCATGTGGTTGAGAGGGAAGGCTTAGGGAGCCCCCAGGAGAGGTGGAGACGGGACAGAAGGGACTCTTGATCATGGAGTGGAGCCATAGGATGAGGGACAACGGCTTTAAACTGAAAGAGAGGAGATGGAGATGAGATCTCAGGGAGAACTTATTTGCTGTGAGGGTGGTGAGGCACTGGAACAGGTTGCCCAGAGAAGCTGTGGCTGCTCCATCCCTGGAGGGGTTCAAGGCCAGGCTGGATGGGGCTTGGAGCAACCTGGTCTGGTGGGAGGTGTTGGGGTTGGAACTCGATGATCTTTAAGGTCCCTTCCACCCTGAACCATTCTGTGACTTTCTCACTCTGCTGATAGCGTGCTTTCTTCTTGGCAGGAGGCAGCCAGGGGGTGTGTGGTGACCCCGGGATCCCCTCTCACGGCATCGGGCTGGGAGATGACTTCGACGTGGGCAGCGTGGTGCGGTTCAGCTGCGAGCCCGGGTACCTGCTCCGGGGCTCCTCCGAGAGGACCTGCCAAGCCAACGGCTCCTGGAGCGGCACCCAGCCGGAGTGTGAAGGTACTTCTCCAGCCCTGCATCACACCGAGTCCCCAGAGTCACCGCAGCAGGGACGGCCACCTCAGCCAGCCCGCCCCCTCCACCTTAGTTGCCAGGGACCAGTGAAAAGTACTGCTCCTGTTCAGCATCTCCTCCAAATGCTCTGTGTGTGTGTGTCAAGGAGCCTCAGTTCTCCCCTTTCCAAACACCTGCAGGTCACATCTCCCAGGGTTTTTTCCCAGGGCTAGAGGATGAGTATGGTTTGGTGGTTCTGCCCAGCTCTGCGGGGGGGGGGGAGTATAAAGGGGTTCAGGTTGTTCAGGTTCGTGCCAACATCAAGACAGAGGTTTAGAGCTTTGGGGAACAGGTCTTCACACCCAGCAATCTCCTGGACTGTCACTCCCAGCCACAAGAACCACGGGGGTGAGTCTCCCTCGGGCCGCGTCCCACGGCCAAGCAGATGATCAGAAATGCCCCATTTGTGTGAGATCTGTGGGTCAGTTAAATGTATTGTTGCTTTGTTGAGGAAATTGAGCAGAATGAGAAACGTCAATAGCTTCAAACCTCCATTAAAGCTGGAACTGGCACGTGCAAGAGTCATTTACATTAAGCAGAACCACAAAATGCTAATTATAATCCAGTAAGCATATTTTCGTATTTGAAAACCCCAAACCCCTTATTTTTCCATTTGAAGGAATCAAGTAAGACCCTATAATCCAATCTAATAAACCCCCGGCCGGATTCTCTGAGCTGTGCTGCTCACTGCTACTGTTTTATAAAAGTGTTTAAAAATCAATTGGGGAAGGAACAAAAGCCAAAGCGAGGCAGGGTACCAAACGCAAAGAGACCTGGGCAAGTGCTTCTCTCCAGCTGATTTCAAAGCCAAAAGCTCAGAGTTTGTAAATGAATTGGAAATTTATTCCAAATTGATGGAGCTCTTGATTGAAAAGACACTGAATCATGTTATTAATACACTCAGGTCTCAGGGCATTTTTTCATTCTCTATTTTTTCCTTTCGGTGGAAAGGCTCTGTTCATTAATCTCAGGATAAATAACCCATCAGGTTCCAGAGGCACCAAAATACGGATCCCTGGCAGATTTTTTTTTTTTTCATACTTTATGAATAATAATAACATTATCCCTATAATGTAGTCATTTAATGTTAAGTGCTGACTGGCCAATATAGGAAAGTAATTTACAGTGATGAGCAATGTGTCTCTGTCGTTTGTATTCACGGCGCGTTGTGAGCGCTACAAGGTGTTCTTCAGACTGCTCTTCTTTCTGGAACAGGTATTTACAGGCAAAGGGAGGGGAGAGATTAATTTAGGGATTGAATTCAGGGCAAGCGAGGATGAGGGCAGGGTGCCCAGGCGGTGCCTGGGAGGAAGGGGCATCTCTGCTGGTGTGGAAAAGCTCCAGCTCAGCCCCTCCGCGGTGCGTTAACTCTGACTCACCCAATTGTTCACTGCTCTCAGCCACCAAAAATTGAGCAAAATCAAGCCTGATGGGGCTCCGCCAGTCACAGGCACTCACCTGCCCAGGGAATTCAGTGCAGATTGCTTTCCAGATGAGCACAGAGGGTCTGGGTCCCTTCGGCAGGAGATGAGGGACACGCTGCAGAGGAACACGGAGGGGAAGGAGGGGACAGCTTGTGCAGCAGAAATAGAAGGGGAGAGGAGCTGTTATCTCCATTGCAATAACTGCCATAATAGCTTCAATTGCAAAGCATCTGATTGACTTTGAAGACCAGGGGCTGATGTTTGACCATCGGTGCCTTCTGCATGGGGACCAGAGCAGCTCTGACCCATGGAAGGGGGGGGTCTGCGGCACTGGGGGCACGGAGCTTACCAGATGATCACCTTGAAACTCACTGGCTCTTAATCCTCATACCTTTTACCTACCAGACCGCTTTTTTTAAGAAAGCCACAGGGCTAGGGAGGCAGGAAGAAGTCACAACTGCTTTTATAAAATGTAGGAATGGTTTGGAATTCAATTAATTGCAGGGACTCCTTCTGAGACTCCTGCTTCATTGTGGTCTGTGTAGCTCTGCTGTACCCTCCCTCCTCCTCCACTTAGAAGTTGAGCAGAATATTTGGTTTTATAATGTTTTTTACTTCTCCAAGTGAATTAAAACTGCATCCAAAGTGCAATGCGGCTCTGGCCGAGCTCTGGCAGTTTCAATAGACAGAAATGGGTTTATTTCAAGTGGTAACACTGGGGAAAGAAACTGAGTTGCACCTCGTGCCCATTTGACGGCTGAGGACATGGGAGGTGGCAGGGCTGGGATTTGGGTCTCGGCTGCTTTTCTCTTTCTCTCTTCACATGATTAGGTGGGTTATGGGTTGCCAGTTCAATTGAACAGCATGGCAATTACCAGCACTGAAGCAAAAGCTTTGAGACTGGAAGGCTCTCGGCTGTGGCTTACTCCAGCAGGAGGTTTTTCCCTGATGTGTCAGGGTCAGAGGGCAGCAGAGCCCAAAAGAAGGACCAATGGCCATAAAGACTAGGTCAGAGGAGGGGGAAGATGTGGAGGACGCCGTATTCACATGCCATCTGAGCGTGATCAGGTGTGGACCATCATCAGCCCTCAGCTTTGCCTTGCTGTGCTCTCTGAAGAGGGCAGCAGTGCTGGTCCCTGGGGCGAAACTTGCCCAGTTTAAAGGTGGTTGGGTTTGTGGTTCTTAGGGAGACACCAGAGGGTGTGACTAGGGGACTCCCAGGGTCCTTAGGATTTATACCCTCTTCAAAAACCAGAGCCAAACCCAGTTTTCTTTTGGGGCCTGATATATTTTACATCTCCAGGGGGAATTATTTACCCACTCATTGCTCACTTGCATGATTAGCTCCTATTTGTATTTAAATTATGGGTTTAAAAGTTCAAACCTTTCATCCTTACGTTTATGGCTTCTTTTATTTCTAGCCTGTACAGGTCACAGCTGATGCACGCGGTGATTAAACCATTTCCCTGAGTCTCCTTGTACTCACAGAAGTCATATTTTTGGGTCATCTGCATGTGTTTGGCCACACGCATGGGTGGAGGAGGCTGGGCAGGAGGAACAGCTGATGTATGGGCAAGCGGTGAAATAGTAATTTAGAGCTTTTTTTATTTTTTTTTTCCCTGAGTTGATAGCATCTGACTTTTATCCCAGCATCTCTTGGAAGTGGCACTGTGTATCACAGAGATGGTGGCTGCGTGAGAAACGTGTTAATGAGCGTGCACCTCGGCTGGTTTTGGTGCCACACAGGCCAGAATGGTGATTTAGGCTCCTCCTGTCAAACGGCTTTGCCTCCAACAAGCTCAGGTGTTAACAGGCTGTCGGCAAACTAAGCAGGGAGGCAGAAGAAGGCTCCTCTCCTCTCCTCTCCTCTCCTCTCCTTGGTGGCCTCTGCTCGTCCTTCTCCTGCTGGGTCCTGAAGTTTGTGTTTCCCCGTGGAGAACGGCTGGCAGCCCGTGCTGGGGACAGTCCCAGGGCAGGGACGGGCCACCTCGTGTGGGCACAGACCGATGCTCCTGCCAAGATGGTGGCACGTTCCTGGTGGTGGGTGGGAGCAGGAGTTGCCTTGTCAAAGAGCTGGGAGCGTGCGATTTCAGCTTTTCCTTGATTCCTGTGATTTTTCTTTTATGTCCTGTAATTTCAGAGTAAATGAGGGCTGGGTGCAATTATTGCAGGTGCTTATTTTGTCGTGTTAGGGTTTTGTGCACCACCACTCACTCCGATGCCCTTTTATTGCTGTGGTGCTGAGGTACTTTAGACATAAAACTTGGGCACTGACAAACCTATAATTGCGTTCCCACACTATTCTGCCTCCTCTGAAAGCAGAATTGGATCTAACTGGGCAGGGAGCAGTGGGAGAGCCACGGGGTCCAGAGCTGCTTTCATTCCTTTGAAGGCTGGGAAGTTGTGGGCTTCCCGGAGGCAAAACGGGATGCTCGGGTCCAGGCTCCCAAAATCCTGGAAGATGGAAGGACTCCAGGCTTGGCACCACTTGCTTTATTAAGTCGTAGGACCAGATGTGAGATTGAGAGCTGGGATAATGCCTCCAGACACGAGTTCTTCCATCAGCCCGGAGGAGGTGGCTCCCAGCCCTGGCCGTTCTGGGGAACTCTGGGATCCCCCCGGGAGCGGGGCTGGTAATTCGGGAACCGACTGGCTGCAGGGATGGAGATTTTTCAATCCCCAGCCAGGGATGCTGTGCACAGCCTTGGAACGTGCTGCCTGGCAAGGAGCAGCCTTTGCTCCGAGCTGGGGAGTGGGTTTTTTTGGACCCTGTTGGACTGATGTAGCTGATTTTCCAGGGAAGAGCCTGTTCTGTCTGAGCTGCTCTGTCTGAGCTTTGCAGCTAATCTGACTTTTATTGAGACCAGTCAATTTCAGGATGAAAGCTTTGGCTTTAGGGTTGGGTGGGGGGTTGCTTGTGTTTCATTTTGGTTTTTAACTTTGCCATTTTGCTTTCTAGTTATATCCTGTGGGAACCCAGGAACCCCCAGCAACGCGAGGGTTATATTTAACGACGGCTTGATTTTCTCCAGTTCCATTATCTATCAGTGCCGGGAGGGCTATTACTCCACAGGAGTGTTGAGCAGGCACTGCACGGTGAACGGGACGTGGACTGGGACCAGTCCGGAGTGTACAGGTGAGCACTGGGATGGATTCCTAGAAGAGATGAACGATGCTGTCAGGGCATGTTGGATGCTGGCTGTGGACGTGCCCACACCTGTGTCACGCTGAGAAACTTGGCTAAACTGTCTGGTGGCAGCAGCAGCCACTCAGTCTGCACCTAATACAAAACTCTTGCTTTGGGGTTGATTTATTTCCAGTTGGATGAAGGGAGCTCTGTAATAACTTTCACGTGTAGATGGTAGCCCACCTGGAGGGGTTCTCCAGGGCTGTGAGCGTTCCTGCCCACTGGTGTGCGGGCAGAGCTCCTGCTCCAAAGCCCTCAATGAACATGTGGGGTTTCCCCACGGCTCCCACCCGCGGTGCCCATGGCAGGAGTGAGGATGATGGTGACTTTACATAAAGAATCAGTAATTAGGATAAAGAGGGGCTGCCTCTCTTTGGCCAAACAGTCTTCCACCTAGTCCGGAACTGACTCAGGCTTTCTTTAATGTTTAATGTGTACTAATACTTCCTCTTGCAAGGTCTTAATGTGCCATTAAGATCTCTGTGTGCTCCACTGAGGAGAAGCAAAGCTTTCTCCACGTGCTGTAGCTCAGCCTGCTCCACAGCTAGTGCTGCTCTCCCCATCCTCTGTGCTACGAGTGCTCCCTTCTCCACGGTTAGAGGGTTACATCCTCCAGTGAAAAATGCTCAGGACCATCAGGCCTCTAGTTACTGCAGCTCCAGAAGTGTGAGACAAGGGGTGGTCAGCCAGAAAAGCTTCTTTGTGTGGTTTTTTTTTTCACCTTTGGCAGTGATCAACTGTGGTGACCCGGGTGTGCCAGCCAACGGCATTAGGCTGGGCAGTGATTTTACCTACAATAAAACGGTGGTGTTCCAGTGCACGCCTGGGTACACGATGGAGTCAGACAGGGCATCTGCTCTAACCTGCACGAAGGACCGAACCTGGAACGGCACCAAACCTGTCTGCAAGGGTAAGAGTGGTTGCTGTAAGGATTGGAGGATGCAAGTTTTACAGGCCACAGACTTTTTGTAACTTGTGATGTGGTGATGGGTGATGGGCAGCAACTACTGCCTCGTGCCTGGAGCCCACTGGAACTTTCTCGGCCCTATCATCCAATCTGTACCCCCCTAAGTTTGTGGCACTTAAGCAATTTTATCAACCCAGCACGAACACCTTGCTATCCTTAGGTCTATCAGTCATCACAATATACCTGGGAGGGAGGCAATTGCTATTATCCTTGAAGTAGAGAAGGAAAAGTGAAGTGAAGAGAAGGAACAGAGAAGGAAGTGCCTTACTCTTCACAAAGAACTCAGATCAAACTTGAATGAAATAGTGTGTTTTGCAAGCACACCCTTTTTGGCATCATCTAGAATCTGAAAAATGTTTCTGCCAACTCCTTTCATTATTTCTCAGTTCTGAGATTGCCTCTGCAGTTCAGAGATAGGAAAGGGAAATAATAGAGCAGTTTCAGGACAGGTTGGATCTCTTCTGCAAGTGTTTTACTCACTCACTAAGTGTAGATAAGGCTGGAGGCAGGATCTGTGTACCTCTTTAGCAACCTGGAAAATTCACCTGTCATGAATCTGATATAAATGCAAACCACACAGAGACTTCCAAATATACTCTAGTTCCTTTAGAGGCTGTAAAGAGCAATTCTTACCCACCTCTTTCATTCTCTCCACTGAGCTAATATTGCAAGAATAATACAGAATGTGGCCAGAGTCTTGTTTGGCGGCCGGGCTGATTTGCATAAGTTTAGCATCTTTCCCAGTGCTCCCCGAGCTGAAAAGCAAAGCGCTGCAAAAATGTCATATTAAAATACCCTGGAGCAGATGAAATACAGACTAGTTGTTGATTCAACTGCTAATCTGAAACTCAGCCAGGTTGCCCAAAATGTATAAATCTTTCAGGGAATCTTAGATGAGTTTTCTAAGTCAGGCTGGATCCTTATCTTCGGTTGGAAATGAGCACTGACTCAGAAACCTGACTTGGAGATTTGGGATTTTGTTAACTCCGAACTTCAAAGTAAAATCCTGAGATTTACAACTGCACACACAGCTGGAAAAGTTAGTACAGCCCCCTGCTAGGCCAGTCCCAGGAGGTGCTCTGTGAGAGGAGAATCTGACTTTGATCCTACATGAATTTGCTTGTTAATGGAAATAATAACTACGCTGAGAAGTCAAGAGAACTGAGTGTGCTTTTCTTCTTCATTTCAGCTGTCGTCTGTAAATCCCCCCAAGCCATCCCCAATGGGAAAGTGGTGGGCTCGGACTTCAGCTGGGGCTCCAGCGTGAGCTACGCCTGCCTGGAGGGCTACCAGCTCTCCCTGCCCGCCGTGCTCACCTGCGAGGGCAACGGCACCTGGAGCGGAGAAATCCCCCAGTGCTTCCGTGAGTAGGCAGCGACCCACCTGTTTGCTGGCTGGGAAGATTAGGATGGAAACCCAGGTTTTTGATGCTCTCCCTCCTACACGGTCTCCATGTGGCTCGTTTGTAGTGTCAGCTCTGCCTTATCGCAGAGGCAATGGATGGACCACCCTCAGCGTGTGGAAAGTTAAATATCTGGTTGCTACGTTTTTCTACCCCAAGGGAAGTCTTGCATTAACTGGCTGGAGCTGGTGGGAGATTTTCAGGCCAGGAGAAAAGGCTGATGATGCTTAGAATTCCTGTAGCCAAAACTCTGAATGTTCTTCCTGCTTCTGACAGCAGCCAAATTGCAGGGGGTCTTGATTTGCCATCTCTAACGAGGAGGCAGCAGTGCCCATGGGGATGCAGTCGGTCACTCCGCCTCGTAACAGAGATGTGAGGTCACATTTGCAACAAATCTGAGGATCTTGCATGTTCCTGTCCAGCAGGCAGCTCTAAAACTGGCCGTGTGTGCGTGTGTCTCCACAGAAACTGAGCCTTCTGCCATCAGAGCTCCTGAAACTGCCAAAGACCTCAGGAAATAAACCTTTTGGCAAAGGGCACTGTGTTGTCACAGCAAAAGTTCTGAATGTTTTGTGAAGGCAGGGCTTTGGCTGAGTGGAAACTCATGTGCTTGATACAATAGCTAATGCAAAAAAATTAGTTAAATGTCTCATAATGATAAAGGCAGATTTGAGTTTCTTTTCTTGGCTGAATGGCTGGCAGCTGCACAATAGCCATTTTCATATTAAATCTACAAAGCCCTCGCTGTGTTCCTTGCACCTTTCCCTGGATCTTGTGTAATTAGTGGGCTTTCTGTGTGACATGGAACCATATAGCAATTTGACATCGTGCAATTAGAGATACATTTTAAAGCTAAGCATGCTGTTAGGGGAAGAAATGGAGAAAAGAAAAGATGGGAGAGAAGGTGGAAGTTAATTAATGGCAATTGATAAAAAGAGGGAATTACAAGGAAAAGTAGCCAGCAACGCCCTCCACCACTGCTAATTCCCTCGTCAGTCACGGAGTTTGATGGCAGGGAGTGCTAAGGTTCGGGCTGTTAATAGATCCATCTTTTAGCTGATTATTACCATTGTTTGCTCGGGAGGAGGCTCATCACATCCTGGCTGTCTCTCTGCCCCCTCCAGCTGTGTTCTGTGGAGACCCGGGGATCCCGGCGCAAGGCAGGAGGGAGGACAGAGGCTTCACCTACCGCTCTTCCGTCTCCTTCTCCTGCCTGGCCCCGCTCGTGCTGGTGGGATCAGCCCGGAGGTTCTGCCAGTCGGACGGGACGTGGAGCGGGACCCAGCCCAGCTGCATCGGTGAGGGGGGGGCTCCTCTCTCCTGCATCCGCACGCCAAGAGCTTTGAGTTGTCCCCTTGCTTTTCTGGTCGTAGCAAAGTTGGTTTTCTTTTCTGGTTTTGCAGAAATTAGTGCTTGGTTTCCCCGAAAATCAGAAGGTGTAGGGGTGATGCTTTTGGGTTTATGCACGCTAGCTGGTGGAAGACAGCCTGGCTCCTTCTCCTGGGGGTTGCTCCTTAGGTTCAGCGCCTGTCCCCATCGTTCCTGCCCCTGATGGTACATAGTGCATCTCAGGAAGACACTGTCTTCCCTGTCCCTGCTCCTCAGCACTGTGCTGGGCTGCCCGAGGGGCACCTTCCTCTGCACAACATTCCAGCTTAACATTTGAAATCTGGAAATGGAAAAGCTTGCAGAGGGTAGCACCATGAGAGGTACCAAAGGCTGATGCTGCCCAAGTTCCCTCTGGGACTGGGGACAGTGGCAGTGTCACACTATGCCTCCACTCGTGCTCTGTACTGTGCTACCCCTGATGCAGCCCAGACAACATCAATCCTGCTGTCTTTTGACACCGGTGGGCTCTGTGTTGCTCCCGGGCTTCCTTGGGGACCCTCCATCCGTGGAGATGCACGGGGCATCACTGTCAGCGATGGGGCTGGAGATGTGGTTTGACCCCAGAGAGCAGCCGTGGGCTGCTGTGGAGGGAGCTCTGCCACTCACAGAAACTGGAGCAAACCCCAGTTGTGCCTAAAGGGTGTCCGTGGGAACTTTCCTGTTCTCTGCTGCCTTTGAGTTATATCCACAATGGCAGAAAAGTGGCTCCTTGAAGGACAGAGGAGACCAAAATCCTGTGTACAGAGACCAAAATCCCACAGATGACTTTGCCTAGCTGCAGTGCTGGGAGTCAGGCTGAAATTTCCACTTGTTCTTCAGGTGCCCATTTTCTGGGGCTTCCAGAATCCTGCGGGGGGGGGGGGGCTATAATCATAATTTGCCCTCCACAGTCCTGTAGTATTTTGAGTGAGCATAGAGAGGGCTTTGCTGTGGGGCAGATGGTCCTTCTCCTAGCGATGTTGAGCACGCTGAAGGAGGCTGGGAACCCAGAGCAGACTCATCTGGTTGCGCTGAGATCCTGTGATGCTCCAGCTGCCCTGGCTGGGTCCCAGAGCATCCCTGTGCCCTGCCCGACAGCTTGGCTCAGTCCCGTGGCCCTAAGGAGCAGGGAACCTGCTGCCTCTGAGCTGCCTTTCCGACAGAAACTTCAGTTTCCTTCGCTCAGTGTGGGATGCAGATACTAATGTGATGCATCTCTGCCTTAACGCCATTGACGTCCTGCCACTGTTGACATGCTGGGGGGAAAATAAAAGGAAATGATAGATGCTGGAAGAGCAGCAGCAGGTATTCCTGCTGAATCGTGTGTGTTTGTCTTCCGATAGATTGAGAACAAATGAGGTGCAAAGAGGGATTATGTATCCGAGATGCATTAAGATTTCCAGCCCCCATCTGTTTCTAGGAAACAGCAAGGGATGAGCTGAGCCCAAAGGACAAAGGTGTTGGCACAGGGGACAGGGTGACCCCGGTGCTGGTGGTGGCCAGTGGCAGCGCAGGGCACAGCCCCGGTCTGTAGAACAGGGGAAGGGAAGAGCGTTGTCCCTGACACAGGATTTATGTTCTTGCGTTCCCTCCTGGGTGACGGAGTGCCTCTGGGTAGTTTGCGTTGCAGCACTCGGGGATTTAAGAAACAAAAAAGATCCGTGTCCTTCCCTTGTTGCCGTGTGTCCCTTCTGTAGAGAAAGGGAAGGCAGAGCCTCTGGCCCTTCCCCAGCCGCTCCTCTAAAGCCCTCCCTCCGCTCTTCTCTCCCCAGACCCCAGCCTCACCACCTGCGTGGACCCCGGTGTCCCTCTCTTTGGCATGCAGAACAACTCCCAGGGCTACCAGGTAGGGCCACGGGCCCGGGGTCCCCTCACCTGTGCCCCGAGACCTCTGGGGTCAGTCCCTGTCTGAATCCTTAGGGATTAACGTGTCCTCCCGTGAGCGGGACATCCCGGCGTGCTCCGTCAAACCTCGGAGTGTGTTTGTGTGGGATTAACTAGCAGTGCCTTATTTATGATATTAATTACGGTGCTAATTAATAGTTATTAGTGTAATTAGTATTCACACTGGGGATGTAATTTCCGTTCATTTTCACACCAAATTCTGTGGGTGGTTTTCTTCATCCCAGCTCCCACAAGGTGTGAAACGGGTGGAGAGAAGAACCCAGAGCGATTCCCTGGGGGTGCTCCATCCACAGCCCCCACTGCCCCTTCCCAGCTGCAACAGAGGGGATGGCTCAGTTTTGCTGCTAATTAGTCATCTTAATCCTGGGGTTTCATTAAATAATTTGACTTTTTAATTAATACTGAGACCCCACAAGCCTGACTTTGGCGTGGGGCGGTGTGGGCAAAAAGCAGGCGACTGCCCTCTCCAGGGTGTAGAAGATGGGGAATTATGGAAGTGCTTTTGTGTTGTGAGCACCCAATGAATTGCCTTGTTTTCTTTCCCATGGAAATAGGTGGGAAGCATCATCTTTTTCAAGTGCCAGAAGGGGTACCTGCTGCAGGGCTCCACCACCAGGACCTGCCTCCCCAACCTGACGTGGAGCGGCGTGCAGCCGGACTGTGTCCGTAAGTCCTGGGAGAGGCTTTGCCAGGGGAAATGGGGACGTTTGACCGTGCTGCTGCCTTGCTTCATGCTGTGCTTCACTGTGAAAACTGCTGGCTCTGAAGAGCTGGTAATTTGGGGGGGGAGCTGAGAAAAAACTATTTTTGAAGAAAAGGGAGATCACACAATCACTTCTCTCC
The DNA here is from genome assembly GCA_004320125.1 of Scolopax mira. Classification (NCBI taxonomy): domain Eukaryota; kingdom Metazoa; phylum Chordata; class Aves; order Charadriiformes; family Scolopacidae; genus Scolopax; species Scolopax mira. The sequence continues at coordinate 81,859 of BJBW01001063.1, read as the reverse complement.
TGACGTGGAGGCACCAGCAGCCATTTCTGATTTTGGATGAGATTTTTTCTTTTCACTTGTCCCTTCCTCAGAGACATAGTTTCAGGTGAGACTTTGTTTTGTGCTTCTGAACCCGTGTTTGATGGCTGAGATGTGAGCTCTCTCTCCAGGGACCAGGGTTAACATTTAGCCAGAAGGGCTCTCTGGCAGAGCAGTGTTTCTCCTCATCTTTACTAACTTGTTGCTCTTTCTTTTAAGCTGTCCATCATCTTTTCCCTGCTGCACCAGAAGGAGTTTAATTTAATGTATTTAAGTGGTGATATCCATCATGGCCTCTGCATCCTAAGTATTAAAAAGCTTTTTCCTCTCCCTTGTGAGGTGGTGGTTTATTGACAAGATGTTTTTCTACTAACAATCCCAACCCAAGAGTTTAAAAACTCTTACGTGTAGCATCAGGGGAGAGGGAAGCAGGTGCTCTGGAAGGAGCTGCCTTTCCCCACTGCTCCCCTGGGTGGTGGGAGTGTGTCCCCACATTCACAGGCTCCTCTCTGCTGAATCAAAAGCTGTGGGGACATGGCTTTAGGTGGGACTTTGCTCCTGGTATGAAGTGTATAGAGGTAGAAGATGGTTTTGGCTTAACAGGGCCAGCCAGGACTGCTGAGCTGGTGCTTTAGGTTTTGTGTGAAGCCTTCTCCATCCATCATCTGCAAGTTGGATGAAGGTGCTGCCTCTGAGCTTGGCCAGGGGCTTGGGGCTCCAAGACCCTGTGAGTTCGGGTTAGTTTTCCAGCTTGCTGGGTCTTGCATTTCATCTCCTGTAAAACAAGGATGAAGATAATACCTCGTGAAGGCTGCCAAGGATTTGTTTTCATTCGGGAGCAGTTTGAGAGCTGCAGAGAGGGCAAATTTACAGTGTGGGTGATTTATTCATTTTGTGTCGTAACTTCTCGAGGAAAGTGGTGACAGGTTTACAGCGGGCTCTGATAGAGCCGTGTGGGCACACACTCGCTCTGGTGGCAGCTGGACAAGCTCAGCTTCCAGCTCGGTGGCCAAATCCTGAAAGTTATTGAGCATTTATAGGAATTTGTGACTGTTGCACACTTCTGAGGACTTGCTGTCTGAGCCAATGGATGGGTAGGTGCAAGTTATTAGTAGGATACTGGTCCCATGAAGAGAGATTACACAGAACCAGATCTGTAATGCACTCACGGGAATCACTGGCTTAACGAGTCTTGATGCCCTGGAAAGGCAGTTTTTGGCCTGCAGATAGACCTGGAACACAGTGCTGGGGCCAGAGTTGAAGGAGAAAGGTGTCTTTAGCATAATTTGGGTTTGGCTTTTTTTTTTCCTCTCTTAGAAGGTGGGGAATAGCTGAGCCTGAGATTCAGTTCATGGAAGCTGTAGAGGAATGAAGGGAGCTTTAGCCAGAGAGAGCAGGGAAGCACGGGCTCATTACTTCATCCAGCTGGGAAACATCCAGACTTGGCATTGTTTCCCCCGGTCAGCAGAGAAAGCTTCCGCTGAAAAAAACTGTTCTAAGAGATTTCTGTCCCTGCTGACGTCATGGTGCCCCTCTTCTGCCTTTATGTGTACAAATGGGTTTCTCTCTTCTCTGTTTTCCTTTGCTTTCCAGCTCACCACTGCAGGCAGCCGGAGACCCCTTCCCACGCCAACGTCGGTGCTCTGGATTTGCCTTCTCTGGGCTACACCTTGATCTACTCCTGCCAGAGCGGGTACTATCTCACGGGAGGATCCGAGCATCGAACCTGCAAAGCAGATGGCAGCTGGACGGGAAAACCCCCCATTTGCCTGGGTAAAAGCCCTGAGCAGCACCACCACCTCGGTTCTGTGTTTGCCCGCAGAGGGGAGCGTTGCAGCCTGAGAGAAAACACCTATTTTCTTAGAGTTTCACAAGTGTGTGTGTGTGGTTGAGCTGTAGAGACCACAGCTCTCACAGGGACCCCCTGGTCCCGGGGGGCAGAGGTGAGGAAGGGATTTTCTGCCTGATGGGTTGGGATCTAGAAGCATCTGCCCAAGACAAAGGTTGCTCTTGACTTCACCTGCCTTTTACCTGCCTCAGAGTCTTAGATCAGGAACACGCAGCCATTTGATCTTGAATCAGAGCTGCGTGGCTGCCATGGTAGCTCTGTCTGGACATTTTGCCCCTCTCTTCCAGCTGACGTCCGCCCCAGTGGAAGGCCGGTTGGCACCGCGCGGGACCCACCGCTCGTCAAGGTCTCAGGTACGTGGGACATATTACTAAGGACCTGGACCTTTCCTGGTCCATCTCGTCCCCAGGACAGCCAGAAACCCGGCTGTTCCACACAGGTCTCAGAAGTCCTGGGCTGCTGAGAGCAGCCAGGAGCTCTGTCTTCTCCATGGAGAACTGGAGAACGGACAGGAGCCTGAAGGGAGTCAGGTACCAGCATCTACTGCCCTTCCCAGGGCTCTCTAGAGATTTAAGCCCTTGAGGATATTTTACATTAGAGCTTTTTTTTTTTTTTTTTCAGAAAAAAAAATACGGCTTTTTTAGCTTTTCCTAAGAAATTAATTTTGGGGTGGGTTGGTTTTTAAAATTTCAGTGGCATTTTTTGTCAAAACAACAAAATTAAAGTCATCAGCTTGCTTGTTCTCCTCTCTCTGGCTTTGTACTCAGTGATGATAACACAGAGAGTGGGTGGGATTTTGAGATATTTAAATACGTATTTGTGAATTCAAAGAAAGAAAGAAATTTGCTCTATTTTGATTCCTGGAAAAAACAAAAAAAAAAAAAAGGGAAATAAATGGCAAGGCGCTTGTTTTTCTGCATTCCCCATCGCTGTGATTTCTAGTGCCTGCTGATGTGTTTGCGAGGAATTCCCTTTGGAAAGGCTCCTATGAATACATGGGGAAAAAGCAGCCTGCGATGCTGTCTGTCACCAGCTTCGACCCTGCCACCAGTAAAGTCAACGCCACGTTGATAGACCACAGCGGCGTGGAGCTCCAGGTGTCAGGTGAGGGACCACCACGGCCGTTGGGGGGTTTACACTCCTCAGAAAGGGCCTCACAGAGCGAGGGGCTGCGTGTTCTGTGATGAGGATGCTCTGATTGAGCTCTGTAGAGCCCCCCAGGTTTGATGTCTCCAATCTTTGATTGGACCAAGACAAAGAAAACCACACCGAGCTTTGCCTTGAGCCTGAAAGGGCTGCCCAGTCCATCATCTGTTCCCTTTGTCCTGGAGTTGGGGACCTGTAGCCCAAAATGAACCAGATTAAACGATGTGAGTGTCCCTTTTCCCTGCTCTTCATGGAGCCCTGGGTTGTTACTGATCCAGCAACGCAACCTGCACATCACGATGGAGTCTCTTCCCACATACAGAATGTCTTCAGTGTCCTGGGGGGTGGACATGGGATCATGTGTTTGTGGTGTGTTTCTCAGTGTGAGTTGTCCGCTCTGAGATGATGAGGTGATTTCTCTCCTCTCTCAATTAGAAAGTTAATTATTTCAAACTCAAATAGAGGCATTGTGATGCACTAATTAAAAGTCATTTATTTCCAGGTGTTTACAAGAAAGAAGATGTGCACCTGCTTCTCCAGGTTTACCAGATAACGGGGCCGGTGGAGATCTTTGCCAACAAGTTCAAAAATGATAAATGGGCTCTAGATGGACATGTAAGTGCATGGGGGCCTCAAACACAGTGTCCACCCACACATCTCCTCCCGTGGCTGTCACAGCCCCAGCTTTTGTCTCGCTGAAACTGAGGGGATGACTCGTTTTGCTGGTGGCAGGGCAGGGCTGCTGTCCTCTGGTGACCTGCTCGCCTGAAGGGGACAGAGGGCTTCTTCAAGCGTGTGAGATAACATTACATGACAGTTTGCTCTTCCTTGCTCCTTTACAGCTGTATGGTTTTTTTTATTGCCTTGTGGTTTTAAATCTGTAAGGCTTGCACATAACAGGGAGGAGGAGAAACCAACACGATTAATTCCGTTTTAATGTTTTATATCTGTTAAACATCAAGGTAGAAAAGCTAATCTTCCCTTATGGAGTCAACTTCTCACCCCAATTTCCATGTCTGGTAATTTCCCATGCCCTTAAGAGATCCACTGGAGCTTAGAAGAAACACGCATCTGATTGACCCATGGCCACTTGTAGCCCAGAGCCTTTGCTATCCCTGTTGAATTAGCAATGTGTTCTGTAGTTTATTGCAAACAAGATATATTTATTTTTTTTCCCTTCCTTTGAGACATGAGAGTCTTAACAAGTTGTTGGGCAGTGAGACTGCTTAAAAAAATGCCACAGCTTTCTGGGGATTTGAATCGGATTAATGGTACGTGTGAAGGTGTGAGAGGCTGTGACAAGGTGGGTGCTGAGATCCCGGGGAAGGGTTGAAGAGATGGTTGGTCTCTGCTCCTCTCACTGCAGGTCTCATCGGAGTCCTCAAGCGGCACGTTTGTGTACCAGGGCTTTGTGCGTGGCAAAGGCTTCGGGCAGTTTGGCCTTCAGAGACTTGGTAAAGTCCCTCCGATTTCTACTTTTTCCCTTGATTGCTAAAAAGCTAGACTTTGATGGTAGTGGGGTTTTTCAAACAGGGAACGTGTCTCCTGTCCCAGCCTTTAATTTTCAACCCTGCTGGACCAGACCTTTCTAGGTGCTTTTGAACCATCAGGTTTAACCTAACCCTTTCCAGCTCCTCTTAGAAGAGAGCTCACAAACTCCAAATGAGCCACTGGGGTAGAGAAGTTGGGTGCCCTCAGATCTCTGTACCCCAGGTAGGTGGGAGATGGTGACATCTGCAACAGCTTCTGTTCCTTCACATCTGAGGCAGAGAGCACGGGGAAGAGGGGGTTCCCCATGGCCTGTCAGCACTTTCACCCTGTGCCTTGCTCCTTTCTCGCCTCCCGTTCCTCTGCCCCTGTGTTTAAACACTAAAGAGATTGAACACTAAATGTTCTGTCAAGGGATAAACCCAGCCTCAGTGTAAGATTTATGGGATATAAGCAACACTGGAACAAAATGTTTAATTCGGGAGCAAAGGGAGGCATTTAAATAAACAGGTTTCTGCTCCAAGACAGAGTCCAGAGCCACAAATAGCACCTAAACACATTTTTTCTCCGTGTTGCCAGATGTCTGACCTAAAAGCCCAAGTCCCGTTGCTACCACAAAACGTGTCTCCATCTTGGTTTCCGAAATCACAGAGGCACTTGAGAGCTTACGCAACCCAAGCTCTAAGCTCCCAAATACCTCTTAAAATGTGGCTAGAGCTCTTCAGTGTCTTAGGATTTTTGGAATCTGACCCTGGAGTCTTGTCACCTTTATGGAGAATTAGATGTTCATTATCACAACCTTTGAAAGTCTCCCTTAAAGCTTAACTTTAAGCATCCAAGTTTGAGCATTTTGGTAAGATAAATCTATTTACGTCTCTCTTTAATTGCAGTTCTAAATAAATGATGATGTCTAAGCTAGGATAGCTCTCCAAACCATTCTTTGTGCAGCTCAGAAGCTTTCGATGACCTTTTAGAGCCTCACTTCTGACCATCTTATCCGGTTGTCGATGATGTAACCTGTAACTCAAGCAAACCCCGTTTCCCACGGTGGTGTTCTGAAATGTGTTTCCTTCTGCTGTGTTTCAGACATCAGCATGCTGGAAAACGATCCGGAATCGATAGGACACCATTTTGCATCCAACAGCAGTTCTGTGGCAGCTGCCATTCTTGTGCCTTTCATAGCCCTGATTATTGCAGGGTTTGTGCTTTATCTCTACAAACACAGGTGGGTTTTGGGGACGATGCCAGTAGGGGAAACAAAACTAGGGCGATGATGGAAATATCTGTGAGTTTGACTTAAAAGCACTGCCCCTATGCCTGGTTTCTTACTTAATCCAGGAGGTGAAAAAATAATGAAGCAAGCATACGTGGAGGGGCGAGGGTGTTAGGAGGGGAGAGTCTGGAGGGCTTTTGTGACCATTAATAAGATTTGCGGCAACATTAGGTAGGATAAGGCAAATTTCATACTTGGGTGTTCAAGCCAGCTTTGTGTGTGGTGTAAATTAGTTATTTCTCCTGATGAGTGGAAATGTTGCTGCAAAACCCTGTGCAGGCTGGTCGCTCTGCAGGGGGAGCACCCATCGGGCCAGAGCAAAGCCTGGGAGCTGCCTGTGCTACACATCCCCAGAGATCTTTCTGTAGAACCCTTCTGCCGTGTCCCCAGGTGCCTGCCCTCCCCAAAAGCAGATTTTTCCTTTCCACTGACGTGTTGTCAGGGCTGTTCTGGCTCCTCACTGTCAGCAGCCGTGACCTCTCTGGATTTTCTCTCTGACATCCCGCAGGAGAAGACCAAAAGTCCCATTTAATGGCTACGCGGGCCATGAAAACACCAACGTCCGAGCAACATTTGAAAATCCAATGTATGACAGGAACCTGCAGCCCACGGACATCATGGCCAACGAGACGGAGTTCACAGTCAGCACGGTGTGCACGGCTGTATAGCACCGTCCCTCCACGGTGAGTGGGCAGAAAACCCACCGTGGGAGTGGGACAAAGTGGGACAGTGACACCGTTCTCCTCGTGTTTGTTGCTTGTGGAAAATGCCTGGTAGAAGCAGTGGTTCAAAGGAACCCCCGGAGTGGCTCAGATTGCCCAGGAGATCTCCTCAAGAGCCAAAGCAGCATCCCCACCGCTGGGTCTCCCCAGTGCTCCCAGTGGGGCAGCACCTCTTGGGTGCCACCCCAGTGGCAAAATGAATCTAAATAGCCCCACGGTGAGAACAGTCACCAGGTGAAGGAACAAATGGGTCTCTCAGAGAGGTCAGGCGTTCACGGCGTGACTCCAGGCAGGGTCTTTTGCTCAGTGACCAGAGAAGGATAGAGCAAGGGCTTTAAAAGTTTTACTGCGCAGGAACCGAGGAGTAACTTAATGGTGTTAAGAGAAGTGCCCTGTGGATCGAAAGAGCTCTTCTAGACTGAAACATCCTCAGTTTGAGATAATGAAGCCATTGCAGGCTTTCCCAGCATTTCTGTGTGCAATAACAAACTGTTACTTTCTCTCTGTCCCTTCTTTTCCCATTGTCCCAGATTCCTCCGGGGTCAGTGTCTAGTGGATGATTGTGTTTCACCTCACCAGTCTCCATCCATTCCCTCCCCATCTCCCTCCTCCCAACCTCGCTGAGGCTGTGGAGAAGCTGCTACACCTCGTTGGACTTTGTGTTAAACTCCTGAGAGACTGCTGGGTCGTCCTCCCTTGTCTTCACCCACCCTCTCCATCCTGCTGTGGATAACGAAGCCAACCAAAGGTCTGCTCCTCTCTCCCACCTTCCTCTGGTGGGTCTCAAGACCTGGGGTCATGGAGACCCTGGGAGGCGAGGTGATGGTTCCTTGTTGCTGAAGGGAGCAGTGGGGTTTGTGGGGTCCCACCAGCTGCCCCCCAATTTGGGAAGAGCTTGGACAACAAAGAGGCAAATGCCGGTTGTGCTGCAGAAGGTGCTGGTTTGGGTTAATGGAGAATACTGGTATGGGACAGGACGAGTACTTGTTTTGTCTTTATTTGGTTTTGTGGGTTATTTCTTTATTGGGTTTTTTTTTTTCCTAACCCAATGGAATCTTTTCATTGAGAAAAGCAAAACTTTACAAGCTTTTCTCCTCTTTCCCGTATTTAATTTTCCTTTGGGCCATCCTGTTGGGTTCCTTCTGCCCCGTGTTCCTTTCAGGCAGCTCTTGGGGCTGTAAGGAAACATCCCCCCATCCCTGGCCCTCTCCCAGCAGCTGCTGATTTTAGCTGCGTCCAAACACCCTAATCAGAAAATTGCTGACAGACGTGAAAGGACAAAAACCTCTTTAAAAAGAGCTAACAAATACCGATTTTCCCGAATAACATTCAAAAGCCTTTGCCCTTTCCATATTGATCCTCCAAATGGCAATGCAATAAGAGTTTTAATTTCTATCCAAAGCTCTTCCCTTTATTTCCCAGGGGCAGAAAGGTTGCCCTGGCTTTCCTGAGAAGCGGATAAGGCAGCTTGACATTTTTCCTGCCTTATAAGAGAATGATGCTTTTGTGATGACACTGCCCTCCTCTAATAAAGAGAAGAGCTGCTCCTGTTGGTTCGGGGCTTTAGTCTGTTTGGTTTGAGCTGCCGTTTCTGAGGCCGGGCTGGAGCCAAGGAACGCAACAGTCCCTTTGTACCCGCTGTGAGTCGAGGGCAAGGCAGGTGACGTGGAGCAGGACGTGTCAACGAAGCAGCTTCTTACAGAAGGACCTGAAGGGAAAACAAAACGAAACCCAACGGGGTGGTGTTTACATCCACGCTTGCATTAAAACGCTGCCTTTCCCCTGCCTAATGTCAGCTGAAATTTTTACTGATGAAAACCACAGGGTAGGTTATTGGGTATTTTTTTTTCTGGTTTGTTTATTCTTTTACTCCGTGAGTGTGCGCTCCCGTGCATGTGTGTATATACAAATATATTTTTTTATTTTATTTTTTTTACTTCTGTCTCTTGTTCAGCGCTCTTAGAATCAGCAGTGTTCTCCAGACCAACCTCTGAACAGCCAGCCTGCCAAAAAATGCCACCCCTGCCCCCCACCCAGCATGCAAAGGGGCTCTCATTTACTGCCGAGAGGTGGGTGCCAGGTTTCTTCAGGGCCAGTCCCGGATCGTGTCCCCCAGCTCAAGCCGAATACACAGGTTGGAGATGGCTTAATCTTCCAGCTGGTTGTGAGACCACATTCCCTGGGGTTCCCTGGGAGAGCGGTGCCAGCCCCCCTCTGGGCACCTCCAGCTTTTGGGACATGGCCCCCAGAGCAAGCTGAGGGATGAGGGAGAAGAGGACACCCCGGTGACCCTCAGGTCTGAGGTTTGGTTCCTCAGCGGCTGCAGTGAAGGCAGGGACTGGTTTGAGGAGCCCAGGATATTCCCCTGCTCCTTTGTGTGCCTCTGCAAGCCCATGCTGGTTCCTGACTCCTGGGCTGCTCTCCCCGGAGACCCCAAAGACTTTTCCAACCTAAATTATTCTATGATTCGTGCCCACAGCCCATTCTCCTGCCCTTTATCCAGCCCCGTAGCACCACCGAGGGACCAGGCTCCTTGCGAGCGCATCCCCGAGGCAGCACCATTTGCGCTTTGATCCCTCCTGGATTCTCTTCCAATACCCAAAACTCAAGCACCTTGCGGTGTCCCCACAACAGCAGAGCTCCAATCTTTCCTCTCCCAGGTGCAAGGGGAGCAGAGGAGGCTGCTCCGAGCAGGGCACAGGGATGTGGACACACAAACACGCACACGTACACCCCCAGTGGCTCTCAGACCACTCTGAATCCCACTCACCCCTGGGGTTGCCAGGAAAAGCCCGTGTCAAGGGGCATAAAACCAACTCGAGATGATGTACCACCAGGGCAGGGAGAAAGGGAGGTGCTGCTTAACCAAGACATGCTGCTTTCAACCCATTCAGTACCATTTTCTGCTGTTGCCCAAGCAACAGAGGAAGTGGAGGGGGGTGTTCCATTTTTTTGCAAGCTGGCTGGGACCCGATAACTCAACATTCTCCATTCTTGTGCCCAGAGGATTTGCATTATGTTAAAAAAAAAAAAAAAAAGGAAAAAATAAGGAAAAACATTAAAAAAAAGAAGAAAAAAGAAAAAATGAAAAAAATCCCTCTTTTGTACAGAGATATATTTTTATGACTCAAAAGTTTGTACAGTTAAAAAACACAATGTAAATGTTTTTTCATTATTGTAGTAAACAGTAGTGGAAGATCAGCTTTTTTTGTAAATGTAATAAAATGTATAAATATGGTTTACATAAAAGTGTAAATATGTAATCTATACATACACTTGGCTTGTCTGCAGTATATACAATTTAATTTATCTGTCTCTGTATATGAGGCTTTCCATTGTGTCCAGGCATACTTTACGGAATTTGAAAGCTATTTTAAATTTTTGAATTAAAATAAAATATAAATTTTTGCATTGCTTTTCTTACATTTTTCTGGTGCCTTTTTCATGACCTGCTCAAGGTTTCTCCTAGGACCCTCTGGAGGGTGCTTGAGGATGGCAGGGACCGGCCTGTCTCCCTGGGCTGGAGCCCCGGATGCTCGGAAGCGGGTCCTGGCTCCTATGAAGGGACAACAGCGGAGGATGCAGGCAAGCCCCAACCCCTCTCCCCATCCCCAGGTTGTCCCCTCCACCCTGGGGACCCCACGGATGCCGTGTCCAGGGAGGACAGCCCCCTGATGTGGATCCATCTGTGCTGCGTGGCCTGCTTTGGGCTCATCCTCAGGGAGCCAAACCCAGCCAGCATCTGTCCGCCGTCCCCCTCGGTGCCCTCCTCTCTCCTCACTTGCTCCCTGCTAATGGGATGTGACTTTATTCCAGCTGTGATCCAGCCCTACCAGCAAGGAATCAGTGTGTGCTCTGCTAGGGAGCTCGAGGACCCTCTGGCACAGCAGGTCAGGAAAAAAAAAACAACTTTGAAAATGGGTATTTAAACGAGATCCTCAAAGAAAACAAGCAAACCCTGTGAAATTGTGATTTGTTTCTCAACGTCGCTGCTTAAAAATAGAGCACAACCTGCCCAAGTGGGACCAAGTGCTGGTAACGTCTCTCCTGATCCGGGTCCAGGGCTGAATTGATGTTGGTTTTTAAGCTGGAAATTCACAGAGAATTTTTTAGTTGGAAAGGGACATTGAGTACATTTTTGTCTCTTCCAGATCACAGGCGCTTTATCTTTTTGGTTTCATTCCCTTCTTCTCTGACCTCGGCTGCTTTACTCGGAATAATGCTGGCAGGAAGGCAGTGGGATGGTTTCTTTGGGGCAGCCTGTGCCACGTGTCGGGCTGTGCCGCAGTGTGGGACAGCCACTTTGGGGCACGATGAGCCTGGGATGTGTTTTGCTTTGAATTTTGTGGCACCAATAGTGTTTTTCCTGGATTTAAGAGGCCACTGAGGGAGGAGAGATGGTCACCACCTCTTGGAGCTCCACAGAGCTTTCCCGATAGGTTATTGTTGGTCCTTTCTGCTTCTAGTTCACGAGGTGTTCTTGTTGTTTGGGTCCTTTGGGGACAGGTCAGATGGTCCTGGCTGCAGGTTTGGCTCAGTTGATAATTCTTCAGTTTCCAGGCGTTGTCTTGCCCCTGGGGTTTGGCACTGGAGTCTTCTACAAAGGGGTTTAGTGTCCTTCTTAAGGTATGTCCTCTTGGGTTCTTGCCTTGGTGCCCAGCAGTGTCACTCTCCACCTCTCGTCCTAAATCGAGAAGGAAAGGACAGGAAATGAAGGTGAGTGGAAAAGCAAATATCCCAGTGGGACACGCCCCACCCCTCAGGGCTCTCAAACCCTCTGCAGCCGGTCTCCTGAGAAATAAACAACATTTAAAGCACGCAGCACATCTAACCCCCTCCCGCAGGTACTAATTTAGCCAGCACAATAAGCATTTACGGAGCTAATTAACAGCAATTTATATCAACGCTTTGTAAATGAGTGATTAGCTCTTCGGGGTGTCCCATACATACAATCCACCCGCAGCTCCCGCTCCCTTTGCTTTTTGGCAGAACTTCGCCTGAAGAAAAGAAAATATTATCCTAATTGTTTCAATTAGCTACAGCAGCCGCCCTGCCCACTTCTGCCTCCAGCACGGGGGGGTTGTGGTGGTATTTATTTCTGTTACTGGTGGATGCTGCTGGCTCTGGGGGTCCGTGGATGTGCCGTTGAATGCCTGCATCCCTCTCAGCATCCCCCCGCCTGGGGACCCCTTGCTGGGAGGAGGGAAGGAGCTGCTGTCGGGGTGAATTACGGCGGTGGCTGCGCTGGTTTCACTCCACAGCTCTCGACAGAGCACCTGGAAATGCATTTGTGATGGGAGCAGGGAAGATACCGAGTGAGGTGAGTAATGAAATGCTGGAATAATTAACTGCAGAGGTAAATCAGCCGGCAACGAGGAGCGGGCGCTGCAGGGCTGGGGATGGGCTCCAGGTGCCAGATGTCAGGGCTCTGCCTCTTGCTCTGTGGGCTTTTTCCTCGTCCCCATCCTGGTGACCATCCAGGAGACAGACTCTCACAATCCGTTGTGTCCCATCTGTGGGACACTCACAACACGTGCGGGTTTGGGGTCAAGCAAGTTGGTCCTGAAGCTCTAGATGGATCTGCCCCAAACCAGCTTTGTCCAAGGAGTCCTGCAGCTTCTTGGGCGGAGGGGGGAAGATGGTGTGTGAGGAAGGGGGAACCCCTGCTGAGTCTTGGAGCTCAGCCTTCCCCGTTGCATTATCACAGCTGGACCTCCTACAGAAAACTGCTCAGCCGCCCCCTTTGGCTTCTCTCCTAAAGGTTGGAAACAATCGGCTCTTCTGGTATGGTGACAGCGATAAAATAGTAGTAATACCGCTAAAATTAAAGGGTTTTCTGAGACGGGGAATAATCCTCGGTCTGATGGGGCTGTGACAATAGAGCTGGAGATCACGTAGTAGATGTGGGAGGAGGTTTTTGTCAGCTTCTGTCACCCTCCCGTGCTCTGCAGGGCAGTGAGGTGACCTCAGCTGTCAAAGGGGCATAAAAACCATGTGAATGCTGCTCCACCAGGAGACCCAGAGCTCAGCCCAGCATTTCAGCATTTTGAGGGTGGTGGGAGGTACCCTGTCTCCCGTTTAAAACTCAAGTAGGGGTACAGAGCAGGGTTTTAAGATGCTCCTGAGCTTTCTGAAGTTCTGTAGCTGCCCAGGGTTTCGCACCTGGGCTTTCAGGTGCTCTTGGACGGGGAATTTGAAAGACTTAGATGACGGTGGTATGGAAAAATTGACCATAAAGAGCCTTCAGAGCCATGGGCTGGGGGCAAATAAAGCCCCTTAGAAAAGTCACTGGGGTTATTTGGGAGGCTGGGAAAGTGCAGAGCGGGAGGGACTTGGCAAAGGGCTGCAGAGAGCTGGTGTCAAAGTCAAGAGAGGTTCCCAGGACTTCAGTTGGGTGGGTTTTGCTGCGTCTCCTCGAGCTACTCCTGGGCCTTGGGATGAGCACGCCTGGTTTTATCTCCCAGGAAAAGATGCTGAGATTGTACAGATTCCTCCCATGCTCATCTGAGCAGATGAGCGATATAAAATCCATCACAGGGGGTTGTTAGATGAGCAGCAACCACAGTAAATCAGCACCTAAATGAAAAACCATGTATGACATATTTTTGTGTTATTTAACTGAGATTTTGCATCTGGGAGGGAGGAGGGGCGCAGCAGCCTGGGTACCTCTGTTCTTCAGAAGTGTTCTGAGCACTAAAAGGAGAATTTATAGTTCAGCGCTAGGGGGGGGAAATGCATAATTCATTTTCCAGACTTTGGAAGACAAAAAACAGGGGGGGGGGGGGGGGGGGGGGGGGGGAGGGGGGC